>JAJJWW010014056.1:0-53842 GCA_023531295.1 Papaver armeniacum
ATCATTATATCGCGACGTACAAGACTCATGAGGATAATAAACGACGCCTCACGAGGGTCTCGCAGTAATCAAAAGGAATGACACATTGATGACGACAGAAAGAAGTGAAGTCTCGACGGTTAAGAAGTGTCGCGAGTATGAATACTTGATATTCGCACACTTCTGAGACATTCTGAAAATAAAGGACACTTAGCCGCCATTCACCATGAATTACCATATATAAAGGGATGAAAGATCATTTGTGGGAGAGTTTTTGGGTGGATTTGGAAATTAAGTCATTAGGAAAAGAAGCGTGAGAGTGTCCAGTAATTCTTGAGTGTAATTCCATTTTCCTGTGTAATAACTTGAAGAAAATAGTTAATAAACATTTTGTTGTTCATCTTTCAATGGTTTAGTAATTGGATTATAGTGAGGGGTGTAGTGTGGGATTTCCTGCAACTACACATTCACATACGCAAGTATGTACGATTATCATTCTTACATTGAAAGAACTGCTTGAGCCTAAAACAATATATGGTTCCCTATATGGTTATAATCAAATGACAAGGGTTGTGTTTTCGGTATATAAGTGTTGTTACGCATTATACCTTGGGCTGAAAAAAAAAGTTGTTCATGAACAGCCAAAAGAAGTCGTCATTTGACATCAGAGTAGCCTTAACCAGCTCATGGCATCAGCTATTGCCATCGATTCCAGTATCCTGACAAAACAATAAAAATGGAACAGAAACTCAAGTTAAAACAACTCTCATAGGAGAGAAAGATTAATCCAGTAATTTCGGCAATTCATTTACATGTTCATTGTCATTTTGCAATACATACATTCTCGTTATAGACCAACCAATTGAACCAAGATTTATCTCATCTTTCATTCAGATGCCTAAGTATATGTGAGGCTTGAGGCAAAAAAAACATACATGGTTCCCTATGTTATGTTTTCAGCAGTTTCTACTTTCTAATATAAGCAAGTTTCTAATGCATACATTCTCATTGTTTTTATATGAATGTAGGATCAGAATATCGCGACATCTATACCTTGCGAGATTAGTAAACGACAGCATTGCGAAGGCGTCGCAGAAGAGTAATATAAATGACGCAATGAATGACGACAGCCAAAACACGAGAAAGATGTGAAGATCTAGCGAGGTTTAGGAGTGTCGCGAGATTATATACTTGTACACTTGCGATATTTCGCAAGTCATTCCCGAAAATAAAGACAGCTTATTTGTCATCCATTATGTAATACCCTATATAAGGAGTAGAAGGTGCCTATGAGGGGGAGATCTTTTTCGAGTGTGGAGCAAGTTATTAAGAGAGAGAAAGTTTATAGTGATTGTAATTTCTTTAGCTCTTTTCCATTTTACCTTGTAATCATTCAAGAAGTTAATCAATAAAAACTATAATTGTTCATCTTAAAAATGGTTTAATTAAGTGAATTCTTATGAGGGGTGTAGTGTAGGATTTCCTGCAACTACATAATGGCGCTAGAAACAAGGAGTGAGTAAAGATCGACATTGTGAATTGAAAGAATTAGAAGTAACAGGAGAGGAATTTCATATAATTTTCAACAATTTACTGAGATTGAGAAATGGCTAGAAGAAGGAATGCATCGGAACAACCAACAAGCTGTTAGAAGGAGCGGGGAGATTACGCTGGATAAAGGAGAAATGAAGTAGGTGAACCCTCAAGAATAAACACAAGAAATAATGAAGAAGATCAAATTCAATCACTAATTCAACCAGTACCGAACAGAGCTATAGATTATGATAGGGTGAGCGTGCATACATGGAGTTCAGATTCTATGGAAGAAAGAGAAGAAGAACAACAATTGGTAAACAATGGACAAGAGGAGAGAAACCGAGAAGAGAATGGAGAAATAATTCATGGAAATGAAAAAATCGCAGCATTAGAGGCGTTGAGACAAACAATACATGAATAAAGGCGATTAGAAGCTGAGGAGCGTGCAAATTTAATGAGACAAAACCATGAGCTGAGGGTGGAAAATATGAGGTTACAGGATAGAAGGTCGAGAAGTATTACAAGGTCAAGCTCAAGATCAGTTAGAGAGGAAAGAAGGAGAACTTTACCTGTAGAAAATGCTGAAGAAGAAAATCAAGAGGAATTGCAAAATTCAGGCATAGAGCATTGCGAGAGAAGAGAAATGATGGAAGATCGTTACGTCCCACGTCCCGAGACCCTTCAAAATGGGCGAAATGATGGAAGTCAAGGAAATAGGCAGTGTCAGAGGCGAAATAATCCAGCTGATGAAGAAAATCAGGAAGAAGGAAGAAGAATATTGCATGGGAGAGAAGCACGGAGGAAACAAAAAGAGATTGAAGATGAGATCGAAAGACACTATGTTGAACAAGCACGTCTAGCCCGCGCGAGGGAAAGATTAAGAACAGAAATGGAAGAACAAGAATTGGAGGAAGCAATTCGCCAGAATAATCATGATAATCGAGAAAGAAGGCGAGAACTAATCGCAATAATGGTAATATCAATGAAGAATATGAAAGAGTACAAAGGAGAGCCGATAAGCAGCAAAGAAAAGAAAATGATAGATATAATGGTGTACGAATTCGTGAAAGAGATGAAGGAGAAGATCGCAGAGGAAGACGAGAAGAAAATAATGAACAAGAAAATCAAAGCAGACATGAACGCATAAGAAGAGAGGCGAAACTTAAAAGACCAGTGGATCCAAATTCTGATGTAAATGAGCAAATCTTGAGAGAACTAGCAGAAATGAGAGGAATGCTAAATAGTAAAAGTGGAGGAAGGAGACAGTTGGATGAGGCCATCGAAGAAGCTGCGAAGACTCCATTTACACAAGAAGTACAATTAGGAGGAATTCCCCCAAAGTGTAATTTACCTGTGTTAACCAGCATTTTTGATAGAACAACTTGTGCAATACAACACATCAAAGTTTATGTGAGATGCATGTTACAATGGGAAAATCATGATGCTATACTGTGCAAGTATTTTGCATCAAGTTTGACAGGAGAAGCGCTGAAATGGTTTGAAGGCTTACCAAGAAACACAGTCACATCATTCAATCATTTACAAGCTATATTTTTAGGGGCGTACATAAGTAATAATTCCTCGCGACCGGGTATTGAAGATGTATTTGGGTTAAAACAAAGGGTTGGAGAAAGTTTGAAACATCTGACTGTGAGGTGGAAGACAATGTGTAGCGATATGGCTGGTCGAGTGGATGAAAGATATCTCATCTTATCATTCATTAACGCTATGTTCGCAACCAATCTGTTATACATTCAAGTTTTTAGAATCAAGAATACAATCACAATGACAGAGTTGCGAGAGCTTCAGGAGGAGTACATTGCTCTAGAGGAAAGGCAAAATGAGATGGAATCATACCCATTGCGAATACAAGTTCAAGAGTCGCGAATGCAAGTTTGTTACCTAAATTGATAAATACAGTGGCGAGCACCTCGCAGGGTCAACAAAGTCAACAAGAAATGATAAAGGGTGATGGTCAACAAAAGTTAGTAGCCATGGGAAGTCGTGATCAGGAAGAATTCGAAAGAGAGAGAAACTTCTATAACCGAGGCGGGAATAACAAAATTCAAAGACTTGATCAGGCGCAAGAAACTTACGGAGGTCAGAGGCATAATTATCATAGAGGGCAGCGAGGTCATAGGGTCGTTTGGGAGGAAATCAAGATGCCCTCACTGAATGCTAGTGTGGAGAAGATATGGGAAGCTATAATCTTGATGGAAAACATACCTGCACCATGGAACATGGGGAATGAACCACCTCCGGGTGACAGAAGTCATGAATTCTGTTCCTATCACCATTTTCATGGACACCTAACAAATGATTGCAGAAATATAAAAAGAATAATCCTCAGAATGATAGACCAAGGGAAGCTAAATCATTTCTTAAAACGTGAAGCGAAGACCCAACCATTACCATCACCACCAGAAATTCATCAGAGTAAACACGGCAAAAGGGAAAGAAACATTTGTGGTAGAAGTTGGAGCGAAATCTAAAAACTTGTTTTGCAACTCTATCGTGCATTCGTACAAGACAATTGAAGATTTTCATGACAGTGTACTTAGTAGGGTTTTCGCAAGAGATGCTGATAATAAAGAAGTAATGAACATCGCGAAGACTTCTTCACTAAAGGAATGGCAAATGCGAGATTATTTATTTTACCGCGAGAAGAGGTGCTAGAAGGCGGAGAGATGCATGACTGACCCATTAGTGGTAAAATTAGAGATTAATCCAAAACCTGTTGATGATGAGGATGATGAGGCGTAAAATTCATGGGAAATCAATAGAATCTTAATTGATACTGGAAGATCTGTAAACATCCTTTTTTATCATACTTACAAGACTATGGGAGGGAAAGACGAAGATTTGATACCTTCAACTTACAAGATCTATGGTTTTAATGGTACTGCTAATAAACCCAAAGGAGAAGCTCATATGCGAATACCATTGAAAGGATTATCAACTGAATTTTTTTTTTTTTGCATAGTTGATGTGGAGTCCCCCTATAACGCATTGATTGGGCGACCTTGGTTGCATGATATCTTGGGTGTAGCGTCAACTTATCACCAGTGCATCAAATTTCCTCATCCCAGTGGTGTTGGAGTTATAAAAGGAGATTGGGCTGAGGGGCAAAAGTGTTATGAGGTTGATGTGGAATCCTGCGAGGAAAGAGTTGCTCAAAAGAAGAATTGGAAGCAGAGCGTCAAAGAAGAACAAAGAAGATAAAGACTGATGGTGGATACCGTAGAAGTGAGAGGTGAAGATACATTGCGAAGCAAATGCCTGAAGACAGTTGGAAATTGTGATGGTTTCGGAAAAGGAAAGGAACTATTAGGGAGCTTGAATAATGAAGAAGCAGAGAGTAGCAGAAGTAAGAGATGTAAGAAGTGAATCATTGATGTTAGGCTTGCGAAGGTGTAAAAAAAAAATTGAGGTAAGAAGTACAAGGAATATGACGATCAAAGAAGGAATACGTGAAAGTCTCGCGAGATAGAATATATGGAAATATGATAAAAAAGAATTGCAGCGGAAATTCCAAAAATGAGAAGAAATAATTTCGATAAAGCAAAACTATGCGATAATTTTGCAGAGATAATGAGAATAAATAATCAAAAATGAATGATTTATACGAATGGGACGAACCTTTATAGCGTACACCTAGTTCGCGACCGATATTCCGCAAGAGGAAAATGTAAGACCTAAAGTGCGTCATATAAGGGGTATCTCTTGACATGGCTCAGGGAAAAGGTTACACCGCTCCTGGAACCTGAGTCATGGAAATTTGTGGTCAATAAAGCCCATCCGGGGGAGATACCTTGGATTTCCAACTATATATATAAGGTTATACCTGGTTGGACGACCGAGGGTCTCTCCCAAGGAGTCAGTGTATGACCAAGGCGCCGAGGTACACGGTTGAGCCAAGAGTGCCAGGGCATTTGAAGTGTCTCGGCCATTCTTGGCAAGTCTTGGCACATGCTGCACTCGGCACGAAGAAAACTCCACTTAGGGTGCAGTCTCGTAACCATAAACCCTATAGGTATAAGGGATAAGAGGCTGCTAAAACAAATAGTTGTTGTTAATATCGGATGGGAGGAGCTAGCCTTGTACGGCCGATGTACGCCTCCTTGAAGGGGAAACCAGGGAGATGATAAGGGTGGCACCCTCCATTAGGGGAGTGATAAGTATCTTAAGAAGCAAATGTCATGAGGCTCTATTTTCGCAAGAAAATTTAGGCTTGTTATATTTGTGCAATGATCCTGAAGAGGCAATAATACTAACGCGAGGATAAGACGAGATCAATGGGTCTTTACATGAAAGTGTAAAGACGTCCTGCGATTTCGTCGCAAGACGGCAATGTCATGGGGCTGTAATATCGCAAGATCTTTCAGGCCTGTCATATTGTCGCAATGAAAACATCCTGCAGAGGCAATAATACTAAGAAAATGATAAGGCAAGATCAAGGGGTCTTTACATGAAAAGTGTACAGACGTCCTGCGATTTTGTCGCAATAATGAGGGGTGGCGCAATAAGACCTTTAACTAGGAAGGCAAAATAAGACCACACAAGAAAATGAGTAAGCAAATGAGCTTGCGAAAATGGTTATATACAAACAAACAAGTTTGTGAATGTATACGTGGAAATAGCCAAGAAAAATTTACTTGGGAAGATGTGGAAACAGAGGCATATTATTACTTAGAGATTACTGATTAAATATGGGAATGAATAGGGTATAGACGTGTTATTTATTTTCAAACGAGAGATTTATGTACTCGTAATATCGATTAACTGTATTGCAGAAAGGAATTGTTCTTTCAATATCAGCGGAAAAGCACAACAAACTCGAACTTGTGTTTGAAAATCCAAAAGATATACAGTAAGAAATTACAAAAATGGAAGACTAAGGATAAATTTACAGATATTACAGGAAGAAAAAGAAGAAAATAGAGTTGTTTCTTAGTTTATTCTTCTTGTTCATCATACTCCTCACCAGACTCCTCTTCTTCGCTAGCGTCGCTATCGGAGACCCCAAGAAAGGCATATTTTCATGAATCTCATCAAGAAGACAAGGATATGAAGAAAAAGGAATATTGTGGTCCTCGCAGACTGTCTTAATAGTTTGATTGCGAAAGCGGACAACGTCATTATTGAAATTCGCTACAGTAGTTTGTAGCTGCTTCTTCAGCTTGGAATACTTGTCATTACGAAGAGAGAAGTCCTTTGCAAGTTGTGCTTTCTCAAATTCAAGTTCTTTAATTCTTGTCTGAAATCTCTTCTCAGCTTCTTCGAACATGTGATAATGAATTAGTAACTTAATAGCAATATTACAAAAAAGAAGCGGTAAAGTAAAGAAGAACAATTAACAACCTTCTCTGTCAGAAATCATATCTTTAACCAAGGCAGTATGCTCGGCGTGAAGGCTAACGTTAACACCTAAGTTATTTCTGGCATTATCTAGAACCTTTGCAGCCCAAACGAATTCATCATCACTATTTATGACAAGAAGAGAACGGATTTGGTTTTCTCGCTCATTAAGTATGGCATTTTGGCGAAGAGATTCATCCCGTTCAATTTGGACTTCAAGAAGAGTTTTTTGGAATTTCACTAACGCTTGGGCACCTTGATTAGCAATACGATCTTTGTCATCTATAAGGCTACTAATTTTCTTCCTTAAAATCTTGGTTTTCTCATGGGAATCAAGATACAGACGTTTAAATCGGTTGGCTAAACCTAAACTAGATCTATGGTCAATTGCTAAAAGATGAAATTTGGATTGAAGTTCGTTCAGTGAGAGAGATTTAATTTTGTTACTTGGAAAATTATTTAAAGATTCATTGAGGTGAGCAAGAAGAGCATCACTATCCATGAGCTCGGGAAATGAGTGAAGAAGAATGGCTTCATCAGAAAGGTTATAAACGTCTGCGAAAATAATAAGTCAGACAAAGAAAAATAAATGACAGAGTAAGAACAAGAAAAGGAGAAGAATCCTATACCATAAAGATGTTGATTAGCACTTTGAAGGCTAGATATTTTATTTTTCTGAGTGGAAGATTAAGTTTCCAGTTGTTGAGTCTTCCCGCGAAGATCGGCTATTTCATTTTCAAGATCTTCATTTTTCTTGCGAAGAATTGCAGTTTCAGTTTCTAATTCTTCATTCTTTTCGCGAAGTTGAAGGTTTTTCTTAAATTGAGTGTTTGCATCTTTTCTCAAGATCTGAGGCAACAACAAAAGAAGCTCTCCCAGTCTATAAAGAAAGGTAAAGAAATTATCAAGATATGATTTAAAATTAAAGTTATGAGGAAAAATAGAAGTTCAGATGTACCAAAGCACCAAGTGCATTTAAGAAGCTAGGAGTTACAGATCTAGAAACCCCTTTAAGAGAATCGTTGCCCTCTAGCAAGGTAGCATCACATATATTTGCGAGAGCCTCGCATGTACTAGAAAGGCGAGCATCTCCAATTCCTTGCATGGAGTCTGAGAAGATATTAGATAACTGCTCCATAGGGGATTGGTTGATTGATCCTCCTTTGCGAAAAGAAATGCCCAAATTGTTATCATCCTCATCAGAAGTCTCATTGGGTAAAGGACTTGAACGAGGAGAAGAATGAATCTTCCGTTTCTTAGAAATTGGGGCAATGGAATTCCCCTTGCGAAGAGGACCTTTGCCTTTTCCTTTGACCCTCGCAGTTTCAGGAGCTTCTTCTTCTTCGGCAACTTCGACACCAATCTTCACACACGAATGAAGATAAGAAACAGAGGCAACAATATTGTTAAAAATAGCAAAAGCAAGTATTTCTTACTTCATCCGTGATTGATCGGAGTATCTCCAGAGTACTCGCCTTTGGATGTCTTTCATAACTCTTTCTCAATTTGATAATCTGAAAATTTCGCAAGATTAGTAGATACAAGAGGAAGGAAGTATCTCAAAGCGAATCAAAATTAGGAAATATACATCTTTTGCTTTCCCGGGCCAGTTAAATACCCAAGGCTGATAATCTGCGAGATTCACAGGGAGAATATTTGAACCTGAAATGTAAGGTCCATTCAAAAGTAGTGGAAGTACACACCACTTGTCGTCTTTGGAGTAGCGAGGAACATTGTTCTTGCTCGAGTGCCGAGTCAATATCCCGCATAAGTAGCTTGTCAGCGGGAATATTATCTTTTATTTTCAACCGTGCACCCCAGCGAGACCTATCGTTCTTCATATTTATTACTTCATAATTTTCAAAAAAGTTTTCTACCGTATATTTCTCAGCAACTATTTCAAGGTTTGCGAATTTAGGATCTCTGACTGTATCAGAATATAGAGATCCCTTACCAGCGCCACGATTGGCGAATTCCAGCATTAAACGGATGCAATCTCCACTTAATTTATAAATAGCTCGCGAGAACTTCTCATGAGCGAGAATTTCATAGAATAAGGGCAATTCGGGATTGTAGATAGGAATGGGAGGACCTGCGAGGAGCTGACCTAGCGAGATTATGATCTTTTGATTATCACAATGATAATCAGAAAATAATTTTGCAGAAAGAACAGATGATGCTTTTTGATTGGGAATGGTGGATAAGGTGAAACCTTTCTTTTGTAAATTTTCTTGAATCTCACCCAAAAGGACTTCGTATCTACGACCAGGTGGAGCCATTCTTAAAATATGAGAATGAATGTAGAGTTGAAGATCAAGAGAAAGAAGAAAAGAAAGATTTACAGTAGCAGAGACGTAAATTGCGGAGGAAGAGAATGGAAGAAAAATTGCAGAGAGAAAGTAAAAAAGAAGAGGAATGTGAGAAAACTATATATAGAGAAGAGTTCTCGAGAAGATAAATGCATTTAATGCGAGAGGAGACGTGAATGGTCAGGAAAAAAACGGTTGAAAGAGACGTGTCAAGAAAAGAATGGAAGAAGAAACACGTGTAATAAATATTGTGAAAAAGTACGAAGTCATATCAAAAAACAGATAAAGATGAACATTTGCGGCATTTCAAAATTACTAGTTCTCATGACATTCTCTTCTTCGCAGAGAAGACATGAGAAGAGGCAAGATGTAGGATCAGAATATCGCGACATCCATACCTTGAGATATTAGTAAACGACAACATTGCGAAGGCGTCGCAGAAGAGTAATATAAATGACGCAATGAATGACGACAACCAAAACACGAGAAAGATGTGAAGATCTAGCGAGGTTTAGGAGTGTCGCGAGATTATATACTTGTACACTTGCGATCTTTCGCAAGTCATTCCCGAAAATAAAGGACAACTTAGCTGTCATCCATTATGTAATACCTTATATAAGGAGCCGAGCAGGCCTATGAGGGGGAGATCTTTTTCGAGTGTGGAGCAAGTTATTAAGAGAGAGAAAGTTTATAGTGATTGTAATTTCTTTAGCTCTTTTCCATTTTACCTTGTAATCATTCAAGAAGTTAATCAATAAAAACTATAATTGTTCATCTTAAAAATGATTTAATTAAGTGAATTCTTGTGAGGGGTGTAGTGTAGGATTTCCTGCAACTACAATGAACATGACAACCTAAGATGACAACAGAGAAATGACAACAGAGTTAAATTAAGATGACAACAGAGAATGCACTGGGAATTTATATACATGGTTTCATATGTTAAATTAAGATGACAACAGAGAATGCACTGATATAGCAAGACTTTACTCACCAATTAATAGAAGTAAAGAAAAGAATGTCTCTCTTGGTATAAGTTCTTTCCCTCGCTTGGTACAACTTTGCAAGGCCAACACAGTCTCGCTTGTTTAACCAGTTTCATGATTGACCCCCACAGTGGGACTGATCCGCTTCAGGTGTTCGCATCAATGAATTCTAGAAAAACAAAGATAATGGTACCATCAGTCAACCAAATTTTCAGTAAGTAATGCAAGAAACTCTAATGTGTCAAGAGTTTACCCACCAACTATGAAACATATACTCAAAGGAATCACAATAGGTAACGCAAACAAACTCTAATGTGTCAAGAAACTTAGCTTGTTACACACAAATAAAATGCACGTTTCTAGGATTGTGTAACCGTACCCAAACATGTACATTTGTTGGTTCAACAATAGTTAACCAAATGGTTAGCCATATGAGCAATTTCATATCAACCATATTCTTCTTCACCATAACTAGTTCAAATGACTCAAATGAACTATTTAAAATGTTGTGCAATTGCTTAGATCTTATGTAACTACACAAGACACAATCGAAGCAAAAACGATTTGATTCACTCGAATAGGTTCATGAACTTTATAGCCACGGTTTGCAAAAGCATTCCTTAGTTTATATAAACATGAGTTCAAGAACAATCGTCTTTAGATATAACCAACTCAAGTTCGCGGACTGGGTTCGTGGACTGGGTTCGTGGACTGAGTTCACGGATCTTGTTCTGGTTCTCTTGATCAACAAAGTTCGCAAACTTCGGTTCAAGGAATAAGGACTTATACATATATGTGTTTCTACAACAATGCTTATATCCACCAATGGTTATATAATCTAAACTCTCATTTCAATCATTGAAACATTCTTAGAGGATGTTATATAGTTGTTATTCACAAACCATTTCTCGTCAAAGCAATTTTCAAAGTGATTGAAACATAACATGACTTTCGTCACTAGGTAAAGATGAATTTGGCTAAAGCGAAAGCTTACCAAAACATATTTCGAGAAATAGATAGGCGAGATCAACTCGGCTCAAAATACCAAATGTGTATATCAAAGTCTATATAGCAAAACGAATTTTGTCTCAAGATAGGAGATAAATAGACTTTTGAGTGATAGATAAGTTCAAGTCTCCACATACCTTTTAGTCGATGAAGTTCCACCAGTTCCTTGAGTAGTCCTTCGTCTTGTATGATGATTTTCATGGAGTTCTTGAGCTCAACTACACTTGCTATCCTAGTCCGAGACCTTAGCTATAGTAGAATAGAAATCAAGACTTATAGTTTTGATCACTAACATTGACAAACATGCTTGAGATAGCAACGCATGCGAGTTTGACCGAGCAATGCTCTAACATTCCTGACTACTTGGAGACCCGATATATGGAGATCCAGTTATTTGAGTGAGGAAGCAGGCCCACTATTACGAAAATCCTGCGAGCTTGGACCATGTGGTGATCTTGCAGGCACTTGATTACCTTCCAGCAAGTATGGATTAAACTTGTTAAGCACCCTCAAAATGGTGAAACAAGTTTCATGTTGGAAACTCGTTTGGTGGGATCTTTGCCACTCTTCCCGACATCTTCGTTCCCCTTTCGGTTCTCCTTCATCACTTTTATTATTGCACCACATTTGAATGATCAAAGCTACATATTCACTAACGGATCTTTGAAATTGTGTGAAAACGATGAGACAACCATTTGGCATCACGTCTATTGATATTCCGGTTTCTTCACAAAAATTTTGTAAAGTCTTTTCATAAAAAGTTTTTTTTCCCCTGATAAATACCATTGATTTCATCTAATGTATATAATACATAATTCCTACAAATTGACTCGTCTTCATCCATCGTATACTTAACACCACGAATTCTTGTGTTTCTTGGTTGTGTATCCTGTTGTAATAGTTTTTATGTTTGTTGTTGTGATCGTTGTTGTGATCGATGCGATGAGGATGCCATATTTGTTAGGATTAAAATTTATAGAGATGAGATTTTTTTCTGGTAGATTGAGTTGATATGAACAGTTTTGTTTGGAATAAAAGAAAATGAGTATTGAGATAGTATGAAATTGTGAAATTTTGAGGTAGAGATGAAGAAGGTGTGAGTTTTAGATGAACTGAATTTATAGGGAAACAAAAAGGAGTAACAGCCGTTGGCGGTTTTGGGAAAAACGCGTGGATTTCACCAGAGACGCTGGCATGTGAAGAAAACATGGGCAAGTTTAGCACAAACGCCAGCGTTTCTGGCTCACATGCCAGCGCTTCTGGCTCTAACACCAACGAGTGTGCCTCAAACGCCCGACGTTTTATCAAGCGCGCGCCTGCATCTCACCCAACACATTTGTTGGTTTGTTCATATGTTTTCATGTTTGTTGAGTCCATAGTGGGATCAAAATGAACAAATTTCATGTTTGTTGAGTCCATAGGAACTGCTCTGAGTTTGAAAAAGATTACAAGTGATAGTTGGATTAATGCTCACAAATAATAAGATTTTTTTGTTATTTTTTTATTTTTATTTTATGGTGAACACAAATAATAATATGATTATACATTTTAGACACAAATATTCTTTTTTTTTTTGTAATCTTAAAGAGTATTTTCAAACCTTACTTTGCTATTCAGGCTTATCAACTTGTAGGAAATACCATTAGGTCCTAGGAATAATATATTAGAGAGAGTCTAGTCCATTTGACCCAGTCAAATGTCTGTTTGGTCCTATTTGGTAATATAAATTATAGTTTGGTCCTAAAAATTATTGTTTGGTCCTAAGTGATGTCATGGATGATGTAAATGTCACCTCTTGTAGTGGCGAAATACTCTTTTGGGACCATATATATATAGAAAAAGTCAATAGAAAATATCTTATTTGATTTACTTTTTCTCTCCTTCGTTTTGAGATCTAGTTTCTCTCCATTTTTCTTTTTTTTCTGTTGATGCTCATGAAAACGATGAAGAAGGATGATAATTTTTTGGTTTTTTCTTCTATGTAGCTATTGTTGATGTTGAAGATGATGATGAAGATGATGAAGACGATGGAGATTTTTGTGTTTCTTCATCATTTGTTGTTGCTGCTGCTGTTGAAGAAGATGGAGATGATGAAGACGACGATGATTTTGTATTTGTTTTCTTCTCTGTTGCTGCTGCCTTTGTTGAAGATGATGTATACGATGAAGACTATGAAGATTTTTATGTTATTTGGATGTATTTTTTTGATTTTGATGTTGAAGATCTTGATCTTGATTTTCTTGCTCGTGTTAAAGATGACGTTTGCTTGCTATTAAAGACGATGATGTTTAGGTTTTTATATGGACTTCATTTGGAATGAAGTGCATTTTAGGTTTTTATATGGACTTCATTTGGAATGAAGTACATTTTTTAGGTTTTTATATGGACTTCATTTGGAATGAAGTCATGCTTTTTTAGGTTTTTATATGGACTTCATTTGGAATGAAGTCGCTTTTTAGGTTTTTTATATGGACCGTTTCTAGAATGAAGTACATTTTAGGTTTTTATATGGACTTCGTTTTGGAATGAAGTGCTACAAGAAAATAAGTAAAAATTAACACGAAAAGGGTATTTTGTCGAGTTTAATATTTTTAAATAATTATGGACCAAACAGTAAAGGCGTTTGACCAAAAGACCAAACAGACATGGGCCGACCTAAAAAAGGACCGGACATTTTTTTCCCTCTTTTGTTGTTTTGAAGCTATTCCCTGAGCAATTTGGCGACCCACCTCAAAGTCCATCTAGTCTGATATCGCATCCTTGTTGTCGTTCCGCCATCTCTAGCGATCATCGCAAGTCCTCGTTAGTCCACTCTTCTTGCATTCCAGGCCTACAACGCGCACGCCTCTGGACCTCCTGGAGCCTTTTTTATTGGCTTTACATGTAGCTTCATCCTTGGTAGCTTGTTCACCATATCGTTTAAGGCTGAATCATATAGTTTGAAGAAATTTTCAGTTCTCTCATTGGCGATAAACAATCTCCAAAGCAGACGAAGAGCACTTTATTAAAAATTCAGTTCTTTTTGATCCGAAAGTCTCTTCACCTGATTTTGGGAACTGCTTTGATCACCAACCCTAACAGTTTCTTCGGAAAACCTATAAGTGCCTCACAATTGTTTGATGAAAGGGCCAGGAGAATTTTTCATTTGTAAGTATCTGCTGCTATTTATGTATGCTATAAGACTTTTCAATCTCTCTTTTTTGCTATTTGTAGTAGAATGTTAGTGAAGTGAATCAAATCAACAATGTTTAGGAGGATTGGGTTGATAAAATTGAAACTAACGAAAGTAAATTTAACCCACTTAGACATTGAAGGAACTGAATTGATAGATTATTTACTAAAATTTATAGTTCAACTAATTACAAAACCTTCATCAATTTCTGTAGTGTGTGCAAGTGAAAGTTCTCATCTTTAGGAAGAACTGTATTTGCTGTCAGCTCACGACTTACAAATTGCATGGTCGGTCTAGAAACTGGAGATGTACGTATACATGCCAAAGCAAAGGTTACTATAAACACCAATTCATCTGCAATTACTCCAGTTGGGAGAGTTAGGCGCTCGTCTAATGCATCCACTAGAAATAGATCATGTCCTTCAGATTGTAGGTGCAAAAGGAATTCCCCAGGATGTTTCCCGAATAAGAGTTCCAGTGCAACAACTCCGAAACTGTATACGTCACATTTCTCTGTCACCTTCATTGTAGATGCAAGCTCTGCAAACAGTAACAGAAGGGTTAATTCAATGAAATAAGCTTGGCATTGATCAACTTAGCTCATTAGGAAACTTAGGAGTTATCTAAGAGTTTAACCATCTATTTGGTAAAGATATTCAAGTTCAACTCACTATTATCAGGTTAACTTAAACTTGGCCAGTAAATGTGAAATAAGCTTTTCTATGATATAAGAGTATTTCTTAATATGTTGTACTATCAGCTTTGTATGATTTCAGACACCTTTTCTATGTAATGACTAGAATTACTTTTCTGGCATGCAGATCCAGACACACAAAGGGTTTAAGTGAAGAATATCTGGAATTTGTCTGAAACAAGTATGCATTAACAAAGTTATCTAGATAAATGGTGCAAGTTTGGAAAAGAACAAACGTACCTGGAGCAATGTAGCCATAGGAGCCGACTGGTACTGTCCAGTTAGACTCATCTGGTTTTAGCAACCTTGCTGTCCCAAAATCTGAGACCTTAGCTTCATATTCTTGGTTCAGTAAAATGTTATTTCCGGTTATGTCTCGGTGCACAATAGGAGGGGTGCAATCATGGTGCAAGTAAGACAAGGCCTGCGCCACACCTTTGATAATGTTTAACCTTCTCGACCAGTCCAAATTCTTTGCCTCTTTCTCATTATACAACACATTTGCCAAGCTACCCCTTTCCACATATTCATATACCAAGAACATGCAGCCCTTCCTCGATGAGAAACCGTACATTTTCACAATATTTCGATGCCGTATGTCTGTCAGTGCATGTACTTCAGACTCAAAAAGTCTTATAATGCGTCGCCTCTGAGGATGCATGTTCACTGATGATGATGATGATGTATCATGGAGACGCTTTACAGCAAAATTTATGTCATTTTGAAGTGTTGCTTTGTATACACTTCCTTGTCCACCTTTTCCTATGCAGTACTTCTCATCGAAATTCTTTGTTGCCTTTACAATATCTTTGAAAACCACATTTCCATTGTAGTTCCAAACCGAGAATGAACTGTCACCGCCTGAATCTAAGTTTTCCTCATCTAAGTCATTTTTGTGCTTACGGCAGCAGCAAAAAATTCCAAACAGAATCAGAAGAAGAATCAGTGATATGGCAACTGGAACAACGACTGCAATTATTAATTTCCATTTATTTCTTTTGCTGCGGTTGTTAGATGCTGGCGTACCACCACAAGGGCTCAAACCCTTCAACTCATTGCTGCACAGACCTTGATTTCCTCCTAAGGCTTTGACAGGATCTTCTGGAATGCATTCACATCTGGAACTGGACCCTCGAGTTCGTTATTTGAAAGATCAATGGATGTAAGACTTAGCATACCCTGCAGAGAAGAGGGTATTGAACCAGATAACCTGTTGTTAGAGAGGTTCAAGAACTCCAGATTTTTTAAATTCCCAAGCTGTGGTGATATCTCTCCATTGAGTTCATTTTGACTGAGATCAAGATTAGACTGCAAAGCATCCAGATTCCCAACCTGGTACGGAATTTGTCCACTTAACTTGTTATCATTTAGTTTCAAAGATATTATGTTTCCGTAGTCCCCAATTTCCCCAGGTATAGGCCCACTGAGGTTGTTTACGGACAAATCCAAATTACTAAGACGTGCTAATTTTCCAACCTCTACAGGTATCTTACCTGAGAATTGATTTCTGCTTAAATTTAGATTGAATATAACTGAATCTGAATTGAACATATCCACTGGGATCTGACCTGACAATCTGTTTGAAGAAAAACTAATATCTTGCAGAGATTTTAAGCTTGCGAGAACTGGTGGGATTTCACCTGATATCATGTTATCCGATATTCTGAAGTATGAAAGCTGGGTGCATGCTCCCCAGTTCGGTGACAATTTCCCCGACAACTGGTTTCTACTCAAGTCAATAAATTTCAGAATTGGGTAAACACCAAATGCATCTGTGATGTCTCCCTCCAGAAGGTTGTCTTCTAGCCGGACTCTGTCTAATTTTGAGCAGTTCCTCAAGCTTTTCAGGTATTGGTCCGTTTAGATTATTTTGTTGGCTCCCAAGTATAATAGGTTCCCTCCTATGCAAATGTTGGGAGGAAGCTTTCGGTGAAATTGTTTAAAGAGAAGCTTGCATTTGTCAAGGATCTGGGACCAAACTCTTCGGTATACTACCAGTAAAGCTGTTATTTCGAGATAAAACAGTTCCAAGTTCTGCAGCTGAGTTATTGATGAAGGCAATTCTCCTTGCAATCTGTTCATGCTCACATCAAAAGTCGTCAAGCCTTCCATGTTACCTATTTCTTGAGGAAGCATTCCACTGAGTTTGTTGCCGAAGAGGGTCATGCGCTCAAGCTTAGTTAAGTTTCCTATACTTGATGGAATTGAGCCAACAATAGAATTCTCAGATAAGTCGAGCTCTATCAGATCTGACAAATTTCCAATCTCTGAAGGTATGTCACCTGATATATTGTTCTTGAACATGTATAGTATATTGAGTTTTTTTAACAAACCGACTTCTCTAGGAATTATTCCTGTGAAGGAGTTCTCTTGAAGTTGAAGGAAATTAGTTGAGTCCAATTGGACAGTAAATATGGTTGAATCTCACCAGATAATTGATTATTTGAAATTCCGAACTCGCTGAGTTGGGTTAGGAAGCCATTGAAGGCGGCAAAAAACCTTGTAGATTGGTCGATGCCAATCCCAGGAAGGTAAGATTGGTACACAAGCCAATCTCGTCTGGAATGCTGGAATTCAACTTCACATCTGTAAGGTCTAGTCTTTTGCAGCATCTTAAGATTTCCTATAGAAGGTGGAAATGGTCCTTCTAATGGATTTTCATTCAATTCAAGAGTTCTGAGGTTGGCTAACCGACCGATCTCGGGTGGTATCGAACCATTCAACTGGTTTCTACTCAGCTTCAGGTCTTGAAGTTGGGTAAGGCTTCCGATTTCTGGTGGAATTGGTCCTTCAAATGAATTGCCAGACAGATTAAGGAACTGAATAGTCTTCAAAGTCTTCATGAACTGAGTTGGGAATGGACCTCCTATCTCAGGATTATCTGAAATATCAACATAGACTAGTTTTGGGCTCTTGAAGATGAAAGGTGGGACTTCTGATGCCAAAGAATTGAGATTGAGATCAAGACGAGTCAATGATGCCATGCCCTTACACCGAGTAGGGTCTGGATTTGATAAATAGTTCCCAGATAAATCAAGATTCTGTAATTTCTGAAGATTGCAAACCTGATATGGGATTGGTCCACTGAGATTATTAATGGCTAGTCGAAGAAAACGAAGCTCTGGGAGTCTTCCAATTTCTGCTGGCATTGTTCCTGAGAAGTTGTTATTCCCCAGATTAAGATAAGTAAGCTTTGGAAACACTGAGAAGTTGAATTGATCGAGCTTTCCATTCACACCTGACGAATCGAGATTTATCTCTATTACACTGTTTGAACTGCCACATTCTATACCAGACCACCTGCAAGGATTGGTGCTTCCATTCGCAAGAGACCACGAGGTAAGAGTATGAGAATTTAAACTGTTTTTCCATTTTATTAGAGCTTCTGCTTCTGTTTGAGCTGAAATTTTGAGAAGAGCACAAGAAAGTAACAAGAGAATTATAAGTTTTAGTGATTTAGTAGCCATGGTTGTCACTCACTCGCCATAAACTGAAACAACTACATGAAAACGGAAACCCAGGAAGCAATAAGCAAGATAATGCATCCCAGCTGGTGTGTATTTCTGTGGTACTTGTTTGACTGAGAAAAGAAATGCCCTCGTGGTCAATTCATGCTAGTTGTGTAAATCATGTCATCTCTTTATTGAAGGTGGGCTGGAAATTACATAACTTTGAATGGTAGGAATTTTGCAAATTTGACATTTAAAAGATGTATGGGTCCTTTCAAGTACTTTACAGTCTGAATTTTCTAGCTTGGCGTATGTGGTGTGTATTATTCTTCGTTATGTAATACAGTAAATTCTTAATAAAGAGTAATAGCTACTGCATGACAATGAAGTATGAACACAACATTAAACCATTTAATGGAGAAATAAATTGTTGACATTGAGAGTATTTAAATTTGACCCAGATTGATTCCTAAATGTACAGTTGCATTAAGATAGACAATGATATACGAAGACTCAACAACTTTTCAACGATATTTGATACAATAAAATTCAAGAATCAGCAAAGCTGCAAGTGGAAAGTAGAAATGTTGCCGTGGCAAAGCTCCAGGACTCTAAAACTGGCTTCAACAGAACCGCAAGGGCACTTCACATAACCCGATTAAGCGTGTATCCGGTCAATCGGGACTCCACATGCCTCTATCGTTACATGTCAATTCTTAGATTAAATCTTATGGGCTAGATTGGAGGTGCTAGATTAACACTTAAGTGTTGCAATGCAAAAAAAAAAGTGTGGCAAAAAAGTTAACACTAGTTCTCTCTCATACAAAGCTATTGGTTGGTAGCCTAGCAACAAGCTGGGCTCCAACTCCTCTCTGAATATCAATGCCTAGTCTAAGGAAAATAACACTACCAAAACCACTACTAGCGTCATTATTAGCAAGACAATTCTTCAGACGCTTGAAAAAACATAAAGTGTCTTCCCCAAGTTCCTCTAGAGTAGAGAAAGCAAGGATACCCAGACCATACCCAAGTGCAGTACACTTGTCTAAATATTTAGTACGCTTTCTTGAAACCGCATTAGAAATGATTTTTCCTAGGACAAAAGAGCGTATACCATCACCAGTGAAGGGCAAGACACCAGTGACATCCATACAAACATCCTGACCATTTTCCCAGTTGAGAAAAAGAATATTTGCAGGCCTCAAGTCTTTATCCTCATCTGAAAGAATGCCAAGAGAGACTTCCTTGTGCGCAGGTACACCAGCTTTGTAACAAATATCAGCCATAACATCACGTACAAGATCATGTCGAAACTTACTTCCAACATCTTTAGCACAGTGAAGCGCATGGTCCCCAAAGATGTCCATAGATCTGTTACAACTTGTGCATAAGCCATTCTCAACAAACAGTGGGATACCAAGACAATAGCAAAACACGGCTCGAAACTGTCTAGGCCCGATACACTGATTAATCCCACTAATAGGTACAACTAATAAATAATCCTGAGCGTGCTTGACACGGTTATACTGCCACAAAGTGGAATCTCTTACAGACATAGAAAATTGTTTTGAGATTTGCTTCTTAACTGCATCTAAGTGACTGCCAGGGAGTGCATGGAAGGGGGGGGCAGTATCATCGACACAATACCTGAATAAAGTTCTGAAGAGCCAACCGATAATGTGAGCCTTTGTTTGTTGAGAATAAACTACCAAGTATTATCTTTTGTACTGAAGATGTCTGATTCTGAGAGGTAAGATAGCAGTAGGAACGAGTGTCCGTCATGATGTAAATGCCAAGGCCACCATCTTTGATAGGCAAGGTAGCCAATCTCTGCTGTAAAGGACCAAACCCCGCTCCGTCACAAGTGATTAATTAAGAGTCTCAAATACTTAAGTAGATGGTCATCAAAAATATCAGTGGCTGGTTGCAAGGCTGCTGGATTGGTAGTACGCATTGCAAAATATAATCTAGACACACCAGTGAAATTGCGAAGTAATAGCATCTCACTTTGAGGGTCTTTGAGTTTTTATTGCATTCATCAGTTGAATAGTCTTATTCACCCTGATCAACATCATATCACTAATAAAGTTCAAATTCAAACTCACAGGTCCGCCCAAAAGTTTAACACCATTAGAGAGCCTACCAATATCAGGGGGGGGAAACACCATCAGTTGTACTTCTGGGATCAATAGAAGGCCAAAAGACTTCCGTTTTCTTAACGTTAAGATGTAACCCCCTACTTGGTCATTCAGCTTCTATTATGCTCAAGGCCTTGGCTACCTCCAAAGTATCACCAATAATGGTACCATCATCCAGGTACCAAGCGTGTAAATCAAGTGTGCAACGAGAAGCAACAGTCTTCACTAGAGGATGAAGAGTCAATTCAAACAGCAAGGGACCAAGGGGGTCCCCCTGCTGAACCCCAAGTGCAGAACAAAAAATATATATTGGTCATAATAGAGTTTCGCGGGTCGCAAATAACAGAACTCTACCCAAATGAGAAATACCTGGACAGTGAAGACGAACTTCCTTGATGAGCTGAGATCTGCTCACCATGTTGAAAGCATTGAAAAAGTCAATAAGCAACATTGAAATTTTGTCAGAGTGACCTTTCATCTCCAGTAAGAAATTTACAGCATGTAAAATACTCTCTCCCTCGGCAGGCACTCCAACTCCAAATTGATAGTCACCTAAATAAGAAGTCATGTCTTTTCCGACGGAGAAAGCAGCTACTTTAGAAACCAGTCTTCGCCAAACCGTACCAAAAACAATTGGCCTAATACCACCCCCAGGTTTAAATAAAGGAGTCAAGGGCGCATTGGCAATAAACTCGCCTAAACTACTGGGGCATTTACAGGCCAACCAAAGATTGACAACCCCTGTAATCGAAGCGAGTAAATTATCCGCCACTGCAGCTGCAACACCACTCATCACATCAATTAAATATTGCGCACGTAAGCCATCACGACCACACGAAGTACCTTTTGGGAAATTCTTTATAGCACCCAAAATAGCCCGAGAATCCACCGTGATTGGGTCGACTGTCACAGCGTCCACAGGAATGACATGAGGGGGTGCTGGTGGATGTTTATCTTGCAAATCAAGGTACATAGCCTCAGTGCGAAATGGCCACAACTTATTTTCTTCTGGCAAGCCAAAATATTGGCAGCACCTTGCTTCTTCGAATCTGCCTTCCCATTTCCCATACGAACAGGCTGCTGTAAAAGTTTATACACCAGGACAGAGCAACCGTTAGGCTCCTCCCACACCGAAATTGCTTGGTTGATGGCCGCGACCTGCAATTTCTTTCTACTTACCGACTTTGCTTCAGCTGAGCTTCTTGGTCTAAACGGAGTTAAGGTACAAATTGGAAGAAGTATAAGATGTAACCACGCAGAGAGATTACCCGAGATAACGATAACCATGTCGAGAAAAATCTTCATCTCCCTTGAGAAGGCAAGCCGACATTGAGTGGAATGCACTTAACAGTTGTGAACTGCCTTTGGAAAATGACATTAAGTAAATCCGTGGAAAGAGCAACACCAATTTCGTGACCATTGGAAAGAGCTTCAGCAGCAACACAACCATCGTTTGTAGGAGCATCACAAACTGCTTCAATGGTAGAACTCAGGTAGTCGACAATAGCCTCAGCTGGTTTAACTAAACCATGAATGAAAAAATCAGCTTCATCACCATTGAGAGGTCCTGCAATGACTTCTCCATGAACTGCACCTTCTTTTCCCCTACGTGGCATCTTCCAAGCATGTAAATTCATGCACCTACAACACAGCCACATACGAATACTGCAAATAATTTTTTTCCCAGGCAAGGTACGTTCAGATTGGTGGCAATCAATTCTCTGCAAAAAGCTTTGTTGTCTTAATAACAACTGGGTAGAATGGGTTTCAAGCAATCGAGTATGAGAAGAAGCTCTAATGATTCTGGTCATAGCGAGCAAAGGATGAAAACCCTAGAATTAAAAAGAAAATAGAATCCTAAAAACAAAACAAAAATAGCGAGCAAAAGGCGCTGAAAAACAAACGTCCTAATTCGAAAAATTCGTTTGAAATCGAAAACTGTGAAAAATCCTACAACAAACATGGTGTTCCTGGAGATTGAAACCGGTTTTTAATCGCCGGAGCAACCATGGAGATTGTAATCATCAAACTAAACCATAAAAAAATTGTTATGATTTTTAAAATTGTCCCTATTAAATGTTTTATTATTGCTAAAAATACAAAAATATAAATTTTATTATTAGAATACATAAAATCAGAAAATCTATTTCTAATAGGAAAGGAAAAAAAGCGAGAATAGAAAATCAAGTTTATTATGGGAACTCTAAAGAGAAGATAATAAAAAATTATTTGTTTTAAAAAAAGAATGAAAATAAACATGAATTTAAACAAATTTGTTTCCTAATTATGGATATATTATTTAAGATTTTAAATATTAAAAATAATTATAATTATATAAAATTCTAGGATATAATTGAGAGTTTAGTGAGAAAATACCACTATAAACAAAAGTTGGACACTTTATTAGGACTAACGAAAACGAAAATGAAGACAGTAAAAAAAAATGACAGAGGGAGTAAAATAACTATACCTTACAAGCTAATTCATAAAATGAGGAGAAAGAAAGGAAAATAGGCCTTAAAAGGTCCAAACATCAACATGTCTAAGGCATTCGATAGAGCGGAATGGAAGTTTCTTATGGCTATTTGAACATCAAGAAAAATGGTGTAAACTTGTTTTTGAATGTATTTCCTATTTTGTTATAATTATTGATGGTTTTCTTCAACATCAAAAACATGTTTAACATCTTCTACAACTATCAAGTTTCGGGACACAATTCTGATACGGATTCAGATCGATTCTAGCAATTTTAAACTGATTTTAGTCCAATTTCAATCACATGTTTGACTGTTGTTACTTCTTTCTTGATTTAAACCTTGAGAAATGATTGGATCTCTTAATGGTCATAACATTTATGTTATATGCGGACTTGTTAATAGGTTTGACTTTGTTTCCAAACCACAAATGTCATGGAATGGTTAGAAACCAGTTGATGAATTTCTCTTGTGATAGCCATACATTGCCTTGGTGTTCGTAAGATTGTCAAATCAGTATTCCTGATTCACTGTTGTAACCGTTCATCTTTTGGGTTTTGAGTTTAATATAATTTAGGGTTTTTTCGAAAAAAAAGAAAAACATTTTTCTTGTTATTTTATTCCAAGAGTTAATTTTTTTTTCTTTTTTTTTCTTTTTTTTTTTTTTTTGTGGAAATGCCTTCAAAATATTCTTCCTACCATGACAAGAATATTCAGATATACTCATTATTTGGATATGACATGTCCTATGTGTGGATTAGCTGGAGAGCGCGCCTTTCATGTTATCTTGATTGCAATTATGCTAGATACTTTGGTATCCTTGGATTGCAATTTAATGGCCAGAATACTATTGAGCAAGTCTGTATGGTATGGCTCTCTCAGTTTCAGCAAGGTGTTATTACTTCTGAAGATATCATCAAAGGGTTACTAATGTTTATGATATATGGAAGAAGAGATGTCCTAAAGTTTTTGAGGACAAGTGTCTTGTTCCCCAACAGCTTATTGATACACACATTTTTGTGTCTGATTTGATCTCAATTGTCTATTTGTTAGTACCTATTTTGTACTTATCTTACTATTTTGTGCATTTGGAGAAATAAACTTTTGTGGAAAATTTGGCTCGAAATGTGATATTTGGACCCCCCGACACAATTACTAAAGGCACCCCAAAAAGTGTTAAAGGCACCCTTAGAAACCGCTAAAGGCACCCATAGATTGGATAAAGGCATCCCCAGTTATTATATGCACCCGCGTTTTGGATAAGGGCACTCATTCTTCTTCTTTTTGAAAATGATTTTTTTTTTTTGGGGGGGGAATATTTTGGACGAGAATTTTGGAGTCTTTTATTTTCATATCTTGTCTCATTAAAAAAAAGGAAGAATATATTTATGGGAATTGATTAAGAATGTATTTTTTTATTATTTATTAAACAGGGAGGAAAGAATATTTCTCGAGTTTTTCTGTATTATTTTTGGAAGATACGTGTGGCTTGCAAGTGTTTTACTCTATCTAGCACATGTATTCAATGTGTTGGAGTGTGTCAACTACAAGTAAACACATGAGAATCAAAAGAAGAGAAGAAAATGAAAATTATTCCCGAGAATTAAAGAGGATATTTCTTGGATTGATTGTCGAAGATTTTGGGTGATGTTGAGTATATAAATAGTTGTTGGAGTCAAAGAAGGACATGGGTGATTGTGGGAGAGCCGGCAGCCAAATTTAGAAGTAGTTAAGAAATTTGTTTTTCTTTTTAATTTTTTGTAATAATTATGAAACACCACTATTACAAAATAGCTTCCTCAGTCGCCCCACAAATCCGTTATTACAAAAAATGAAAAAGAGAAACAAATTTCTTAATTACTTCTAATTTTGGCTATTGGCACTCCCCCAATATCACCTATCTCCTTCTCTGACTCCAACAACTATTTATATACTCCGCATCACCCAATATTATAGACAATTAATCCAAGAAATATCCTCTTTTTAAATTTCGGGAATAGTTTCCTTTTTTTTTCTTTTCTTTTGAATCTCACGTGTTTACTTGTAGTTGACACACTCTAACACATTGAATACATGTACTAGATAGAGTAAAACACTAAATCCAGAGAAATATTATTTCCTCCATATTTAATGAAACTGGACATTCTCAATCAATTCCCATACGATATATTCTTCCTTTTTAATGAGACAAGATATGAAAATAAAAGACTCCAAAATTCTTGTCCGAAATATTCTCGCCGAAAATCATTTTCAAAAGGAAAAAGAATGAGCGCCCCTATCCAAAACGTAGGTGCATATAGTAACTAAGGGTGCCTTTATCAATTTCTTTGGGTGCCTTTAGTAATTTTCTCCAGGGGTCCAAATATCATTTTTCGAGCCAAATTTCCATAAAAGTTTATTTCCCCAAAAACACTTACAAATACACAAAATAGTAAAATAAATACAAAAATAGGGACTAACAAAATAGACAATTGAGATCAAATCAGACATCTGAGATGGTGTCTACATATTAGTGGTTGTTTCACTTTGAATTTAAATAGTTCATTTGATGATATCTTTAAAATGTAGGCATTGAAATAAAAAGTGGCCAGCGTTACCCAGAAAATATACTAGCTTATTCAACTGTTGCCTTAAAAAAGCCTCTCTCCTCTCTAGCTTCTTCTCAAAACCAAAAAAAAGTCTTCCTCCTCCATTAAAACTTGCTGCTCAGATCTAGTTCATTTTGGGCTAGATCTGAGCAAATTTCTTTACTTTTTCTAGCTTTCATAGATAGATTGTAGTCTAGGATAATTTTATTTAAGGTTTTGTGTCAATCTCCATTGCTTTTAGGAGATTTTATGGTGTTCTTGGGGGTGTGTTGCCCTCTTTGTTTGTGTCTTCTCCTTTATGGAGATTCTTTATGCTCTCTCATGGAGTTTCTTTGTGATCTCAATGGAGATTTGAAGTGGAAGTTCAAGTGTGGAAATCAAGATTCAAGACTTTGGGCATATTACTCTCATATTTTTATGAGAAGATCTCTTTTTCAAGAAGAAATTATAATCCCAAAACCATTCTCTCAATCTTAGGATTGTTTGGTACTCTTGTTGGTAGTTTGTTACTTCTCTTCACAAATTACTCTTTGTTGGTACCTTTGAATTGTAATTTTATCTTTGATCTTGATGTACTTGGAATCCATGTAATCTCTATTTTTCATGAATGAAATTTGTGAGATTTATCAAAAAAAAAAAAAAAATGTAGGCATTGGACTAATTCTGCGTACTTTTGCAGGCGGATTAAGAGGAGCAAAGTGCAATTTTATTGGTAGAGCATTTAGACTGGAGCATGTGGAGTGGCTAGCTATTTTAGAGGCAGTAAAATGGGTCCAACATTTAAAGATGGATGTAGTAAACTTTGAGACAGACTCTAGAATCTTATCTCCGTTCTTCCACAATTTAGGAATCAAAACTAGTCACAAAACCCCTAGGTGAACAAACTAGTGATAAGAAAAAACCGGTCATATTATTTCTACCAAATAAAAACCGTTTCAAATAAAACTGGGACAAAAACCCCAAGTCAAATAATAATGAGTAAATTTAGTTTTTGTTACTTTAAAAAAAGCCAAACATGCCCTTTTGACCTTTTCTTCTTCATCTCTGATTTCTTTTTGCTTCTTTCTTCCGTCTCCGTCTCCTTCTCCCACCACCACCATCACCAGCAGCAACAATGGATCTCCACAAACATCAACAACAATTTTTATTCTCCCCCGACACACCACTGCACATCCATATCTCACCACTACACCACCCTCCTCCGCCTCCTTCAATTGCTTCACCACCAACACCATTTCCACCACCATAAACATCACCACCCCCAACTCCTCTTCACGTCACAACAACCATAATCAAAACCCTAACCATAGTTTCATTTTAAAAATCAGAAGGAAACACAGGTGGATCTGGTGATGTTTTGATGATTCTGTAAGATCGGATGGAGAAATTGGTGAAATTAGGCTGCAACTGTAATTACAATTGAAGAACAAGAAGAACATATATGGTTTGGTGACGAATTTGTTCTCGTGCTGATGGAGTACAATTGAAGCTGGGAGAGGATTGAAGATGAAATTGAGTCCGATCTTGAGAAAGGATGGAAGGAACTATTGAGTTATGAACTGAGAAATTCAAGGGATTGAGAAGATGTTTCTGTTGCTGTGGATATCAGAGAAGAAATCAGAAAATGAAAAGGAGAAAATGGGTTTGTTAAAGATAGGTATTCTCAGATTTGTAGATTGAAGAAAGATTCGAAGAGTTTGTGAAGATTTAGAAGATGTGTTTAACTTGGATTTGATTTCCAGTTGAACAAGGGAAGTTTCGGTTCGATTCAGAGAATATGGGGTCTAATTAGGGTTTCCTTGAACTGAGATTTGAAACTGGAAAAGCTGCAATTGAGAGGAATTGTACATGGGTTTGATTTGTTTATGATGTTGCTTTTGAGAACAATACATGGAGATACTTGATGGTAATGATGGTCAAGATAATGTTGCTAATGATGGCGGTAGATCAAGCTTAGAAACTGAGATGGAGTGATGGTTATGAGCTACATGGAATTGAGGGTTTGCAAATTGTGTAACTGATGCTGAACTGAAGTAGCAAAATGAATGAAGTCACAGATGAACTGGAGTTACTGATGGAACTGCAAGAAGGAGGAGTTGTGCTTTGAAAGGCCTGAACCTAGATGTATGTTAGGACAGGTAAAAATTATAGGAGCTAATGGGTTTTGAACTGCAAAGAGAACTGCAGCCGAAATGAACCAGTGAAGTTACAGAGATGATGGCTGGGAAAATAGCAAGAATTGGCTGATGATGGTGGTGTTGAATCTGTGACTGAGGTGGGGCAGTTGTGAAGTTGTAGGTACAGCTCAAGGAGGAGATGTTGTGCTGGCATTTAACTGGATATGTTCGATGCTCAAGTGCAGGCAGTTGGAGTTGCTGCTGCAGGTGGTTGAATTGAAACTGAAGCTGTTGCTGATAGAGTTTGAAATAGAGGTAGTGCTGCATTAGACGAGCAGTCGAACTAAATTAAAGAAGTATGGTTGCAGAATGGATGTAATGGAAGTTAGTATGTGCAGAATTTGGAGGCCGGGATAGTCTGTCATGTTGCTGTTGTTGGTTTCTTCACAACCAGCTAACTGCAGTTGGTAGTAATGAATGAACTTAAATGAGAGATAGCATTGAGAAGAGTCAATTGATGTTGCAGTGAAGGCATTGGTGGAGATCAAGGATTGTTGTTGCTTGTTGGCTTGAGAGTATCTTTGCATTCTTGGTTTGAGCTATTTGATTAGTGGTGGTGAAGAAACCAATTATGGTTTCATCGTACTTATGATGAAACCAAAACTGGTTTCATCCTATTTTAGCTACGGAGATGATGGTAGTGGTGGTACTGGTGCCATTGGTTGTCGCAGATGGAGGTGGTATGTAGTGCTGGTGCCATTAGTTGTCGAAGATGGTGGTGGTAGTCGGTCACGGTGGTTGGCTGTGGTGTTGGTCGCGGTGGTTATTGGTGAAATGACAATATGTGGAAAAATGATGAAACCAATTTCGGTTTCATCTATTTTTTGGTGAAACCAATTTTGGTTCCATCATTTTTTGATTTGGTTTCATCATTTTTCACGAAATTGTTTACCAGAGAAATTTTGGTTCCATCATTTTTTTCAGTTTGGTTTCATCATTTTTTATCATTTTCAGTTTGGTTGCATCATTTTTTCTCATTTTTGTTGAACATTGAATCATCGATCAATCAAATTAATTGTTTGTGGTGGTGGCTGGTTGGTGGTGGTGGTGGTGATGGATAATGATGGTGTTGCTCGGTGATCGGTGGTGGTCGTCATCAACGGTGGTCCGTGGTTGTGGTCGTTGGCTTCGTTGGTAGTTGGCGACGGTGGTGGTAGCGGTTGGTGACGGCGGCGGTTGGCAGTGGTGGTGGTTGGCGACGGCGGTGGTGATGGCGGCGGAGGTGGTGGTTGGCGGCGGTGGTGGCGGTTGGGCGGCGGTGGTGGTCGGCGGTTGAGAGGCGGTGGTGGTGCAGTGGCGGCGACGGTGGTGCAGTGACGGCGGTGGTGGTGGTGGCGGTGGCGGTGGTGCAGTGGCGGCGGTGGTGTAGTGGCGATGGTGCTGCTGTGCTGTTGGTGGTGAGAATATAATAAAAATTAAATGTGGGGTTGATTTTTAGTTTTATTGGGGTGATTTAAATTTAAAGAGGGTAATATAGACAGTTTATGTTAAATGAGGGATTTTGTGAACAATTTGTTTTGTTGGGGTTTTTGTACATGGATAGTGACACCTTTGGGGTTATAACCCGCGCGCATTATGATCCTAAAGAACATAATAAAGTGGCAAACATTCTCTTTAAAATATCCGAATTATATTTGGTCTCAACTTTGTTAGATATGGAAAGATTACCTTCCTAATTAGTATGAAACGTATTCTTTTTTCTTTTTTTCTTTTTTTTTTTGAAGCGATCAGCTAGGTTAAATAGACCCAAACCTTGCAAAATATTTACTACGATAATAAACTTTAAGACATTTATCCTCCTCAACAATAGTTCTCAACTCCTTACTAAGCTCGGAGAGATTCAACTCCACAAAATCTTCAGTGGGATATCTAGCATCCAAGCTATCCGTGCGCAGCACGATTAGTTTCCTTGAACACATGACTATATCTCACTCTTCTAAACTGCCGCCCCAAGTAACTAATCCTCCTACACAAGTACAGTAAAGTCCAAGGAGGTTTAGCTAGGATCTTTACTTTTAACAGATGAAATAGAGCTATTGATCTGTACTAATATGGATATTAGGATACTCATGTTTCAAATCAATCCTAAGTCAACTCCTTGCATTTCATGATGAAAAGCATTCTGAGGAGCAGAACCACCACAAGCAGCTGCAACTGGATTCTCATGGTGATCCCTAATAATATCTCCAACATTTCTAGAGGCATGTCTTTTAGAACCACAACACTACAAGATATATTCCATATATTCAAAAAAGCTCTCATAGAACCATTATCCACATCAGTAAACTTATTATATTCAACCTTGAGTCTCATATATGTAGTTATCAGAAAACTGTCAGTATCAACAGAGCTAGACTTAGAAGAATGCAATATCTTAGTTTCTCTCCTACCATATATGATAGAAAACTATTAAGGGTTAGTTTCTTAATAATACTTATATATAGTCCCCGAACCCTTAAAAGTTTCACCACACCACTTTATCTCCTGATACCAATTAAGAAAGCAACTCCTAGTTGTTGATGGTGGATTTTCATTTAAGGTTAAAATTGTAAAAAACCGGAAAAATTATGCGCTGACATCTTGTAAAAGATAAAGCCATTAATAAGTGTTGGATAATCCCTCACTTAATTCACCAAGAATGGAGCATGTGGCAACAATCCCATTCTCGTGAATACATGAAATTCCTCGAGGTTGGAGCATGTGGCAACAATCCCATCCCGTGAATTTCTAATCACTTTGTATTTCGGTACTCATTATCGGTGTGGCATGACGACCGAGTGTTACTCTTACTGAGTAACACGAACCTCCAAGCACTATAATGAAACCATGTACGAAATACCCGCATGTGACTCTCGGTGTGTTATACTAGCCCGATTGAGCCCCTCTCGTGTGTGTTATACTAGCCCGATTGAGCATCAGGATTGGACCGTATCACCCCGATATGATCGCAGTCATCCAACTCCACAAGCATGATTGGATGACCGAGATCAATTCCATCACCCCAAGTGTATGGAATATCCCTTTGTCGAACCAATGCGGAACCCGCATGGTCGCCATCGGCCTAGCCTGCCAAAAACGTTCATACCAAGCATTATGACGGAAAACCTAAATTAAGGTTTGCGGTATATTACATGTGTCGCAAATAGTCTCAACCATCCATCTTCGGGTATAGATGGAGGGTGTAGATGTAGATTCAAAGGGCCCGAGCATGTAAACACGATCACCGTGGCCCGCCTACAAACTTGACCAATCGGTCAAGACCAACCATGTTTGGTCGTGACAAAATCGTCGCCCAAACAAGAGATGACGCTTACGGCTTTGAAACCCAAAATTAGGGTTTTGAGCATCACGAGCGTCCATCTTCTCCTAAGCATGAATGGGAGGGTCCAAGATTAGATTAAGCATGTCCGGTCATACCATCATGACCACCGTGGACCCATCTATTCCCTAACCCGATCGGCCAAGGCATATCATGCCCGGCTAATCCAAATGCACGCCCAAACTAGCATGGTCACACCTCCCAAACCGCAAACCTGATCTCGACCACTCAACTTCGCCGGACGATTTGGATGGCTCGATCACGTTTTTAATGGGATATTCAGTATAGGCGTAAACACCAGCCTACCACCTTCACACCAGGCCAATCGGCCAAGATCGACCAAGATTGGTCGTCTTGGAACGTGCGCCTGAAGAGGGCGTGATGTGCGGCCCTTGCGGCACTAGTTTTTTGTCGCAAATCGATCTCGACCACTCGATTTCACCCGATGAATTGAGTGACCCGCATCATACTTTCATGAGGTAATGGGGTATAGGCGCCTACACCATCATGCCATCTACACGCATGTATGGCCGGTTAGGCCAAAGTTGTATCCCATGCTTGGTTTCGACCAAGCTAGAGAGTGATGCCTGCGCACCTCTTCAAAACCCTAACTTCATCAACGGTCGTAGATGAGTGTCTCAAAGATCATCTCATCCGTCCAACTTCACCAGCTTGGTTATACAGCCCTGGTCAGGAGTTAATTGGTCGGTGAGGTGTCATTACCCATCACTTTACCACACCATGATGCAGTACCTGCATAAAATACACACGATACTTCACAAGTATCGACTTATTCAGCATTACATGCTATCTTTCGTGGATCCACGATCTATACATTCCAGACATCAATCATATCACAAACTGGGGGATACATATCGGGTATTGGTCTGGCGGTTTACAAACGTGCATCGTGCAACGCGCCATCACAAGAACGTGTTAGGAAGTCATGGACGGTTAGAGATGAACACGAGAAGTGGGAAAGGCCGGGTCGTGTATCACCAACGCACAACTCCACTACTCCATCACTCCACTTCCTCCACTTCCCACGAGAGACGTGAATAAGACTCAATGACTTGTATAAATAGGTTCTCCGCCCTATTTCCAAACGACAGAGAAAAAAACAACAAGAAAACACCCAGAGCCCGCTTTACACCCATCGTAAGCTTGTTCACTTTCTGTTGCAAGTCATAAGCAAGTCTACACCTTCACAATCTCAACACCTTCTTCGCTTCCCTCCTAAGATCAACCCCATCTCCTTCACTTTGTGACCGAAACAAGTCCAAACGGCCATTTCTTGGTTTAGGCCGGACTTTACGTATTGATCTCTCGAATCTACAAGCACTCACCGCGTGATGCATTTGTTTAGGGTTTAGATTCATTCCCCATCCACACACCCCAAATTACCAAATTCACATGAGAGTAGTTTTCACCCAATCCAAAACCGTCTTACTCTGAGCCATTAGATTTGATCCATCTACATCCGACGGTTACATCAGCCCACGCATCGGGTTCCCCTGAATCCAACGGTCTCTCCATCCATCTCATCACCCTTCGCTGCACCCGCTTCACACCACAGACACCTATATCTTCACCCATCGACCAAACTCACCCTCACTTCTCTCTTCTCCCCCGACATTTGCAGAGAACTTCTTTCTCTCCCGACCAAACTCGAAAGCAGCCCCTTCTTCTTCCCCGACACCACAACCACCAACAATTACGCACCACCTTCACCACCTAGTTTCTCTATCTCTTCCATAGCTTCTTCCTTAGAGGCTAAGTTGGAGATAGAAAGAATTAGGGTTTAGGGTTTATTCACAGTGAGGGGAACATCAAATTAAGGAGTTTTCGGAGCCGCATGAACAGAGGGGACAACGATTCAACCAGCCTTTGGGTGAGAGGGTCTTTGTTTAATTTCTAATTTTAAGTGAACTAGGGTTTGGCATGTATAAATATGTTGAAGGGTGGATGTAAAAGGGGATGCCTGGATTATCCGTAGCACCAACCCCGATTTAATTTGTGTTTTAACTCATTTGGTTATGTTCTAATTTATTTTACTAGGTGTTGTTGAAACCCTTGATAATATGTTGAGTAATTCATATTCATGTTGTTGTTGTTGTGCTTGATTGAGATAGGAGTATAGTTAGTTAATTGATCAAATTATCCTCGTGATTGGTCAGACCGTAAGAAGACAGCCAATACTAGGGGAGAATTAGATAAAGTGGTTAATAAATTCTTCATTTGAGACTTCCATGGAAGAAGATTTGTGCTTAATATGATAGGAATGATGCTTAGCTACTTGACCAAGGAACCTATGATCAATCAGTCTTTGTAAGAAGACAGTTGATACTAGTGGGAATTAGTAAAATTAGTTGATACATCATTCTTTAGAATCTTCCTTGGGAAGATACAAGAACACAACCTTAGTTGAATTGCCTTAGCATAAGGTCAGGTGGTGGAATCAACTACCCTAGTGTTCTCCAAATTGCTTACAATATACTTGTTACCTTAGATTAGAGTCACAATAACCATTTAGTCGTATCGACAACCAATATTTGTGTTACTCTCCTGTTAGATATCAGTTAGGAAGCCTTGAGATCAACCGTACACACTCCATCTCTCTGTGGATCGACCTGTACTTTCCCTGCCTCCAATAGGCACTGTGCACTTACAGTATAGGTCGTAGGCAAAACACTTTTCCCAGCCTACCAGTCGGCCATTGGCCTAGCCTGCCAAAAAACGTTCATACCAAGCATTATGGACGGAAAACCCTAAATTAGGGTTTGCGGCATATTACGTGTGTCGCAAGCAGTCTCAACCATCCATCTTCGCAGGTATAGATGGAGGGTGTAGACGTAGATTCAAAGGGCCCAGAGAATGTCAACACGATCACCATGGGCTCCGCTACACACTTGACCAATCGGTCAAGACCAACCATGTTTGGTCGTGACAAAATCGTCGCCCAAACAAGAGATGACGCACGGCTTTGAAACCCAAAATTAGGTTTTGAGCATCACGAGCGTCCATCTTCTCGGCAAGATGAATGGAGGGTCCAAGATTAGATTACAGGTCCTATTGCCATACCATCATGACCACCGTGGACCCATTTATTCCCTAACCCGATCGGCCAAGGCATATCATGCCCGGATAATCCAAAACGCACGCCCAAACTAGCGTGGTCACACCTCCCAAACCGCAACCGATCTCACCACTCCAACTTCACGGACAATTTGGATGGCTCAGATCACGTTTTCATGGGATATCTGTGTATAGACGTAAACACCAGCCTACCACCTTCACACCAGGCCAATCGCCAAGACCGACCAAGATTGGTCGTCTTGGAACGTGCGCCTGAAGAGGGCGTGACGTGCAGCCCTTGCGGCACTAGTTTTTTGTCGCGGATCGATCTCGACCACTCGATTTCACCGGATGAATTGAGTGACCCGGATCATACTTTCATGAGGTAATGGGGTATAGGCGCCCACACCATCATGCCATCTACACGCATGTATGGTCGGTTAGGCCAAAGTTGTATCCCATGCTTGGTTTCGACTAAGTCAAGAGTGATGCCTGCGCACCTCTTCAAAACCCTAACTTCATCAATGGTCGCAGATGAGTGTCTCAAAGATCATCTCATCCGTCCAACTTCACCCGACTTGGTTATACAAACACGGTCAGAGTTAATTGGTCGGTGAGGTGTCATTACCCATCACTTTACCACACCATGATGCGACTGCATAAAATACACACGATACTTCACAAGTATCGACTTCCGAATAACATAGTTATTCAATTCAGCATTACACGCTATCTTTTCGTGGATCCACGATCCACACATTCCGGAACATCAATCATGTCACAAACCGGGGGATACATGCGGGGTATTGGTCTCGGCGGTTTACGGGCGTGCAACGCGCCATCACAAGAACGTGTTAGGAAGTCATGGACGGTTAGAGATGAACACGAGAAGTAGGCAAGGTTGGTCGTGTATCACCAACGCACAACTCCACTACTCCATCACTCCACTTCCTCCACTTCCCACGAGAGACGTGAATAAGACTCAATGACTTGTATAAATAGGTTCTCCACCCTATTTCCAAACGACAGAGAAAAAACAACAAGAAAACACCCAGAGCCTGCTTACACCCATTGTAAGCTTGTTCACTTTCTTGTTGCAAGTCATAAGCAAGTCTACACCTTCACAATCTCAACACCTTCTTCGCTTCCTCCATAAGATCAACCCCATCTCCTTCACTTTGTGACCGAAACAAGTCTAGAACGGCCATTTCTTGGTTTAGGCCGGACTTGCACTGATTGATCTCTCGAATCTACAAGCACTCACCGCGCAGTGCATTTGTTTAGGGTTTAGATTCATTCCTCATCCACACACCCCAAATTACCAAATTCGGTAGGAGTAGTTTTCACCTATAAACACTAGTATAACCCAGTTTTAAAATGAGCCCTTTCCAGATCATAGAAGAAAATCTACAGTTACAAAATAAATGGTCCTCATCATTATCCATCTCCATACACAACAGACGTTTAGCATGCTCCACAATACCCCACCTTTTCAGCCTATTTTTAGTTTTGAGACTCCTATGAATAACTTACCATCTAAGAAAATAGTATCTAGGAATCATAGCTTTGAACTACACCAAGATTGACCAATCTATATATGCTAAAGGCATGCTGCACAATAGCTAATAGGTATGCTTCGTACAGATGTCCCCAAAATCACTATCTTTTCAAATTTTCCTATCATCCATCTTAATATCAAATTGAACCTCATGTAACTGATCATGTAAAATATCACCATTCTTAACATCAGCACTCATACATCATTCATTCCCTTGGATAAAGTCAGCTACAACATGCCTATCCTGCTGAATTAAAGAATTCAAGGTAGTCATAGGAAGCCAATCACACAATCTACCTCTTGGATACCAAAAATTCAATAAAGAGCTAGTATCATTCTTATTTCCCAAAACAGTACCTATAAAAGGTTTAACTATCTACCTACATTCTAAAATTCTCCTCTAGCTCCAAGAACAGTCCTGAGGGACATGCATACTCTAGAAATATTTATGCATAATCAAATTTGCTTTCGCTCATTGAGTCCAGATAGCAACCTTACTTGACTCAAGATCCAGAAGTGCCTCAGATTAGCAAAAAATGTTAGTCAATTATAAGTTCTTCACCCCCATTCCTCCCTCCTCATAAGGTTGACAAATCTGCATCCATCGAATAGATTATGATTCTTCCCCAACTCAATACCAGTGCACAAAAATCTCTTAAAAATAGAATTCAATTCTTTGATAACCCTCTTAGGAAGAATGAAGTAAGAGAACCATAAATCCATAGAGCGCAGCCTTGATCAACATAAGTCTACCCGGATAATCCAAAAACCTTTCTTTTCCAAGTCTTTATTCTCTTAATCACACTACACCAAAACACCCGATTTGCGACGGATATACGCGTTGCAATGAATTTCACCAACGTGTATATCTGTTGGAAATATGGCGTAACAAATTTGTGTGCAACGCCAAAATCCGTTGGGCAAATTAATTTGTGCAACGCATATAAACGTTGGTCATCCGGTTTGCCAACGTTTGTTGAGCAACGAATTCTTTAATTTGTGCAACGTTTACAATAATTTAGGCAACGTATTACTCTAATTTGAGCAACACTTATATACATTGCAAACCCATTTACAGGTAAATAAATTCCGCCGGTAATTCCAGGTAAATAAAAAATTCCGACAGATTTCTGCACCTTCACATACATTTGTAGATCAACTAAAAGACCCAATTTGTACATCATTACACCAAAATGACCATTGCACATAAAACCGAGGGTCCTTACAGCAGCCTTACAAAAATATTGCTTTCCGATATTAATCACACAATGAAATTAATAACGTCCATGAAGATAAAGTGTTTGCTTATCAAATGACAGTTTTCCTATTCATTATTGGAGTATCTGCATTTGAGTATCATGATCTCTACTATACTTAAACAACGAACATAGACGGTACGCAGGTGCATGGATTTACAATTAGCAAACAAGGTACCTCGATTCTTTTTCTGCACATGGCACAATGGCAGGAAGGATGTAACCAATCAATCTATCCTTGTTATTACCATCTTCAACCAATCTTACAGTAGGCATGAGCAAGCAAGAGATAAGTTGAACTGCTCAGTTAGAAGAGATGTATCAGCGACAAGTTCTGATGCAACGTGTCTTTGGAGTATGGATAGGGCAAATCTGCATAATAAGGAAGCACCAAATGATCTCATAAATCGCGAAGTCACAGAAGATGATATCACTTGTCAGCATAGCATTATAAATAAATATATATCTAATACTAGGGAAATTTTTAAATAGGACTTCAATTAAGCATCTCATTAAGGTATATCTAACTTGTTCAAATGATTGTAGATAGCATATAAAAATATATCCAGAAATACAATGCAGAAAGGCCAAAGAAAGCTCGTTAAGAAGCTGGAAGCATTATGATGTGCCCTACTAGTAGAAGTAGTATCAACACCAAGAATATGCATTATCACCTTGAATATGCATCATCACCGCTGTGACTTGCTTTGTTTCGGGAATCATATGAATACGGTGACACATAACAATGAATGATATGTGGAAATGAGTTTGTACTCCTCTTTTTCTCATTCTTGCAGAGTAATTTTACAAATATTGTCATAAATGAGAGTAGAATTCATTTTGAAACCATAGGTAGGGAAATGGTCTATCATCTAAACCAAATGGGACAATAAGAGTTCGAGATAAAATCAAAATGAGTTTAACATCCTCATTGTGGGAATCATAGGTGACCCATAACGTTATTGTTAGTTTTTCACCCTCATGGTCCATATGTAATGAGAAACAAACCGCACAAAACGTAACGCTCTAAATTAATGTGGTAATGCACGCAATACATGATAGTTACCTACCTCATCTACAGAGTGGATATCATGACTAAGCCCATAAGAATGAGAATAATTTCAGATTTCCAAATAATGTACTCATATGAATGACATAAAGTTTCACGAGTAACACAAAATACTTATGGACATCATATGACGGAAGCCCAGAGTTTTTTTTTAAGATCTAACTTGATATTCTAACCAATATAAAAGAATCAAGTATAATTAGTAAACTGGACCATGGTTAAAAAGTTATTTGTGCAAACTCCAAGGGAACGAGGAATACAGATTTATTTGACTGCATAGATCATATGAAAATATTTGTTCTTACCGGCTTTAAGAACTGAAGGCCTAGTCTTGCAGCTTCAATATATGCAGATCTGACCAAATTTGCGACTCGGGAATGCATCATCGCCAACAAGTCATATCAAGTGATCAAGGATAATGTTAGGTTAGCCATTTCTTTAAACTGGGAGAGACACCAAGGTGACCAAGTGCATATGCTACTTCCTTTCTTATGTCAAATGGAGCAAGAAAGAAAAGATGCAAGAACAAAGGTGCCGCCTCGCTAGAGTATATCAATTGTTTATGAGAAAGAGCACCGATGCTATGTTGAATAGAACCCAAGCTTCCTCGTACACCATTAGCAACAATAACAAACTTTAAAGTTGAGATAAAAATAATGCTACATGAGTTGTCGTGAATAAGAAATGAAGGAAACTAACCCTATGAAAACTGTACTGTACCTTTAAATAGTTATTGACCTCAGGATCACTATTGACCACGGACCCAACATCGTTCACCAACTTTACTATTCTTTTGGCATTTGTGTAAGTTGCAAATGCCTTTCCTCCAATCATGATGGTGCGAGCTATTATCTTGGCACGTTCTTCAGGGCTCAAATCCTGTAAACAATCAATATTAGGTGTCATTCCATGCTTCATCAAGCCAACAAATGCATATGATTATGTGAATTATGAAATTTTCCCCCAAAGCATTAAGGATTCTACTTTTAATCTTAAATCGAATGTCCAAATGCAGACTCTTACATAATCAAACATAAACAGTTAAAAATCTATAAGCGTATCAAAAAGCACAAGTACCTGGAATGCGAGGAACATGCGGGCAATCTACACACTCATTATCATTAACACGTAAAACACCGACAAGATATTGCTCCCTCGAATCGACGATGCCACAAAGATTCTTCGTTCATATTTTTCATCATCTTGTGGTAGTATGAAGAAGGAAATGAGCAGCAGCAGCTTGGACCATTTGTTTGATAAATGGTATGTATGTCCAAAATTTAGGATCCTAGAGAAAATCAAGGCATTCTACTTAAGTATCTAACTGAAATAAATAGAGGTAAACTACATTGCCAAAATTAGAATATAGTTGAAGTTCATCTAAAGGAAAGATAGTCAATTATACCAATGGTTGAACAATCTCAAACTGATAAGCAATAAAAATCATTGTCATCAAGCCCATAACTTTAAAACCTAAGATAACAACAGGAGAACAAATCCAATTCAACAGACTTTAGCTTAAGAATCATAACACCTTTATGCATTGACATAAAAGTTAAATAAATTCACCAACTTCTACCTGCATCACCACCCATTCTCATAACAAATCCAAGGGTTTCATCACAAACACATGCACCACCACCAACTAATTCCGCAAATTGGTAGCACAAACCACACCACCAACACCTGCTACCACCAACAAAATCACCCACACCATCAACTCATATGCAACAACAGGTACCACCTTCCCTAACAAAACCGTCAACACCACAAACTAACAGTTAAAACACCACAAAAACTGAAATCAAAAGAAATCCATGCTTTAAAACTCCATCAAATAGTAAACAGAACTTTTTTTTTTTTTTTGCAAAATCTTTACAAAATACTACCTAAGAAAAGACTTAATTAACAAAAACATGTAAAAGATTAGGGTTTATACCTGGTGAAATATTTGCTTTGATTTCAGGAGAAAAAATTACTAAATCTAGGTTACAAAATTAGGGGATGTAAAATTCTGATTCTGAGATGGGTTTTGATTCAAAGATGTAGTTAGTATTAGGTTTTGAAATCAAGCTTGATTTGAGAGTCGTGTGGATATGCATGATATCAATCTCCCTCTCATACAGAAAATGAGTGAGAGGAGGGTTTGTTTTTGGTTAAATCCAGGGTTATAAAAGAGGGGTTTTCTTTTAGATCTGGTACATGGGTTTAGATTTTGAGATGGGGTTATGATTCTTTGATTTCTGAGAGCTGAGATCAGAATTATGAGATTTTCAGAAGAGAGTTTTTTTTTTTTCTTTTTGCTCAGAATGGAGTTTGAGGAAAGATGAGAAACAGAAAAAGAGTTCCGCAATATAATAAAAAGAAGAAAAAAAAAAGATAAGTATATAAAAACCCTTGAAAATAACGCGATTTAGAATAACCGTAGGATCATAAACTATATCAACGATGCATAAATTACGCTCAATTATTATGAGTTAATTTATAAATGATGCAACGGATATTTTATTGTCCAACGTATATTTCTGTTGCTCCATCTGCAACTTTTATATCCGTTGCACATCAAAAAATTTTGGCGTTGCAAAAACCAGGATTTGGTGTAGTGTCACTCTAGCAATAATAGGCAAACAATCCTTGTAAGATAGCCTTGTGGAAATGACTGGCACCCCTAAATACCCAATAGGCGGAACACCCTCATTACAACTAACATAATTAAGGATACCCTCAACCTCCAACTCATACACTGCAGAATGATATAAAGCAGACTTCGAACACTAACCTCCATTCCAGAACAATCACTAAACCGATTAAGCACCAACTTGATAGTCAACATCCTGAACTGAACCTTGGAAGAAAACAAGAACATCATCTGCAAAGTAGAGATGTGTCAAGCTAGTATACTTAGATTTTGGGTGAAAACCAAAGTTACCTAGAGCCACTTGTTGCTAATGTAAGGCATTGAAAAACTCCATTACCATCACAAATAGATAAGGGAACAAAGGACAACCTTGTCACACTCTTCTCTAAGCTTCAAAAAATCCATAAGGGAACCATAAATCAAAATAGAAAACCTAGCAGAGAAAACACACACATGAACCCAATGAAAAAATAGAGAAGGAAAACCAAACTTCAACAAAGCAGCAGAAATAGCTTCCCAACTCACTGAATCATAAACCTTTCTTAAGTCAATCTTCAAATTACATCTAGGAGAACCTTTCTCTTTATTTCTCACCAACTCATGGGCCACCATAATGTTATCCTGAATAGATCTTCCAAAAATGAATGCAGGCTGATTGAACGTGATTAAACCCCTAATAACAGACTTCATCCTTAAAGCTAGGATTTTTGTGATACACTTAGAGATCACATTACATCAAAAAATAGTTCTAAAGTCACTAATAGATGAAGGATTATCACACTTGGCAACTAAGGTAATAAAAGTACTATTTACCTCCTTCAATGCCTCCCTTTATTGAAAACATTCAAAATCGCTGCAACAAAATAATCTCCAATAATAGCCCAAGCAGATTTGAAAATATGACTAGAGTAGCCAAGTATGGACCAGAGGACTTAGAAGAGTCAATAGTAGAAAAAGTATGGACCACCTCATCCCTAGTCACATGAGAAACCAATTGCTCCTCATCTTGCCATTGAAGTACCCTCTTAAATTGAATGAAATTCATCACATCATCAGTATCCTTAGCCCCAAAAATATCAATAAAAAGACCTTTATAAAAATCAACACACACTTCAACAATTAACTAAACATCGATCCTCCATCTTATCCCCTTATTCCTATCATTAAGCACCAAGGTTTTATTCCTTGACTTTCGTTCCTTAACGGAATTATGAAAAAATCTCACATTTGAATCTCCCATAGCCATCCACTTCACGTTAGATTTTTTTTTTAGCTAAACATTTCTCAAATATATAAAGTGTATCATAAGACATAACAACATCTTTCTCAGCTCTAGCAGTATCAAATATCAATACATAAAGGACTTTCATGTAATTCAATCTGTTGAGTTTGCATAACATCTTTGGCCTACTTAGATTGTTCATCCAATCTAGCAAACTTAGCTTTTATCCACTTAATCAACTTCAGCTTAACTCTCTTCAATTTAGTAATCACTACAATCATAGGATTACCCTAACAGGTTCTTGTCGCACCATCCTCACAATATTAAAAAATTAAGGATCTTCAGACAAATAATTGCAAAACCTCAAATGAGGTGGACCATGGTACCTCCCCTCAAATCATGTTATAATAACAGGCTATGATCGAAAACTTCAGGAATCAAGAACTCAGCCAGAGAGTCTTGAAATTGAGACACCAATTCAAGATTCACCATAACTCTATTAATCTTTTCAGAAAGTCAATTAATCCCTTCTTGATGATTACTCCAAGAATAAAAATAACAAATACAAGATAAATCAAAAGGCTGAGCAGTTGGAGTATAATTTTTTAGAGCATTGCTCGGTCGAACTCACAAGTGTTGCTATATCAAGATTGTTGTCAAATTTAGTTGATCAAAAATATATCTTGTTTTGTAGTCTACATTTAGTCAAGTCTTGGATTAGGATAGAATTCTGTAGTTGAGTACAAGAGATCACTATGTTTTACCGTTTGAAGGTGAAGATCAACTGAAGATTTTGGAGAACTTCATCAAAAAAAGGTAAGTGAAGACTGAACCACCTATTACTCAAGTTTTCACCTTTCTATCTATGAGACCAAGTTTGTGAAATCATAAATCGAAACGTAAATCATTTTTCAATTTTTGAGAATCGAATCGTATATTGAATCGTGAATCGAAGATTCATTTACGGGTAAATATATATATATATATATATATATATATATATATATATATATATATATATATGTATGTATCTCTATACTAATTATACTAATTATATTTTTCAACTTTTTATCTCTATACTAATTATATATATATATATATATATATATATATAAAGTTGAATGCATATGAAATATTCAATGAAAATTAAAGTGGAAATGTAAACTTATACGATGAGAAATGTATAATTAAGTTATAAGCTCATACGTATCACAAAAACAAGTTGTAATACATTGGTTAAAGCTCTACAATATATGTTGACACCGTTAAATGTACACCTATAAATATCGCTGGACTAAATAAAATAATTTTAAAATTTGATGTATAATTAGTATAGAGATAAAAAGCGTTGAGTGTTATCGCCAACAGATTAACTGGTACAGTGGTAACAGGTCGACTAGTATAGGCTGGACGTCCGAGGTTCGAATCTCCCTACCTTTAAAAACTTTTTTGTAACAATTATTTGCTCTGACATGGTCAAAGGGTCAAGAATCACAAGTCAGTGGAAGAATAACCTGATTCACAGTCAAAATGATTTAGACATATACGATATGAGACTACGTCGCATGGCTAAAGTGGACTTTACATACAAAACAAAATTTTGAGTCAAGTTTATCTTGATTAAATATTCTCGAAATATGTTGACTAAGCTTAAGAACATTTGTTCAAAACATGATGAATTTGGTTAAGAACAATTTATTGTTTATGACCTAAATTATGATTCATGTTAATCATTTGAATAGCCTGGGACAGTGATATGTGTCATTGATGTTATTCGGGAATGTTTCAAATTGAATATCCTAGAGAGATATAAAAGTACTGTAAATCTGAATACAAGACAATAGACGTACCAGCTTACATACTGGCGCAAAATGTTATAGGTTCGTAGCTGCAGTACATGTACCGGCGTAGCTATAGTTCGGCAACGACTTTTTGTACACATACCAAGTATGCAAACCCAAAAATTTCTTTGAACTCGTGAACTCAGGTTGGTACATATACCTAGTATGCATACTGATTTTTTTTTTTGTAAACTCCTATACTCGTTTTTGTCATAAAAGTATACAAACCCATTACACGTACCATGACAAAATAACTCACGAACTGGAAGTAGGTACATTGTACTTACCCTGTCAAATATTTTCGGATGCATCAGAATTATTTCTATGAGATAATCGGCATTTGAACAACTCTCTAAAAAAACACATCTGGACATATTTGATCACATTATAACCTATGGTTGTGTGACTCAAGATTAAAGTCTTAAAGTGTTATATGAAAATTGTTAAGCTTATAGTTCATCTGGCTAGTTTCGTCTAACCTTTCATGAACGAGTCATTGTACAGGGTTCGGTTATGGTTCATCCTAACCAGAGTGTATATTTTGTTGTGTTAATCTCAAATCAAAGATTCATCTAACAGTGGATTACTTGATTACAACGCTACCTTAGCTTAAATCTAAGGAAACTTTTATTTTGGAAGTTTATATAAGGAGAACCTCAAGCAACTGGAATCTTGGAATCCACGACGGTAATTTTCTTGCGTGTCCTAGTTGTAAACTAGAGTCGTCCTCTCCTTTAAACATTTTAGGTTTAACGATTAAAAAGACTTCGCTTTGGGATTCGTGAAGCCGAGTCCGACTATGTTTATCTTCATAGTTCGTGTATCCTGATCTTGCTAGTGATTGTTAATTCTCACTCCGATCAGGCATGCTGAATAGAAATCACAAAGTTTCTTCGTCTCAAACTTTATGATTACACATGCATATTCCTCTATAACGATTCTTTATTGAAATCAAAGTAGGTTTTACTTGTGAGGTGAATAATAATCTAGGTTGCTTTTTGGGAGTTGTAGGTACCAGATTTTTAGGTTTGATAGATTTTTCCTATTGCAAACGATTTCCTATCTCACATTGATCTTTGATCAGAACGAAATCACATATAAGCTTATCTGTGGGAGGGACATTGGTTTAAAGTCTTCAATTGAGTTGAAACAACTCTTAGGCTATAAATGATGTCAGCTAAGGGAATCAATTGCGCTGAGTCTTGCGATATTCAAGAGGCATAAGGAGCACGACTGTAACTGAATAACTGTGATGGTGGATTCGGTCTCAACAACATTAGAGTCTGAAGTTTTGATAGTAGGCTAGAGTCTGCAGCGGCTTAATACGGTTTGATGTTCAAATCTGGACAAGGTCCCGAGGTTTTTCTACAATTGTGGTTTCCTCGTTAACAAAATTTCTGGTGTTTGTAATTATTTCTTTTTCCATATTATATTGTTTATCTTTATAATTGAAATATCACAGGTTGTACGCAAATTAATCACAATAGATACGTCCATCGTAATTGTTGGATATGACTTGATTGATCTTGGATATTGATCTTTGGAATCGTCCAAGAACTCTCACGGTATAATCAGGTTCACAGACCTGTTTCCGCTTACATATTGATTGTGAGAGAAAGAGATATAAACTCTTACTATAATACCTAATTGAAATTCATTAAGTTATAACTCTCGGAATTGTACTGAGTTTAGTCCATACAGGTTGCCTAAGAAAAAGTTGGTGGTGTATTTTGGTACCCCCGCATTTTCGCAATCCCTGAAACCTGAAAAATGAGAAGCTTGAACTGCAACACCACCAAGCTTGTCATTAGGTTCTAAAATAGAATAAAAATCCCCTAATACCATCCATGGTCTATAATTAGAGGAAGAACAAACATTCAAATATCATTCCATAAGGACCTTCTAACCACCATATTATTATCCCCATAGACAAAAAATACTAAACAATTCTTATTATTAGGAAGCAAAATATCCAAACCCAGAACTTGAGCAGAACTATGAACAAGAGAAACCTTCACAATCTCAGGATTCTATCCTACCCATATCCTGCCAGCATTATTATGAACATAATTATCAAGAAACTGCCAAGAGGGGCAGATTCTATGTTTTCTTCTGTCATTATTAGCTACCTGTAGATGCGTCCCAACAAGACCAACCAAAGACAAGTTATTATTTATAACAAACCTATTTACTTCACTCTATTTGAAGGTGTCATTCAAACCCCTAGTATTCCAAAAACCAATTTTAAACATCAGAAGAAGTAGAAGTATGGGACTTCTTAACTCCTTTTCCAGTTTTCTTAGTATCAATTACCTTTAAAGCATTCTTCCCTCCACCTTGTCCAAAATTCTTTTGACCAAAGTGAGCTCTCACACCCTAAGTATCTCACATATTTGATCCCTCCACCAAATGAACATTTTCAACCCCTTGAGAATTATTAACACAAGCATAAGTTGCAGTTGCGTATTGTAAAACATACCTCTACTCATACTTAAAACACTATCTTTTGCAACTAATACAATAAACTTATTCTAAGTAACTATAGGCATGTCCACCAACTTATTTTTATCACCCAAAGTACTAGCAGTATCTATTGAAAATTTTAGCATCCGTTCTTTAACAGTTTCATGTTTAGAGGCACTAATTTCTAACCTTTCCATCTCAATAAACACTTCATCTTCGGATCTTCTACCCCCACCTAATAAATCCCTCTATTCCTCTTAGTAGTTCTCTTTTTCCACACACCTTTAGGTACGGGAGTATATTTCTGTTGGATCGCAATTAGCATCACAACATGTTTCTTTAGGTCTCAAATTACACTTCTTGAAGGAATAGCCAAAAGTACCGAATGAGCACATTTTGGAGGTCATCATGAATACTCCACATGGATAACAATGCGCTTCTCTCCAATAATAATAGGCACCTCACTAGTAAAACTACAATTAACATCTATCTCCATACAAACACGCGCATAATTTATCCTTTGTCTAGAGTGGGTTTGCTTATCAGCCATGATAGGGGTACCCACATAACTAGCAATCAACCCTTAGCATTCCGCATATGAATTGGAATCTCAATTCCTCTATCTCTCCCTCCAACAGTGGTGACCACGCTCTAACCATGAATAGTTGATTTGCAATGAAAAAATGCCCCATGCTCAAGTACAGTAACCCTAGCCTCATGAGTTGCAAAATCAAACACAAAAACAGAATTCCCATAGATAGTCATCTTAAATTCATCATGCATCTTCCAAGCCTTCTTCACAGCACTATGAACTCTCATATAATAAAGTCTCGGTCCAACAAAACATCCCACAACTAAATCCTCACAGAATTTGATATCAGACTCGAACTCTACAGGATCAGCCACCATAACCTTTCCCATTTACTATACAAGAATCACGCCTAACTAAAGGATCATATTTCAAACTTCCGGGTTGTTCCTTAGCAAAAAAGAGAATTAAACCAACTTCTGGATCTAATATCCTTCACACCACTAGTACCCTCAACCAGAAACGCCATTACCAAGCCCTAACCTCCCAGAACTATGAACGAAGGTAGAAATCATGATTTAAAATATAAAAAAAAGGAGAGAAAAACAAGAACAAAACATAAAATCAACCAACACCAATCATTAAATCACCAGCAAAACACCCAAATCAAGGAAGATCTCACCAAAAAAAACGAAGGAAAAAACACTTGACTTAGGTCAACCTCGCTTGAAAATCGCCCTTTTTTGCACTTGACTTTCTCTTGAAATTTAGTCTTTCATATTATGAAAAACGAGATTTCTATGGACTTTCATAGATTTTTAATTTGAGTGACTCCCAGAGATTCTATGAAAATCTAGAGATTTCTAGTGATTCTCTGAGAGACTTTTAGAGAGTCTTTGCGACTTGTAGAGACAAAAAATGAGATTTGTAGGGACAAAAAAATTAGACTTGTAGAAAGTTTACGTGATTTGTAGAGACAAAATTGAATAATATCCCCGATTAATTCCAAACATTACCGATTTTTTTATTATTCACGTTCAAGAATAATAAAAGTACCATGATCACCTAATGAAATATGTGTACATTGACAAAATAAATCTCATTGTTATTCAATGCCTAAATTTTCATTCACTTTAATCTACTTGTCCCACATTTTATTTTCTATGCTATCTCATCACTAATTTTCTACAGAGTTTTCCAACAACTTAAAATCGGAAAAGAAAAACTCATAACTTTTAAAATATATATTTTAAAATCGATATATATCACAAAGACTCATTTTAAAATATATATTTTCCAATTTAAAAATCACTTTATTCCACAAAAACTCACATAGTCTTGAATACCCATTTCCAAGTGGCCCTTCTTACACAAGAGAGAGAAAAAAGGTTCACTCCCAAAACCAAAAAATCTTCAAATTTCCAATTCTCTAGAAATATCACCTCCGGGGAGGAGATTTCTACCATGCCTATTTTCAAGAAAAGTCTCTCCAAATCTCTCGAAAACAACAAATCCATGACTTTCAATTCTCCTTCGAATAACTTTGGAGGGTTGGAGTGACTCTTATGAAATCCTAATCCAATAACATGGAGTTTCAGAGAATTTAAATGACTTGAAAAAAGTCTCTAACCAATAACAAGAGACATTAAGAGACTCTCTGAAAGTCTCTATGGACTAACAGTAGCAGGGGGTTAGTCAAATGAGATTTTGAATGACTTCCGGGGAGTTCGCAAATCTATTGTTAGTCCATAGAGAATATGGAATAAAGTGATTTTTAAATTGGATAATATATATTTTAAAATCGGTAATCAAGACAAAATATGGTAATCAAGACAAAATATGGAATAAAGTGATTTTTAAATTGGATAATATATATTTTAAAATCAGCTATGTGAGTCTTTATGATATATATCTATTTTAAAATACATATTTTAGAAGTTATGATTTTTTTTCTTTCTGATTTTTAGTTGTTGGAAAACTCCGCATAGAAAATCAGTGGTGAGATAGCATAGAAAATGAAATGTGGGACGAGTGGAATAAAGTGAATGAAAATTTAGGCATAGGACAACAGTGAGATTTATTTTGACAATGGACACATATTTCATTAGGTGGTCATGGTACTTTTATTATTACTGTGACGTGATAATGTTTGAAATTAATCATGGGATATTATACAATTTTGTCTCTATAAATCACATAAACTTTCTACAAGTCTCATTTTTTTGTCCCTACAAATCTCATTTTTTTATCTCTACAAGTCACAAAGACTTTCTAAAATTCTCTCAGAGATTCACTAGAAATCTCTATATTTTAAGAGAATCTCTGGGAGTCATTCAAATTAAAATCTATGAAAGTCCATAGAAATCTTGTTTGACTACCCCTCGTAGATTTGCGAACTCCCTAGAAGTCATTCTAAATCTCATTTGACTAACCCCTGTAAATCTATGATATTGGTCGGTATTGAAAACTCAAGACTAGAATGCTAACATGACCCGTTTTAGGCCTTGCATTGCAACTAGGCCCAAGCCCGTCAAACTGAACAAAATTGTAAACACAAAATTACGAGCGGTTCAACTTTAATGGGATTCATCGATTGCAATATTGTGTTTATATCGACTGCAATGTTGGTCAACCAATAAACTTTTATCTCCCAAATTGTTTATCCCCATACCGCATCAAATCTACCCATTGGAACTGCCTTAGTGTATGCAGTTGGGAAATTTCTAGAGTACAATTTGAAATAACTATGGATTCAAAAATAAAAGAAAGTCTCATATAAGAAAGTCTCGGTCTAACAAAACATCCCACAACTAATTCCTCACAAAATTTGATATCAGACTCGAACTCTACAGGATCATCCACCATAAACCTTTCCTCATTTACCACACAAGAATCACGCCTAACCAAAGGATAAGATTCCAAACTTTCTAGTCGTTCCTTAGAAAACAAAAATTTAAACCAATTTATGGATCTAATATCCTTCACACCACTAGTACCCTCAACCATCGGGCAACCAGAAACGCCATTACAAACCCTAACCGCTAAGAACTATGAACGGAGCTAGGAATCATGATTTAAAACAGAAAAAGGAGAGCAAGACAAGAATAAAAAAGAAAATCCATCAGCACCCATCATTGAATCACCGGAAGAAAACCCAAATCAAGGAAAATCTCACCAGAAAAGGGAAGAGAAAAGCCCTGGACTCAGGTCAACGTCGCTCGAAAATCGCGGTTTTCCACTCTTAACTTTCTCTTCTAATTTATGTTATGATAATTTACTCTTTTGTGTTATGAAAAAGACTAAATTCATGATACTCCCTCTCTTTTCCATAAACGGAGGGAGTATTTATCAGTGTTCCGAACTAAAGCTGGAATGCTAACATGACCCATTCTAGGTCTTGCATTGCAACTAAGCCCAAGCCCACCAAACTGAACTAATTTGAAAACACAAAATTATCAGTGTTTTAATGGGCTTCATCGAAAGCAATATTGTGTTTATATCGATTGCAATTGCAATATTTTCCAATATCCACGGTCAACCAAGAAACTTTTATCTCGCAAGTTGACTGGAGCTGCCTTAGTGTATGGATAAGGGAAATTTCTGGAGTACAATTTGAAATCATACTAGATAGATATTTCCGGGATGGGACTGGCTGGCGCATTATTTGGATTACTTCAGCTTAATACAGAATTTATTAGATTTATGATAAGAGACAAGATCAAGATAAAATAAAAAGAAGGCAAAGATTAAAGTGGTTCAGTCAATTAGACCTACATCCACTGATAAAACCCTCTAGGGGCGAATTATATTGATCATCAGTACTACTAAGATACATTCACAGTTACAATATAATTCCTATTTATAGGAATAAAGGGAGAATTAGTAAACCCTAAAGATAACCATTTTGACTAGGTTTAGTTTATCTAGCTAGATTACACAAAACTTGATGTTGACTTGATCTTCTTCTTATCTTCTCTACACGTGCATTCAGTAACTGGATTCACGACTACTTTGGTTACCTTGGTGGCTAGCATACTTGCCATACATTCCAACAGAATTACAAATTGAAGACAAAAAACTGCACACTTTTTTGAGATACGGAGTACATGATTAAGATGCAGAGAAAGAGAAAATCAAGGTTTAGCAAGAAAGTTCAGATACTGTACAGGAAACTTAATGGATAAAACTCCAAATATAAGATTATGAATAGTCAAAATCAACGACTATTCAAGTCAATTATAATACTAGAAATCCTGTACATATCTTTCAAAAGATTCATACCTGGTTGCATTCTTAGGTCTTTTCTTATTCAACTAGTGCACGTAGGGGTAGAGGACGTAAAACGAGATAGTTTTAAAATCTACAAGTTGTTGTACCTTTACTAAATTAGTGCAAGTAGAAGACGTATGAACTACAAGTTTTAAAATCTACAAGTTGTCTTTACCAATCTTTTAGAGACGGAGGGAGTACATTTTATTTTTATTTTTGTAAGTTAGGAATTTCATTAAAAAAACTAGGATCAGAGCGAGTCGAGAATCGAGATTACAAAAAAATTAGAGCCATCTAATTCGGGAATTGAAGGAGAATTTCCCCAATCAATCGGAAAGTTCACGGTTCTAACAAACTTAGCCAAAATATCCGCTACTTAATTGCCTAATCTAGAAATAGAAATAAAACCCAAAAAATAGTACATTACATTGCGATGAATGATCATCCCGTATAAAAACATAGTAGATTTAGGCTGAGTTTGGTAATGCTTATTTTTTTTCAAAAGCACTTTTAAAATCTATATATGTCAATAAATTTTGAAGTTGGTGTTTGGTAAAAAAATATATACGAGATTAAGATACCCAAACTAATGAAGATATACCCACGTAGAAGGGGACATATGTGTCATTATTAAAAAGTGTGATTTTACTTTAATACCCTTAAAATAATTAAATCTTAAAATAAATTCATTTCTTAATTTCATTAACCTTAAAATTAAAAAACTAACCAACTCTTAATCTTCTTCTTCTTCATCTTCATCTTCCATCAACCAAACCCATATAAAAATCTCAACTTTGATTTTCCAAAAAAAAATGTTGACTCTACCAAATAAAAGAAGACTATAAATGATGTTTTAAACTTAAACCCATCATTGTGTTGTGTGATTTGATTGTTATATCGGAGTTAGAAATTTAAATTTATGATTTCTTGTCTTGGCCCGTAGTCGTGACATGCATATCTTGCCGACTTTTCATAACAGCCATGGCAGCAATCAGTAAAAAATTTCCAATTTACGTGAGTATTTTTTGAAGACCTTTAAGCCAATACAAAATTTAAGGGTATTTTTGAATACCTTGCTGACTAGAAAACAACCCGGAAGGGTATTTCTTGAATACCTCATTTACTAATAAATTTTTTATGTCATCTCCGTATGTCAAAAAACAAAGTCGGCAAGGTCAACGATGAAGATCATGCCTAGCCACTTTGGCCTAAGCCGAGGTCGGCGATTAAGACTTCGGCCATTTTTGGCCCGTGGTCGGCGATGAAGATCTTCTTGCCACTAATTTTTGGCCCAAGATGATCTCTGCCATTAGTTTCACCTCGCCGACTTTTCATACTTTCTAACTAAAAGTGTTGATTTATCCTTGATTTTGAGTATGATTTCATATAATGATTTGTAATCCCCTTTTAAGTATTTTGGTTGTGTGCTTCATTTTCACGTAAGAGATATTCTCAAAAAAAAAAAAAAAATCATCAAAAATCATCCCACAAAAGTCAATCGAAACAAAATTTCATAACTTAAAATTCATAACTTTTAATCTATTCAATCAATTTAAACTTAATTAATTAATCTAATCAAACTTTTAGTGTTAATTAAACGAGGCAATTTTGCCATTTTGAAAATATTTGGTTAGGGGGTGACTCTTTTACTTCAAAATGACCCTATTTTGTCTCATTGGGTATACCCCAATTAGTTTGGGTAGATAATCAATCTCGCCAGGGAAAAAACCAAAGTCTTTTTATCAAATCGCCCAAATTCCTCAATTTTTAAAAGTAGGGAGGAGAGTTTTTAAAAGTTACAAAAGATAAAACATGGTCCACATAAATTTAATGTTTTATTTATCTTTTTATCCCTACTTTATTTTATAAATGACAAAAGTTACCCTTAAATTTATATACAATTAATTTTTTATTATTTCTTATTATTTCGAACTATTTTATATACCATTTATTTAATTTTTCAACAGTAAAAATAAAAAAAATTAAATAATTACTTAATTTTAGTTTCATTTTAAATTTATATACAATCAATTTTTTACTATTTCTTATATTGCATTCTTTAAATATTATTATTTTTTATTATTTAAACTATTTTATATACCATTTATTTAATTTGTCAACAGTGAGGAAATAAAAATAAATATTAAATAATTACTTAAATTTTAGTTTCATTTTTTAATTGAATAATTACTTAATTTGTCAATGAAAAAATAAAAACAAATATTAAATAATTACTTAATTGTTAAGTAAAATAATTTCTAACAATCATAATGATAGTGGTAATTAAGTATGAACATTAATATTATATAGTAAAAAATTAATTATTTTTAAACCCAATAAAATTGAATAAAACTACTATGCAGTGATATATCTGTTTTTGTCATTTGTTACAACAATAATGGTTGCCAATCTTAAATTTTACCAAACACATTTTGATCGCTCTTTTAATAAAGCTTCAACTTTAATTAATATTTTACCAAACGTATAACCTGTTTTTTTCACAAAGACAAAGATAAAGAACGCTAATTTAAAAAGTGCTTTTACAAAAGCTGCAGCAATACCAAACTAAGCCTAAATCTAGAATAGCTAATGCCGGACCCTTCCATATTAGCTAGGAAGTCCGGTGTACCCAAATATGAAAGTACCCATGTCCAAACGAACAACAAACTTGGACAGACCATCAACACTGAAGCTAATTTCTCTACGACATGCTTAATAGAAATTTCAACGTAGCT
>JAJJWW010014057.1:0-35008 GCA_023531295.1 Papaver armeniacum
GTAGGTGCAATCAAATTAATTCAAAATTTCCACTCAATTAAAAATAATATAATGGAAGTCAAGTTCGTTCCCACGAGGAGCAAGAGATCTTAGTTGTAAAAGTTGTCACGAAAGGGGTGTAAAAAGCAAAACAAAAATAAACAAAGTAATTAAAATCGAAAGTTGAAAGATGAAAACAATAAGAGAGAGAAGATCAAGGAATCCTTCTTCGTTACGAAACAATGAATCAAATTATGTTCTTTTCTACTTGTTATTAGTCACAGATTATCACCAACCGTAGGATAGCAGTCCGCTTAGCTAGCCCCAAAATCCCTAATTTCACCGAGTAACAGTCCGCTTTAGTTATCGATTCTATTCAAAAGAACCACCTTGAGGTCCGCTTACAAGATGTAATTCCCGAATGCATTAAGATTTATGAATTTAGGTTTAGTACTAGTAGTTAAACTCGGTTCGCTTGGTTCACTTTCTAGCGTTGTTTCTACACACAATTGCTCCACGGAATCCCTCCGCAAGGTCTCGTGTTTTCTACTTGTGTAAAGTGTCGAGAACGATTACGTATTCCCTAACTTATACTAGATATAGATCAATTAACAAATCAATTTAGCGTGCACTCCAAACAATCTATCAATCAATCATGAGTGTCTTTAAGATCACTCCTATTAGTAAAAACAATCGATAATCATGTGAAAAATCTCAAGATAGAATTGAAAACAAAAACTCAAATCATGTTAAGAACTAGGAATTCATCCTCAATCAATAGAAAAATTAGCTACTCATGTTTTTGAAATTCACACAAATAATAATAATTAAAAGAAGAATTTTCAAATTCACACAAGTAATTAAAAAGAAAAATCTTAGAAAAGCAAGCAAAACACAAGTGTTGTGTGTGTAGAGAGGTGTGTAGAAGTTGTAGAAAACTTTCTATTTATAGGCTTCAATGTTCTCCAAATCTTCTAAGGAGTAGAATCCTTTTCCTTTTGCAAGTCAATTTCCAAATCCAAGCTTTCTCAACTCTTCCACCTTCTCTTTCCAAATTTGAGTCCAATTCTCCATCCAATTCCTAGCCCAAGTCTTCATACCCATGAGAGAAGTCCATAGAAAATTCTGGAATTTTGCTCGCCGGAAAACCGGGATTATGGACTAATTTGGCGGGAAAACGCCGCCACGGCCGCCGCTCGAAAATTTTGTCGTTGAGAGAATATTCGACGGAATATTCCGTCCAGTCCTCCGTTAGGACTAACGGTCAAAAGTCAAACCGTTAGTCAAACCGTTAGTCAGCAGTCAAAGGAGAGGGAGTGAGTCAGTGAGTCAACTCGGGTCAAATCGACCGAGTCAGAACGATTCAATGATCCAACTCAATCTTGCACAGGCCATTGCAACCTTGCACAGGCCTTATGCTGTGATGCACAATCCTGGTGCTATAGCCTCAACACCAACACAGCCAGCCTATGCCAATTCCCTTATCACTGTAACAAAAGCCCTATTCCACCTGCAATCACCTCCATCTACCTAGCTCACTTCTGCCATATTGCTTGAAGCATCACACAACCCTATTCTCTGTAACCACCTAAACTCTCGCAACTAATGCCATCCCGCCTCGCAACATTTCGAACCACACCAGTAATTTTCACTCTTCGCTTCATATCACTCGAACCAAAGTGTGCACAATCAGCAGAATAAAGACAAACTCAAGCCAATTGCACTCACATACCGCTTCACTCTCCCAAGCCACCAGGCTCATTTGCTCCTCTCGCCATCAGGCCATTCCACTCGATTCATCACTTGTTAGCACAATTATCAACACCCCGTAGCTCCACCAAGGCATCCTCCCGAGCTTCACTCCACTCAAAAGAATGCCATTCCTTGAACCAACGCAGTAATTTCCACATCTCAGGCCATTAGCGTGACCACCATCCCGCAATTTCAATGGCTGCAACTACCATACTCAAGCTCCTCGCCTTGTCACAATTGCCACCACTCTCCTCTATTAATGCATCTCCGAGCAATAAAACACAGCGCACTTAAACCCGGTTCAACTCCAAATTCGAGACCACCAAAACCACCATTAACAATTCACCAGCACAAGACACCACCACTAGCATCATCTCAGTGCAACTCCATAACACGACCCATTTCCTTCCCTGCACTCTTCATCAACAGCAGCAACACTTTCAGAGCAGAACCCATCTTCACTCTTGCTGCCAATTTTAACAGCATCAACATCTCATAATTTCAACAAAGAACGGTGGCAAGTTTCCCATCTTAACCTACATCACCAACATCAATTCTTCCAGGAGCTCATCTTGATTCTTGCCTTTACTGTCACAGACCCGATTCGAATCCAAACGGCAGCCATGTTCGATATCTTCTCAAATTCCTACTCAGTTACAGCTGCCACCACCTCTTCCACAGATCTATCGATTAGCCATAAAACCCAATGTTCCACTTCGATCTGTTCTTCAATTTCTGCATCTCGATCTCTGTTCTTCTCTCTTGACGACACCCATTCTGCTCCTCTGTCGAATTGAATGATCGATTCCACCACCAACCCATCGTCACAGCTCACTGCTTCACTCTTCAACCTCAGATTCAAACACCCATTTCTCACTCAACAACATCGATTTCTGATGGTAATTCTCTGAGTTATCAGTCACCGACCCATCTCTCGATCCATGGCTGCTTCTTCGTCTCAATCGATTTCAACCCTCTCTTCCATCTCTGTATTCAACAGCATCGACTCATCTCTTCTGGTTTTCACCCTGCTTCTTACAGCAGCTGCAGCTCACTCAGGTGTAGGAAATAAATGAAGAAATGATTGAGAAAGAAACCCTTTCTCGATTCTAGGTTTAGAGTTATAATTGCACGGATAAACGGGTCGGTCGTAGTTTAGGGTATGGAGCGTGGGTGTGGTTAGTTGGGCTTAGGTTAGGGTATGGGTCATAGTTCACTCCCTTCTTTTGGATAAGGGCTACCTGGGTTCGACGAGCCCCCTTAACCTGGACTGGACTGCGTTTAGTATTCCTCCAAAAGAGCTGCCCCTTAACCATTACTCGGGCTCCGAATAGTGTTCACCCTGGAAATGACAAAATTGCCCTTTTTGGCTCAAATTAGGTGGTTTCTTCTTCTTTTCCTCTGTGCGACTTCAAAGTAGCTACAAAACTCAAAACAAGCGTAAAATACATAATTTACAAGAAAAATAGCAAAGAAAGCATAAACTACTAGATAGTAAATACGGTGTATTCTACACCTATCAAATTCCCCACACTTAGACTTTGCTAGTCCTCGAGCAAATCAAACTAAAAACTCACAACTTCAAAGCGTTCAAAGCGTCACAAGCATCCAAAGAGTTATGAGGACATAGAGTTTCGCATGCTAGTAATAAAAAGTTAGAAATACTAAAGAACATATTCTCGTTCTTAATTGTTGAGTGAGAAATAACCACACCATAATGAGAGAATGCGTGTTTGAGAACGATCAATAAGCATTTCGCCTCGAAACTCGCCTCACTAAATAGGATTTTATGATAATTGCACTCAAAAAGACTGACTTTTTATGGTTCTCACATGTGTGCGGTAGGAATGAAGATAGAAATCTGCATCACGTTGAATGGTGGGAAGGATAACTTCCAAAATTTTGAAAAACCCACATCTTTTAATATTTTGAAAAACCATTTTTCGACGATCTCTAAGAAAGGAAATCAACCATATTTATCGAGGATGAGATTACTTACTTACCTTCACATCCGATTGCCAATTATGATAACACCACTCTCACGGCATCCAATAGAAATGTCTTCACTCCTCGTCTTGGTCTTCTTAGTCTTCAGTTTCAACTATTGATGATAAACCCTTGAATTTCATAAATCCTTAACAATTTGTAACTCTTTTTACCTTAAAATCCTTGTCGCTTGAAACTTCCTTATAAATTTTCCTTCCCCACGGCTCATTAACTAATAGTAAGAACAAATATTTCTCTTGTTTTTCTTTCTTCTTTTTTTTTTTTTTTGTTTTTTCATTTTTTTTTTTTTTTTTTTTTTTTTTTTTTAAAAAAGAGAAATTAAATACAAAAATAAACCATGGCCGTGGAAGAAGTATTTTACCGCTTGATTCTTCACAACTTGTATTGTCTTTAAATCATAAACTTTCAAAAATTCTCACCTTTTAATTTTCTTCGCTTTCATGAATAAGTCTTCATACTTGGATATAAAATTACCTCATTATATTGTAAGTCTTCAACATATATGTAAAAATCCGCTCATTTGTATGTTGCTTTACTTGTATTTGAAATTTGCTCTTTTTCTCGTTCCGTTGCTTATAAACCTTAAACTTTTCCAACTTTCCTTGTAGATTTTGTTGTCGCTCCTTGTTGATGATGAATGTGTTTCTATGGATCCGTTGTTGTCGAGAGAGAGAATGGTGCTAACTGCAAATCGAACTACAAGAAGGAAGCTTTCATCCATGGACGTCACCCTCATGATTGACAAAATTAGCACTCAAGAGATCAAAGAGTAGTGCTTTTAGTGGTGGGAGGTTGGGTAGCTCACCATTCTACCCGGAATTGACTTACGGTGACACACACTCAAAAGAAGCTCTTTAGTAGATGGAAAATTTCTGGTCGGTGCCTCTCATGATATGAATACGGGTAGTCTCCACTAATGATTGATCAGCAACTCTAATAACGCACTTCTCCCTGCACCAAATTCGCATCACCGGCATGATTAAATCCATTATTTAACACTCTAACAAACAAGAAATCCGAATGTAGTTCTCTAACATTTCCAAGTTCAATTATGTCGGTCAAAATCTCTATGTAAACATACCTAGAAGTATGCTAGGGACTCTAAAATCTTTAAAAGTTGGAATTTTTATGTAAAACTCTTTTTTTGTTTTTTTTTTTTAAAATTTTTCATTTTTTTGTAATTTTTGTTTTAAAAACATGCTTAATCACTCCCCCACACTTAAACCTTACATTGTCCTCAATGTAATTGAATCCTCCTAGTAAAGTCAAGGTGGGAAATTTTAACATGATAAGAAACAAGAAAAAGAAATAACAAAAAGCAAAAGATAAGAAATACAAAACCGATGGGTTGCCTCCCATTAAGCGCTTGTTTTAAAGTCGACGGCCCGACTTAGCTCTTGCGGCACATTACTCCTCCGGAGGAGTGCATCTTGAAGTCCAATTATGTCCACATGCTCCGTTGGAAAGTTTTCATAATATGGCTTTAACCTATGGCCGTTGACTTTCAATTGTTGTCCTGTTTTTTCGCTAACAATATCAACTGCACCATGAGTATAAACATTAGTAACAACAAATGGTCCCACCCAACGGGACTTAAGCTTCCCGGAAATAAACGTAAACGAGTATTAAATAAAAGAACTTTTTGCCCCACAACAAAACTTTTCCGCGAAATCATCTTGTCATGAAAAAGCTTAGTCTTTTCCTTGTAAATCCGGGCACTCTCGTAAGCATCATTACGTATCTCCTCTAGCTCATGTAGTTGTAACTTCCTTTGTTTCCCCGCTTCATCATACTCCATGTTGAATTTCTTTATCGCCCAATAAGCCTTATGTTCAAGTTCAACCGGAAGATGACAAGCCTTACCATAAACCAACCTATATGGAGACATACCAATGGTGTCTTATACGCCGTTCTATACGCCCAAAGTGCATCGTTGAGCTTAAAGCTCCAATCTTTCCTCGTGGTATTCACCGTTTTCTCAAGAATGGACTTTATCTCACGATTTGAAATTTCCGCTTGTCCACTAGTTTGTGGATGATAAGGCGTACCAATTTTGTGTGTTATGTTGTACTTCTTGAGGAGAGCGTGGAAAGCCTTCTTGAAATGTGAGCCTCCATCGCTTATCACCACTCTTGGTGTTCCATGCCTATTGAAAATATTTTCCCTTACAAAATCACAAACAACTTGAGAGTCATTAGTCTTGGTGGCTCTAGCTTCCACCCATTTGAAACATAATCAACGGCAAGAAGTATATAAAAATTCCCATTCGAATTGACAAAAGGGCCCATAAAATCAATACCCCACACATCAAAAATCTCAACGGCGAGAATTGGTGTGAGTGGCATTTGATTTCGAGCACCTAGATTGCCCGTTCGTTGACATCTATCACACGATTTACAAAAAACATATGAATCTTCAAACAAGGTGGGCCAATAAAATCCACTCTCGAGAACTTTGAGAGCGGTGCGCTTAGATCCAAAGTGGCCACCACATGCAAAAGTGTGGCAAAAGGAGAGAATGGATTGAAATTCGGAATTAGGCACGCACCTTCGCATTATTTGATCAACGCCATATTTCCATAAGTATGGTTCATCCCACACATATTGCTTAGCTACCTTCTTAAGTTTCATCTTTTGGAAATTAGACATTGTACTAGGTACTTTCCTTGTCACCAAGTAATTCACTATATCCGCATACCAAGGTGTTGATTCGTCCATGGAGAAAAGTTGTTCGTCCAGAAAGCGGTCATGTAATGGAAGTTCCTCTTGAGACATAACAAGTCTACTAAGATGATCCGCAAGCGGTATTCTCCACACCCCTCTTATCACGAATTTCTATGTCGAACTCTTGTAACAATAGGATCCATAGGATTAATCTTGGCTTAGCTTCTTTCTTCTTTATTAAGTGTCTTAGTGCGGCATGATCGGAATACACAATAACCTTTGTACCCACCAAGTATGATCGAAATTTTTCCAAAGCAAAAACTATAGCCAATAACTCCTTTTCCGTGGTAGAATAATTGATTTGTGCATCATTAAGGGTCCTAGATGCATAATAGATAACATGGGACAACTTGTCCACCCTTTGACCCAAAACGGCTCCAACCGCATAATCACTAGCATCACACATTAATTCAAATGGAAGATTCCAATCCGGTGATTTGATAATTGGCGCACTTGTCAACATCTCCTTTAATTTGTCAAAAGCATCCTCGCATTCCTTGTTGAAGTCGAAAGGTACCTCCTTTTGTAATAACTTGCACATCGGCATGGAGATTTTGGAGAAATCCTTGATAAACCGCCTATAGAAACCTGCATGACCAAGAAAAGAACGGATCTCCCTCACCGAAGTGGGATATTGTAAGTTTCTTATTAAATCTATCTTTGACTTGTCCACTTCGAGCCCTCGAGAGGACACAATGTGACCAAGTACTATGCCGTGGTTTACCATAAAGTGACATTTCTCCCAATTAAGGACAAGGTTTGTGTCTATGCATCGTTTAAGAATTAGTTCAAGGTTATTTAAACAACCATCAAAAGAATTGCCATAAACACTAAAGTCATCCATAAATACCTCGATGATGCGCTCCACATAATCCGAGAATATACTCACCATGCATCTTTGAAAAGTAGCCGGCGCATTGCAAAGACCAAAGCGGCATCCGTCTATATGCAAACGTTCCAAGCGGACAAGTGAAAGTGGTCTTCTCTTGGTCCTCCGGTGCAATAACAATTTGGTTGTATCCCGAATAACCATCCAAGAAGCAATAATAAGAATGCCCCGCTAACCGCTCCAACATTTGATCAATAAAAGGTAAAGGAAAGTGATCCTTGCGGGTTGCGGAATTAAGCTTTCTATAGTCAATACACACTCTCCAACCGGTTTGAACTCTTGTAGGAACAAGTTCATCGTCTTGATTGCGAACAACCGTGACTCCGGATTTCTTTGGTACCACTTGAACCGGACTAACCCACTTGCTATCGGAAATTGGGTAGATTACCCCCACACTTAGCAATTTGAGTATCTCTTTTTTCACAACCTCCATCATGGGAGGATTTAGCCGACGTTGAGCATCACGTACCGGCTTCACGTTCTCTTCCATTAGAATCCTATGCATGCACATGGATGGACTAATACCTTTGATGTCGCAATTGTCCACCCAATAGCCGTTTTGTGCTCTTTCAAGACTCTAAGCAAACGGTCTTCTTGCACCGGTGTGAGGTTCTTAGAAATAATCACTAGGAAGCTCATCTCCATCTCCCAAGAAAGCATACTTCAAATGGTCCGGAAGCGGCTTCAATTCTAGTTTGGGCGCCTTCACAATAGATGGTACAAGTACTTCATCATTCACGGGTAAAGAAATATATGAAACATCACCCTTTTTAGCTTCTTGCAATGTCGCCAAAGCACCACACATCTCCACCAATTCCTTGGAGATTTCAACATCCAAGTTAGACAAGCCATGGACGTCCAATTCAATGCTCTTTTGCAACACCACATCAAGTTCATCCTCTTGGTTCAATTCCACCATTTGTTGCGCTAATGAATCAACCACATCAATGGAGTAAACGGAATGCACATCACTTGGGTAGCGCATGGCTTCAAATATGTTAAAGTGTATTATCTCCTTGTCGAATTCCATAGTGAGTGTACCCTTGTCAACATCAATCTTCGTCTTTGCGGTCTTCATGAATGGCCTCCCAAGAAGTAAAGAAGTAGATGATCGGTTCTCATTGTTGTCCATATCCACCACAAAGAAGTCCTTAGGAAAAATAAGCTCATTTACTTGCACTAGCACGTCTTCTACAAGCCCCTTAGGATATATGTTAGACTTGTTTGCCAATTGGATAATAACTCTTGTCTCTTTCAAAGGTCCAAGATTCAAGGAGTCATATATTTGGCCGACATCACACTAATGGAAGCTCCCAAATCAAGTAAAGCATGTTCAAACCTTTGTTTACCAATAGTAATTGGCACCGTGAAACCACCGGGATCCGTGCACTTTGTAGGCATCTTCTTCAATAGCATAGCCGACGCACTCTCGCCAACTTTAGTAATTTCATTATCAAGCAACCTATCCTTCTTGATGCATAATTCCTTCATGAACTTGGCATACCTTGGAATTGTCTTAATGGCCTCAATGAATGGGATGTTGATTTCAATCTTCTTGAAGATATCCATAAGTGCCTTGTCTTGAGCTTCTTTCTTGGATTTAGCAAAACGACTAGGAAAAGGAGGTGGAGTAGTGAAAGTAGAAACCGGTTCCTTGGATTGGTCTTTTGGTGTGGAATTCTCCTTTGGTGCGGTTTCCTCCTTGTCATTGACTACCTCTTCACTAACTTCCTCATGATGACTTGGACCCTCCACTTGTCTTCCACTTCTTAAAGTAACCGCATTAACATTCTCTCTTGGATTCACAAATGGTTGTGAAGGAAGTTTTGTGGATGCTTGAGATTTCAATAAATTCACATCGGTCGCCAATTGTCCCATTTGAGTTTGTAAGTCCTTGATGGCCGAATCGGTCTTTTGTTGGCTTTGTTGGCTTTGTTGGAACATAGAAGTAAGACCTTGCAAACCTTGCATCATGACATTAAGCTTATCATCAATTGAAGATCCTTGTTCTTTCACTTGAGGTTGGAATTGTTGATAACCACCTTGTTGTTGAGGTTGGAATCGTGATTGTTGAAAACCACCTTGTTGTGCATATGGATTAGGAGCCGCCGCTTGCTTGTTTGCATAACTAAAGTTGGGATGATCCTTCCAACCGGGATTATAGGTATTGGAGTATGGATCGTACCTTGGCCTTTGATTTGGATATAAAGCATTCACTTGTTCGGTCTCATCATCCGGAATAATTACCGCGGCCATTCTTTGCATCATAATCTCCATGTTACTCATCCTTTGATCAAGATGTGATGACGAATCACTAACTTCATGCACTCGCCTAACCGTTGGTTCATCCCTTGTGTAGAATTGTTGCGAGTTTGCCGCCATACTTTCAATCAACTCTCTAGCTTCGGTCAAAGTCTTGTTCATTAGTGCACCACCACCCGCGGCGTCAAGAAGAGACCTATCACTTGAGTGAAGAGCTTCATAGAAGTATTGGAGTATCATAACGTCACTAAATTGATGGTGTGGACAGCTTGCCACCAACCTCTTGTATCGCTCCCAACATTCATACAATGATTCTCCCACTTGTTGTTTCAATCCACAAATCTCCTTGCGAATTTGAGTAGCTTTGGATGCGGGAAAATATCTCTCGAGGAAAAGTTTCTTCATCCCATTCCATGTTGTGATACTTTCGGAAGGCAAATAATATAACCATTCCTTAGCATTACCCGCCAAAGAAAACGGAAAGCTTTCAACATTGCTCCATCCGCATTAGTTCGGTGGAAGCATGGCCATAACTATGGTATAGAAGTCCATAAGATGTTTGTTTGGGTCCTCATTCACCATGCCATGGAACTTTGGTAACTCTCTAATCAACCCCGGCTTGATTTCGAAGGTTGAATTAGTTTGGATACACCATTGTTGTGTGTCAAGCTTGTGAGAAGCTAGGTCCTTTAGTGTACGATCAGCCATTGTTTCTTCCTCTTTGTCCGAATCACTTGATGAAGAAGGAGGAAGTGGAGTGTTAATCGCACGAATGAAATCCTTTAGTTGAGTGCCGGATCGAAGACGTATTGGACTCGGTCTACCTCCTTTAAGCATTCACCAAAGGTATAACACCTGAAACAAGATTCTCACAAACTAAGTTAGATACGGTAAAGAATCTAACAAAGCAAAAAGAATAAAAACAACTAAAAAATCGCCGTTGCTCCCCAGCAACGCGCCAAAATTTGATGCGTGTCGTAGGTGCAATCAAATTAATTCAAAATTTCCACTCAATTAAAAATAATATAATGGAAGTCAAGTTCGTTCCCACGAGGAGCAAGAGATCTTAGTTGTAAAAGTTGTCACGAAAGGGGGTGTAAAAGCAAAACAAAAATAAACAAAGTAATTAAAATCGAAAGTTGAAAGATGAAAACAATAAGAGAGAGAAGATCAAGGAATCCTTCTTCGTTACGAAACAATGAATCAAATTATGTTCTTTTCTACTTGTTATTAGTCACAGATTATCACCAACCGTAGGATAGCAGGTCCGCTTAGCTAGCCCCAAAATCCCTAATTTCACTGAGTAACAGTCCGCTTAGTTATCGATTCTATTCAAAAGAACCACCTTGAGGTCCGCTTACAAGATGTAATTCCCAGAATGCATTAAGATTTATGAATTTAGGTTTAGTACTAGTAGTTAAACTCGGTTCGCTTGGTTCACTTTCTAGCGTTGTTTCTACACACAATTGCTCCACGGAATCCCTCCGCAAGGTCTCGTGTTTTCTACTTGTGTAAAGTGTCGAGAACGATTACGTATTCCCTAACTTATACTAGATATAGATCAATTAACAAATCAATTTAGCGTGCACTCCAAACAATCTATCAATCAATCATGAGTGTCTTTAAGATCACTCCTATTAGTAAAAACAATCGATAATCATGTGAAAAATCTCAAGATAGAATTGAAAACAAAAACTCAAATCATGTTAAGAACTAGGAATTCATCCTCAATCAATAGAAAAATTAGCTACTCATGTTTTTTGAAATTCACACAAATAATAATAATTAAAAGAAGAATTTTCAAATTCACACAAGTAATTAAAAAGAAAAATCTTAGAAAAGCAAGCAAAAACACAAGTGTTGTGTGTGTAGAGAGGTGTGTAGAAGTTGTAGAAAACTTCTCTATTTATAGGCTTCAATATTCTCCAAATCTTCTAAGGAGTAGAATCCTTTTCCTTTTGCAAGTCAATTTCCAAATCCAAGCTTTTCTCAACTCTTCCACCTTCTCTTTCCAAATTTGAGTCCAATTCTCCATCCAATTCCTAGCCCAAGTCTTCACACCCATGAGAGAAGTCCATAGAAAATTACGGAATTTTGCTCACGAAAACTCGGGATTATGGACGGAATTTGGCGAGGAAAACGTCGCCACGGCCGCTTTGAAAATTTTGTCGTTGAGAGAATATTCGACGGAATATTCCGTCCAGTCCTCCGTTAGGACTAACGGTCAAAAAAGTCAAACCGTTAGTCAAACCGTTAGTCGGCGAGTCAAAGGAGAGGGAGTGAGTCGGTGAGTCAACTCGGGTCAAATCGACCAGAGTCGAACGATTCAATGATCCAACTCAATCTTGCACAAGGCCATTGCAACCTTGCAGGCCTTATCCGTGATGCACAATCCTCGGTGCTATAGCCTCAACACCAACACAGCCCGGCCTATGCCAATTCCCTTATGTCGTAATAAAAGCCCTATTCCACCCGCAATCACCTCCATCTACCTAGCTCACTTCTCGCCATATTGCTTGAAGCATCACACAACCCTATTCTCTCGTAACCACCTAAACTCCAGCTGCAACTAATGCCATCCACGCCTGCAACATTTCTGAACCACACCCGTAATTTTCACTCTTCATTCATATCGGTCGAACCAGTGTGCAACAAGAATATGACACTGACTCAAGCCAATTGCACTCACATACCGCTTCACTCTCCCAAGCCACCCAGGCTCATTTGCTCCTCTGCCATCAGGCCATTCCACTCAGATTCATCACTTGTTAGCACAATTATCAACACCAGCTGTAGCTCCACCAGTGCATCCTCCTGAGCTTCACTCCACTCTGCAGTAATGCCATTCCTTGAACCAACTGCAGCAATTTCCACATCTCAGGCCATTAGCAGGACCACCATCCTGCCAATTTCAATGGTCGCAACTACCATACTCAAGCTCCCTGCCTTGTCACAATTGCCACCAGCTCCTCTATTAATGCATCTCCTGAGCAATAAAACACAGCTGCACTTAAACCCAGTTCAACTCCAAATTCGAGCTGTAAAACCACCATTAACAATTCACCAGCACAAGACACCACCACTAGCATCATCTCAGTGCAACTCCATAACACGACCCATTTCCTTCCCTGCACTCTTCATCAACAGCAGCAACACTTTCAGAGCAGAACCCATCTTCACTCTTGCTGCCAATTTTAACAGCATCAACATCTCATAATTTCAACAGCAACAGTGGCAACAGTTTCCATCTTAACCTACATCACCAACATCAATTCTTCCAGGAGCTCATCTTGATTCTTGCCTTTACTGTCACAGACCCGATTCGAATCCAAACGGCAGCCATGTTCGATATCTTCTCAAATTCCTACTCAGTTACAGCTGCCACCACCTCTTCCACAGATCTATCGATTAGCCATAAAACCCAATGTTCCACTTCGATCTCGTTTCTTCAATTTCTGCATCTCGATCTCTGTTCTTCTCTCTTGACGACACCCATTCTGCTCCTCTGTCGAATTGAATGATCGATTCCACCACCAACCCATCGTCACAGCTCACTGCTTCACTCTTCAACCTCAGATTCAAACACCCATTTCTCACTCAACAACATCGATTTCTGATGGTAATTCTACGAGTTATCGGGTCACCGACCCATCTCTCGATCCATGGTCGCTTCTTCGTCTCAATCGATTTCAACCCTCTCTTCCATCTCTCGTATTCAACAAAGATCGACTCATCTCTTCGGGTTTTCACTCGCTGCTACACAGTGCGGCTCACTCAGGTGTAGGAAATAAATGAAGAAATGATTGAAAGAAACCCTTTCTCGATTCTAGGTTTAGAGTTATAATTGCACGGATAAATCCGGGTCGGGTCAGAGTTTAGGGTATGGAGCAGGGTGTGGTTAGTTGGGCTTAGGTTAGGGTATGGGTCATAGTTCACTCCTTCTTTTGGATAAGGGCTACCGGTTCGTGACCCCTTAACTCCTGGACTGGACTGCGTTTAGTATTCCTCCAAAAAGAGCTGCCCCTTAACCATTACTCGGGCTCCGAATAGTGTTCACCCTGGAAATGACAAAATTGCCCTTTTTGGCTCAAATTAGGTGGTTTCTTCTTCTTTTCCTCTGTGCGACTTCAAAGTAGCTACAAAACTCAAAACAAGCGTAAAATACATAATTTACAAGAAAAATAGCAAAGAAAGCATAAACTACTATATAGTAAATACGGTGTATTCTACACCTATCAGCTATTGATTTGATTCTCTTGAATATGTTTATGGTTTTTGAGAAAGTCATGTTTTGTTAGACTTTTTTTAACTAGAGTTTATGTTGAAACCACTTTGGGTATTAGGCTACTTTGATTTGAATATATAGTAATTGGCCGTTATGATTTCAACAGATTAATTCTTGAATAATTTTTATTGATTAATCGGAAAAAAATAATTTTTGCTATTTGGTTTTAATACCTATGTGCGTAATTGATAGTTTTACAATTATGTTTGTCTTATTTGATGATCCATGCTTGGTTAATTACTTTGATGGGTTATGCTTAGAAAAGCCATATAGAATTTGTGAACCTAAATTTAGTTTCGTATGATTTTTCCGCTGATGCAATTTGATGGTTCATGCTTGGATTCGGTCTTTTGATGTGCCATGCTTAGGGTATACCAGTGATATTTGCGACTCTAATACATATAATATAGGTGATGTCAATAGAACGGACAATAGATAATTCATGAATTATGTTTTATTTTAGTGATTGAATAGAAATAGTGGTGGATACTATAAACCCCAGTTACCGACACCCTCTTCATTTTAATTTACTTTATTACTTTAGTTTATTTTTATTATTTCATTTTCAATTCTAAAAAATCCAAAAATATTGTTTCTGATAAGTCTATTAGAGATATTGATCACGGTATTTCCACCTCTTTCTATGGATTCGACCCGTATTTACCGTTGTCTACATTGTAGACCCGTGTAATTGCAGTTATTATATATAGGTATTCCCGAACCCTATCAATTTTTTTCTCTGCTGCCGGGGAGCAGTTGTGGAATATTGTAATTAGTATTTTTGATCTTGTAACTATAGTTAGGTTTCTATTTTATTTTAGTTTGTACAATATTTTTATTTTTATTTTTAGAATTTTTAGTTACATTTTGACTTTATTTCCATTTTAGTATTTTACTTCATGTACCTTTTTGAGGATGACGATTGGTGAATACATGTATGGGCAAAGGTATAAGGAAATTCGCTCTTATAATCGTCTCAGGTGTGGAACTTGGAATCCGCGTCATTTCAATATGAGTGGTTATTCACATGAGTATGAACCCCAGCAGTATCATGAGGATGATAATGAATTTGTCACTACTAGTGATTTTAAGAATAACGATACCGTTATAACATCTGAATCTAGTATATTTTATCCAAATCATGATCATATTACTGATTATTTCCCTATTAAAAAGGACGAGAGTTGTATTAGAGACATTATTTATTCAGATAATGATGATTTATAAGAACCTGTTTATACAGAAGATACTGTTGAGACTAATGACGAGACAATAGACGTTCATAATGAGATACCTTCCAGTCATTCGGATAGTGAGATTCCTATAAGTCACTTAGTTGCATATAATAATGAGGCGATTACTCATGATATTGTTGCTCTTTTGAGCTCCTATTTTGCTGACCCATCTTGTGATTTCCTGATTGTTGATGTGAATACGGAGGTGATTGGTACTGGTCAGGTAACTGCTGATTTTGAACCAATCTCATTTTGTTTAGCCCACTTTGTAGATTCCGAGGATCCTATGCTTATTGAAATTGTCAATGCATTGTGCCCTCCAATGGTTAATCAAGGTAACTCAACAATGGAAGTAATTTCCACGGACTTGGAGCCAGATTTAGGAGTTACTGATTTTGATAAACTTAAACTATTAGATAAAGGTTTAAACCATTGTATTGAGTTTGATAATCCGATACCTTTTTACATTGTCAACACATTGCTTCCTATGATTTCTAGCGAAGATAATGTGTCGACTGAATGTACTTCAGCTGATTTAGAACCTGATTTAGAGTGTGCTTCCCGAATAGAAACTAATATACATTCTATGTTTGTTGTCCATGTGAGTGATTTACTTATCTCAACTAAGGACTATTTTCTATTGGGAATGGATTTACACATCTTTTTGGAGATTTATAGTGTTTGCAGGTTCATATTCGCAACTAACCTGATTTGTTTGGTTGATCCCCAAATTTTCAGACTTTATATTTATGCTTTGCAGCTTACTTTGGTGTATCGTCACCCTGTTTGAAATTCTTTGCGCGCGCAAGCAGGGATACAAAGATTTTGCTTCATGGGAGTCAACCCATCAGATTTGTTTCCCTTTCCCTTTCCCTTTCCCTTTCCCTTTCTTTATCTTTTATTTTTATTTGTTTACTTTTTTGCACATCATATCGTGAATTTCCCATCTTAATTTCTACGTTGGATGACTCAATTACATTGAGGACAATGTAATGTTTAAGTGTGGGGGAGCGGTTTAGCATTCAGATTTTTTATTTTATAGGTTATCACTTTTGTTATAGGGTCTTAAAATATATATATATATAAATCATGTTATGACCAACTGTTGAGCAGGTCTTAAAAAAAAATTGCATTTTATGACCAACTGTTGAGCAGGTCTTAAAAATGAATAAAAGAATAATTAAAAAGAAATATGTATGATATGATCAGTTATTGAGCGGGTCTTTCTCTCTATCTCATTTTTATGAGACATTTCGCATATCCAATTTGTTGAACGGATATTATTTTTTTATCTATCCGTTGTGGAACGGATATCTCTCTTCTTATCCAGCTGTAGAGTGGATATCTCTTTTCTATTTGTTGTGGAGCGGAATTTTTTTGTTTTGCTCAGGACTAGCAAAATGTAAGTGTTGGGGAATTTGATAAGCACATAAGTGCGACGTTTTCACTCATATATTTACACTATTCAGGTCTTGTTAGCTATCGAATGATTTTGTTTTCTTTTTTATGAAATACAATCGAATCCGACCACCGGAAAGAAAATGGTTAAATTAGAGGCTAAAATGGCGTTAGCCGCTAAAACCACCGATGCTACATTTCACAGCACCAAGATGAAGAGGAGTAAATAATGGCAGTCGTTTTAATCTTTTACATTAAGCGCAACATATGAAGTATCTCACCCCGCGGTCAGGCAATGGTACAGAAGGAACAAAGAATTGTCTTTGTTTTGCCCCAGCACTTGGTGGAGTCATTGTGGCGTGTCCTACTCTCCACCACAATACTGTCATGCATAGTCCGAAACGTCATCATATTCATTTCTCACTGAAAGAAAAAGGAAAGGAAACGCTCATCTCAGCTGACATGGTGAACGAAAGTGTTGATGGGTTGATGTTACTGAAAATGTTCATAACGACAGTAGCTGGTCAGAGTGGTTGTTCTTTAATATTTACGGTGGGTGTCGGCTGAAATGATTGTGGCTATATGGCAGAGAAAAGAATTTCTTAGAATCGATGACTTAATTGGGTTTGATGTGGTCGGATGATGTAGATGGGTTGGTTATTACACAAAACAGGTGGGGCTATTGATATGGAACTGCAGATTGAAAGGCTACATAAAAGTAAAGATTGGTATTGCTGGTGTTATGGTTGGTTTGGGAGATGGTCAGAATAGAATTTCCGTCCAACGGTTAGGCAACATGCGGACATAATTTGGGCGTGTGGGCTATTTTTGAGCAGTATCATGTTTGGTCCCGTGTAAACCCTTTGCAACAATATATCTTTGGAACATAGACAGACAAAAAATAAAAAGGCGTCTGCAGAGCCGAAACAGTGAAGAGAAGAGGGCGCTACAGAGCTGCAAGAGGAGAATAAGTTTTTAGTTTGTGTTCATCGATTTCATTTTTGATTAGCTAGCTATTGATTCGATTCTGTTGAATATGTTTATGGATTTTGAGAAAGCCATGTTTTGCTAGACTTTTAACTAGGGTTTATGTTGAAACCACTTTGGGTATTAGGCTACTTTGATTTGATTATATAGCAATAAGCCGTTATGAATTGAATAGATTAATTCTTGAATAATTATTATTGATTAATCGGAAAAATAAGTTGTTGCATCACCGGTTTTAATACCTATGTGCGTAATTCATCGTTTTACAGATATGTTTGTCTTATTATTTGATGATCCATGCTTGGTTAATTACTTTGATGGTTATGCTTAGAACATCCATATAGAATTTGTGAACCTACATTTAGTTTTGTATGATTTTCTCGTTGATGCAATTTGATGGTTCATGATTGGATTTAGTCTTTTGATGTGCCATGCATAGGGTATACCAGTGATATTTGCTAATCTAATCTTATAATTGGTGATGTCAATAGAACGAACAATAGATAATTCATGAATTATGTTTCATTTTAGTGATTGAATAAAAATAGAGGTGGATACTATAAACCATGGTTCTGAGCTCCTTTTTTACTTAATTTACTTTATTGATTTAGTTTAATTTTATTATTTCATTTTCAATTCTAAAAAATCCAAAAATATTGTTGTTTGTACCCAAAATTTCTTTTAGGCACTAAACTCGATGATTTATTGATGATTAAAGAAAATTAGGGTTAGGAAGCGATTTAGAGATCAACAAAGAAGGCAAAGATTTAACGTGGTTCATCAATTGTTACCTACATCCACGGAGAAATCTCCATATGGAGAGATATTTTATTGATTATGATAATACAATGGTTATTTGTTTTCCCTAGGATTTTCCTCCTCCCCTAGCGTTTAGAATACATCTATTTATATAGTTATGGAGCCTTCATCTGGGTTAGCAGAAATGGGTTGTCGAAAACGGGCCAATATGATAATGGGCCCCCGTGTACGATTATCGGGCATAGCTGATGGATTTTTCCGCTTATAACACGAAGGTTAACTGATATTGGTACCAAAATATTATGGTACAAACATCACCCCCTCTTAACTTCCAACTTGTTGCGGGTTAAGATATTCGTTCTTTTTTTCTACATCTACCGCTGATGACGCAACTCGTCCCGAAGTGTGATAAAATATAGTTCTTTTCTTCTACTCTTGTACTATTATGAACCATTCGCCCCCAATTGTAACGATCATACATGGCTGAACAGGAACACGATGGACCTAATATAGCAGATTTGGTGTCGCTTCTGGCGATGGCGCAGATACGGGTGTCATGTATCTTATATATTCGTTTCCCCATCAGCCCATCTGCACATTCCTTGGGCCTATCTAAAGCAGGTCCACTCGATAACGATGGCTCCACCATTGTATCTATTAAGATAAATTTACCTCGTATGTGTCGCTCGGTGAATAGAGTGAAATCCCTAGAATTTATGCCTTCCCACTTGAAATTAAAAGGAGAAAATGAAAGGTATTCTCCGGTGACTCTAAATCTCTTGGTTTCGGGAAGGATTCTTCTAGCCGTCGAGAAGAATGGGAACTACCACGCTGAAGTTCTGCTACTGTCATAAGGTACTAAAAATCTCTTTAATTTTGCTTTCTTCAGTGTATTCCAAGGTGTGAATTCCGTAGAGTAGAAATTGATGCTTTGTGTGCATCATAAAGCCCCAATCTTCTTGTTTTCCTTCTCATTACTTAAATATGAAGTTGTATTTAACTAATCGTTTTTGTCGTCGCTCCTCTGATAGTCCGATCCGATACTAATTCCTCATAGTGAACTTATAAAATCCACTTTAGTTTTTACGCCTTCAAGCTAATTAATTAATGGTGACGAATAATCTTGCTTACTGTCAGAACTTTGACTTCACTTCTTTTAATTTCAGCTGTTACTTGTCTTCTCCCAAATAATTTGAATTTGCCCAATGTAATTTAACCTCGTCCGTATTCGGTGATTTCATGTGTATGCTTGTGTGCTTATTTGCAGAAATAAGTTCTTCATCTTCTGATGCTAATACGGAACTTGAGTATTTAGACGATTCTAACCTGGTGGCACTTTAAAGCGCATCTCAAATGCTGGTTCGCTTTCTTCAATAGTTGGCAGATAAAGTAGTCAACTGTGATCTCATAGCCGACACACCGAGACTGATGACCGTATAAAGCAATTCTTCTATTTAATGAGTAGTGTATTTGTTGTCTCTTTCCAACGAGTATGGCGTTATAACACAGAAGAGATTTGAATGCAAATGAAATCTCATTCCCGACTAACGCTATCCCTCTCAATCGATTCTGACTCCGATAGTGTTGGATGCAGTTTTCCCGAAGTTACAAACACAAACTCACTGGATACTCACTGCTGCCAAGAGTAGTCTTCTGCTTCTAGTATTATGGGACTCCCTCCAAATCATTACAAGACACGGTCAATCAGTGATAAGTCTCCGGGGATCCGTCGTCCTGACACATGCAAATATGAGGTGAAGCTCAAGAGGTTTCGCATCCCATCGTCATCTGAAGAGGTCTCTTTTGATTGAAACTTTTAACCTTATGAATATTTCAGCTGCTATGTCCGGGAAGCTGTGTATGCCTTAACGTCATAGCAGCCTTGCGAACAATAACGTAAAACATAAAATACACATATGAAGACCCCAGCTTTGTTGACGTTGCTACTGGGTCAGTAACTTTGTCGTTCCTCTCCGAAAGAACAATGAGTGAGAGTCATGAAGGCTTTGAAAATGGTGACAGTTCAATGAAATTTCTTGAGGACAGACCCCCCAAGTATGGCTCTTTCTGTAGTGCCCAGCCCTTCTTCCACCAAGGGTGAACGAGTTAAAGATACCGCCAATCCTGAGCTTGTCAGAACTGCCTCGTTTTCGCCTCTTACAAGTATGTCTTTCTTTGATAAAGTTTGCTGCCTTTATTCTTGTAAAATCAAATGTTTGTGCAATTGACTTTTTACTTGCTGGAATGATTATTACCTTGACAAATGCAGCTGACAATATGCGTTCTTGAGGTGATGCCCTGAATGCTTCAAAAGTTAATAATCCGTTATCCACCTCCAACGATGCTCGGTTACCCCCAAATCCAGTGCATACAACCACTCGGACAATACAAGGAAAACCAACAAAAAAGAGGAAAGACCCGGGCTCTGTTTCTGCACATTGTTCTAAGAGACAAGGCTGCTCTGGTGTGTTAGAAGATGCGGTTACATAGTCAGGCCATGGTTTTAGGGTAGTAGCTCCAACACGGGGTCATATTCAGAGGATGAGCACACAGTTGTACATAGACCATCTCTAATCATGTGGAATAGTTCCATCATCCAGTCTGTTGCCCTAAGTGTGATTTCCGGTATTTTCTCCAGCTCACCAAAAATATAGAGGAGAACTTCAATCAGGTAAATCCAGATCTTATTCTTCCCTGGTCGCTACGTATAGTTGATAACTTGACTTGGAGTTGTAGTTAGGGATGAACTTGATACAGTGGGGTCATTTGGTGTAGTTACTCCCCAGTGGCTTTTCTGCTAATTGTTCTCTTTGAAGTAGCGGCTAACTTGATTGGCTTGTTTTCTGGCTTCTGTGGCGCAGAAAGTAGTAGTAGAAGACAAATCAATGTGCACAATTATCCATTACCCATAGTAGTATAGTCCCCCCCACTAGTATATACGATGGAATTCGATGTCGGACACTCGTTTATGCTAGTAATTTTGCTTACTCTTCATGTTGGTACTCTTGCAAACTAGCAGGATAATAATTTTGGTGTTGATGGCAGTGACGGGCCATAGTCAACAACTTCTACGAACTCCAAAATGGGGCAAGTGCTGGAGAATCTCTCTAACAACATTTCAAAAGAATTTTGAACTCAATCATGTTGTGGAGAGAGAACCAACACAACAATTTCCACGAACATAGCTATAAAAGCTTAAACGAACTTTGATCTCGATCATGTTGTGGACAAAAAATCAACACAACAATTTCCACTAACTTAGCTATAAAAGCTTTAATGAATTTTGATCTCGATCTTGTTGTGGATAAAAAAACACAACAGTTTTCACGAACTCAGTTACAAAAGCTTAAATGAACCTCGATCTCGATCATGTTGTGGACAAAAAATCAACACAACAATTTCCACGAACTTAGCTATAAAAGCTTAAACGAACCTCGATCTCGATCATGTTGTGGACAAAAAATCAACACAACAATTTTCACGAACTTAGTTATAAAAGCTTTAACGAACTTTGGATATGATATTTTCTACGCCGAAGTGTTACATATCTCATTCGAAGCAGTGGTTACCGCGGTTGAGGTAGGATGCAACTCGCCCCCAGCAAATTGTCCATGATACACGCAACAATTAACAATTAGTGGTATTGACTGCATAAATGATTAATTCGACTTCATCGTGAGGGTACGGATGCAACTTTCTAACTCTCGACTCCTTGTCTTCTATTTACTTGTAAAATGTTCCCACAAAAACTCTCTTGACGTGTTGTTGCTGCAATACATGACCAGTATCATGGTCTAAGTCATGCTGGATTCCGGGTTGCCGATAAATTAAGCTGAGCTTCTTGGCGTAAATATTGAATATTGATAATTAATGGAAATGACTCGAACATTTTCATTATCTGTAATAAGTTTTTGCATGTCTTCACGAGATAAACTATTGTTCTTAATTTATGGGATAACTTGATGCCACGCCGTTCACATGTTAATCCCGGTGAATATAATCAAAGTAAGGCTAGAAAGTTTTGAGCTCTGACCTTTAAATTTCTTGTATGTTGTGTTCAAGATATTTACATCCTAAAGAACTGGCTGAGTAATAATAATGGCGTAGCAATTCCTCATAAATAGATGAAATTTAAGAATGAAAATGACAGCTTCAAATGCTCCATTACGGTCTATGTGTAAGTAGATTTGAAGAGTGCAGACTGTTTCAATAGTATTCTACCATCACAGCGGATATGAACAATAACCCGTACAAGACTTGACTACCCACTTGTTTATCGAACCTAAACAATGTGTAGACGAGTGAGTTTTTCATTTAGGTGTCACGCGACTCGCCCCCAAGCATACTGTTTGGAGTGTCACGCATGACGCAACTCGCCCCAAAAGATTGTTGTTTGTGCCAAGGTGTTATGTACCTCGCCCTCAAGTGATACGTAACTCGCCCCAGCAAGTGTCATGCTGCTAAATGCTCGCACAAGGGTGCACCTCCTTGCTGCATCTCGCTCGCGCATGAATTGAAAATTTGAGTTTTCTGCTACCTTGAATTCGCGCAGGGGGCCAATCCCACTATTCAAGATTCGCGCAGAACCATAAGAGATCGAGTAGGACAAGGGTTGCTACAGCTCTTAGTATGCCAGGGAAGACTAATTCTACTGCTAGAACTCGCGTAGGACTCGAACCGTTGCTACTGTTCTAAGCTCGCGTAGAAATGCTTTAACCATACTTCCAGTACTCGTGTAGGACTCGAACCGTCGCTACTGTTCTTGAGCAGTATTATGTTTGAGAATTAGTGCTGAAATCCAATGTTCTTTATGAGCTAAATTTCATAAACACTGATTAGCTTTTTACATCCCATAAGATAGCAAAATATAGAAATATGACTGAAGGTTTTATCCAAACGTGAAGATATACTGAACAAATTTTGTAAGGTGTAGTATGTGATAATCAATGCGATTAATGAAATAAACTCACAGTGGGGGTGGTGTAATGTACAAATGCAATTGCAGCTCCACGAGTTTTGTCATTTGCTGTACCATCTCAAGTTTGTGTGTTTTGTCCACGACAAAACAGAAAACCAAGCTCCACCTTTTACACATAATTTCCGCCCTCAATACATTTATCCCATGAAGCAAATCTGTGTAATATTTGGCGACCTTGCATAATTGCATAATCAATGCGATCCTGTGCTTTATTGCCCGTCGTTCCAAAATAGAGGAAAGCTTAGCTCGAGCTCTTTAGTCTTCAGAAAACTTGACTCCATCTGTTGTTAGTGGTAGCAATGATGATGACCACCCCAAACCGATCATCTGTCCTCCCTTTCCTTTAATGGAGCTTTGTCTTTCGATTTTTTTTTTTTACCCCAATTTCAAGCTACTGCTAGTTGGTGGACTGCTGGCTTCCAATTGGATAAGATTGGTGCTTCTATTTTGTTGGTACTACATGTAGGCTTCCTCCTTTTGATTGTGAATGCTTGTAAATAAGCATCCGGTTATTACTAATGCAAAGATTTACTTTGCTCTGGTTCCTCAAATTGTAACTTTTCCATAACGTAGCAAGGTGGTTGGCGCATCGAGTTTATTGCTATCTCTGCCGTACTACGCCTATGCCCGAAAGAAGAACTCCTTTCTTTTCAACCGAAAATTGCTTCCGTAATTGAATTTTGGTACTATACATTAGGTGGCTAACCAGATTTCTCGAACTAGTTGAGTGCTCTAAGTTGGGCTGCGGACCTCGAATTTGTCGCATTGTAGGTCCTCGAACTTTCACATAGTTCATTATATGTCAACTGACAGTTTCATGCATGGCAGGGTGATCGCCAATGTTTTTTGAACTGCTGAGCTCCATGGAGTTGGGTGGCAGTGAAAGGTTACTCCTGTCTATGTCCTGATGTCTTGACTTGGAGTAGGAAATATTAATCAAATACCAAGAATTAATCTCTTAGTCATCCAAAAAGATTGGATCAAAAGTTCTTGATGGAGTAAGTAGCTTTCTTTTCGCAGCAACAATAACGACGTCGAGCTGCAGTGTGGGATGACGTCTTGCCTCTGGCGTTACTGAACGCAGTGCGTCATTAAACAAAGTTGAAGTGATAACCACTCCTTCATTCGGGAAATAACATGATCAATGATCCGCCAAGAAAGGATTAGGTCGCAATTAATTTTGAAATCCCAAAGCCAGTTTTTCAACAAGCAAAAAGAAAGCTTTAAAAAGTAACGCAAGGAAAAAAGCAACGTAAGGCTTATTAATGCCACCGTTCACCCTAATACTTTCTTTTATGAAAATCAATACGAGAAATAATTGTTATTAATTTGAACATTATCAAACATATTAACTGCACAAGTCAAATTCCGACTAATCAAAAGGCTAGCTCCTCGTTATCGTTCAAGGAAAAAAAAACCGACAACAATTTAGGCTTGTGAAGGAATATCATACGTATGTGATGCAGGGGCATATTGTCCTCTTTTCGGGTTGTTATATAACTAGGAATATTCTACGGTTTAGGGTCGTTTTCACTTATTTACGTATTTAGTTTAGGGTTTCTTTATTTAGTTTTATCCTTCTATTATAAATAGGCGGCTAGGTCTTCATTAGAGAACATACTTTTGATTATATATTTTCTTAAGCTTTAATCTGCGGATTATAGAAGAGTTTTGGTTTTTAACCTAGACTCAATTATCTAGCGTTCTATTGTTATCAATCCTATGTTCTATTCAATTATCTTTGTTCTATTTGCCCTAGTTTAGTGTTTTAGTTTCTAGAATTGCATTAATTGGCGCTAGAACAAAACACACCAACAAACCCTAGTTTCTACAATGGTAGGTAGGAATAGAGGTGGTGGTAGAGGTGTGGAAACACTGATGTTCTTGAGTTACGAACCTTGGTTGAGGACATGTTGCAACAGCAACAGGGACGTGCGGAAGCCCTTATGGAGATACCGGAAGGCCGACGCAAACCTTTAGATTCCCGGAAGGAGTTTCGAAGAAGATGAACACACAAAGGTCGATGAGAATCGTCGTTATGTTGTTCATGAGAATCCAAATATTCTCACAACGCACCCCTTTGTATTCACCCACTACACCATATTCAGCGATTAGTAACTAAAATTCGTAACCAACATGTAGCCGTCACGAATTTGTGACCAAAAATTTCGATTATTTAAAATTTAGTGACACAACGTGTTCGGTTACAAATTTTTACTAGTTTAGTGACGGCCCCTCCCGTGTCACGATTAGTGACTGCTGGAAAAAAAACGTGTGAAAGAACCGTGTGCAGAGTAACACTCGGTAACACCCTCCTGAGCAACGTGTGAATGAACCGTGTACATTCTATCGAGTTTACCCTAACACTCGGTAACACCCTCAGAAATCTTATCCCCTTCCTCTCTCTTCAGTCGTCTTCTGCTCAGGCGATAAAACTAGGGTTTAGAGAGCTTTCAATCATCGATCGATTTAGCCGAGAAACATCACATAAATCTCTTTAATCTTCTCCATAACTTTCAATCATCTATCGTGTAAGTGTTAATCCATGAATCTAAACGATCTGTTTCATTTTATTTTCAATCGATCTGTTTTATTTCATTTTTATTTTTTTCATTCTTTAATCTGTGAATCTAAAACGATTTGTTTGATATGAGTTATGTCTTGTTAATCTTCTTCATATAAATCTAATTGAATTTTTTTTCTTCTAATTTCTTGTTAGGGTTTGAAGAATTTTGAAGACTTGAAGATTGAAGAATTTTGAAGGTATAAATCTTCTTCATAAGAACTGATTTTAGGGTTTTATGTTAATTTCGAAAATTTCTATTTTTTTAGGTGATTTTAGGTTTTATGTCTCGATTCGTATCTTTTTGATGATTGAAGTGTGTTTATAATAGCAACACCATGTTTGTAAATATCATACTTGCTTATAATGTCTTATGGTGAATATCATGACATTTAATTGTATTTGTTGAGGGATACCATGTTTGTAAATATCATACTTGTATGTTCAAGTTTTTGATCCACTAGTCCTCCCGTGTAAAGATGCATACTTGTTGTTAGACATGGTGTAGTTTTTAGGCCTTAGAAGCATAGTAAGTTGACTAGGCGAGTGCTACCCGATAAAGGTATACCGATGAATGTGCCCATTGAATTGTAATATTCCTTGCTAAAGTCTTATATATTCTTGGAATGTTTGATGAGAGCTAGAGCACTCTCTTTCCTATGAGTAAGTCAATTGCTTAAGAAAAGCAATTGATTCTCTCATAGGATAGTGAGTGCACCAAAGACTCTCTAGATTCCATTTGTATGGGTTTAGATGACTTATTCTAGTTTTGGTTGAGTTGTCACATCTAGGAAACGTGTTGATTATATTCGTTAAGTTGCTATGTTTTACTATTATCCGAAGATTTTTTCATTAAGTGTCATAATGAACTTCAATTGGTTGGCTAATGTTGTTCTCAGTATCTTTGGTATTTGCAGAGCCAGGAGAGGATCCTTTTGGCAAGAGCCAAACAGAAAAGAAGCGTGTTCTGAGAATCTGTTAAGGTAGTAACCTAAATTCCGTTTGTATGTTCCATAAATATGCTCATCATGATTTGAACTATTACTTCATGTTAAGGTAGTTTTTAAAGTTTAAATGAACTAAAGTTAGGAAGTTTTGTTTTGATATTGGTGATTCTCTGTGAGCATGATGATAACTTAGTCCTAGTGGATGATTCTGTCGCTAACTTGTAGGGCTTCGGCAACCCAGTACCACTAGGACTAAGTTATTTTATTTGGTTGATTGTAACTGAGATTTGGATTTTCAATTTTTTACACGAATATAGATTTTTGTTGAATCATATGCTAAGGGAAACTTGCAAATACATATGTGCAAGTCCCCTGCGTAACCACGTCTTGATCATGGGAGCATAGATATCATTTATTTATTACAGTTGTAGTTATTACTTTGCCTGAATGTTAACATAGATATGATTTAGCTATCAATGGTTGATAAAGGCTGGATGAAATGTGCGCGTACTTCTGTTCAATACTTAGAAGGTGTAAGATCATTTATAGAGTTTGTGCGTGAAAATGCTTTGGTGGAAGAACGAAGTTCTCTGTCCTTGTAATGATTGTAAGAATGGTAAAGTACCTCTGACTCTAGGTGAAATTGATTATCATTTGGTCAAGAATGGTATTCAGTTCACCTATACATTGTGGCGTTTCCATGGGAAGAAGTCGCATGAAGGTAAACCCAGAAGTGATAATGTAGGAGTTGCAGTTGACAACGTAAGAATTGGAGACAATCTAGGAAATTCAGCTGACAATGTAGAAGTATTTGCTGAGAACAATGTAGAAGATTTTGCTGAGAACGTTAATCCCGCTTGTAGTGTAGATGAGAATGTTGGTGTACATAGTAGGGTTCACGAGGAGACTAGTAGTAGCAAGAAAAAAAGAGATTTTTATCAGCGTGCTAGAGAACCTTTATATCCCTCATGTTCTAAGGAAAAGACACCACTGTATGTTGCTATTAAACTAAATAACATAAAAACCCAATATGGGTTTTCTGACAATGGTGTCACTGCACTCTTAGAATTGTTTAAGGAGTTGCTTCCTAATGGAAATACACTGCCGTGTAAGTTCCATGATGTAAAAAAGTTGATACAAGAAATGGGGATGGACTACATAACCTATGATGCATGCATCAATGATTGTATTTTATACTGGAACGATCATGCATCATTGGTTAAGTGTCCTGTGTGTCAAGAACCTAGGTATGAGAAGGTCTTTAATGACGACAAGAATCTTACGCAAGTTGCTCGCAAGACATTAAGACATTTTCCATTGATAAAAAGGCTGCAAAGGTTATATAGTGTACCATGGATAGCAGAGGCAATGTATTGGCATTCCAGAGCACAGATCGAGATGGAAACCTTATGCGTCATCCAGTCGATTCTTGACTGGCGATCATGGATAATTTTTCACCGGAGTTCGCCAAGGAACCAAGGAATGTAACATTAGGTATATCAACTGATGGTTTCAACCCGAATGGGTGTTTCGGTCCTAGTCACAGCTGTTGGCCTGTAATTATTTGTCCGTACAACCTGCCTCCTTCGTTGTGCATGAAACGAGAGTTTGCAATGTTATGTTTGCTCATATCAGGCCCAAGAGCACCATGGAAAGATATAGATGTATACTTGCAACCACTAATAGAGGAATTGATAGAGTTATGGAATGAAGGTGTAATCACGTTCGACACTTTCACTAGAAGGCGAGTTTTTGATGAGAGCAAGATTATTGTGGGCTATTCATGATTTTCCTGCACTAGGGACTTTAGCTGGATGTGTCACTCATGGTTACTATGCTTGCCCAACTTGTGGAGAAGGAACAGTTTCTGAACATCTTCCGTTCACTAAGAAAATTTGTTATATGGGACACCGAAGATGGTGCCCGACCAAGCATAAGTATCGAGATGATAAAACCAATTTCCCGGGAGGGGTAGAGCACGGTTCAGCACCATGGCCACTGACAGGATTTCAGGTTCAAGAGATTTTAGCTAATATTAGAACCAAGGTTGGTAAGGGAAAACAACCATCAATAGCAAGTCGACAGAAACGTAAAAGAATACCTGAAGGCGAAACTGATGCTGATGTAGAAGCTAAGGTTCATGACCACTCCTTATTTACTCGAAGATCTATCCTCTCCTGCCTAATTGGAGTTCAAATCTGGTGCGACATAATACAGATGTTATGCATACAGAGAAAAACATAACTGAGCATCGTGTTAACACGATCATGGGTGGAAACAAGTCAAAGGATGGTCCTAATGCGCGCAAAGATATGGAAGCAATGGGGTATAAAAATAAGCAATGGTTGAAAGTGGATGATAAGTCTGGTAAAACAACAATGGAAGATGCTCCTTTTGCAATGACGAAAAAAGAGAAACTTGCATTTTGTACTACATTGAAGAACTTAAAGGTGCCATCTGGTTTTTGTTCCAATCTTCGCACTTGCGTCAGTGTTGATCCACCTGAGTTGAAGAACTTAAAGTCTCATGATTATCATGTCCTTATGCAACATTTGTTTCAATTCTTCGTTCATGCATCGCCTTCGCTACCTAAAGATCTGCGGCTTTCTCTTCTTCGGATAAGTTTGTTTTTCAAAATTTTGTGCGCAAAGGTAATCAACAGAGAACAACTTTTAAAAGCACAAGCTACTCTAGTGGAATCAATCTGTGTATTGGAAAAATACTTTCCTCCTTCCTTCTTTGTTATAAGCATCCACTTGATGGTGCATTTAGCTGACGAAGCTTTGATCTGCGGTCTGTCAGATTTAGATGGATGTATCCCTTCGAGAGGTATTTATCGAACTTACCTTGTTAGTTAATGTGTAACTTGAGTGTTTTATTGTCATTCTTTGAATCGTTAACTTTTATGATCGATATTTGTAGGTTGATGAAAGGTCACAAAGGTTTGGTGCGTAATAAAAGGTACATCAATGGTTGCATTGCAAGAGGTTATGTGCTTCGAGAAGCCAGCTTGTACAGTATGGAGGACATATCAAATGATGGTGGTGGGACTCATAAACATACTCGACAGGCCTTTCTAGATGATGATGATGAGTTTTACGATGAGATGCCTTTGAGTTCTGCCAAAGCTATTACTTTAACTCAAGTACAATATCAGCAAGCTCGTAGGTGGCTTCTGTCTAAGTATGTGGGAATAGATGAATGGAAGAGGTACAACTTCTTAACTTCACAGTTGTTACATGTTTCTTGATTATTGGATTGTCAATCTAATTGCCGCTGAACTGTTCTTTCATTGTAGGAAGTATGATTTATACGTGAACAGCGACAACTTTAATAGTCAGGAAAATCTTTCTTCCACGAAAGGGCCAAAAAGCTTTCTCTTATGGTTACGCGATGAGGTACCATATATATGTTAGCTTCAGAGTTGCTTTATTTCCGCTTTCCCTTATAGTTACTATACATATTGTGGTAGATTTTGTGATAATATTGATTTCATGGTCCATGGTTTTTGCTAAAACTATATTTAGATTTTGTGAACATGGTCCATGGTTATAGTTAAAACTGCATCTTTATTTCCTCTGTAAATATTATGGTTTTTGTTGTGCAACTGACACACATGTTCTCTTACAGATGATAGAAGACAAAGAGACAAAATCAGTACTTTGGCGACTAGTGCAAGGACCCCTCTGCAAGGCGCAATCGTATAACAAATACCAAGCCAATGGCTTTTCTTTTAGCTTTGATGATTACGAGGAGGGTTTTGTAACACAGAACAGTGGTGTGTCTATGAAAGCCATTACAAGACATAGAGCAAAGTCCACGGACAGAAATTTGGTGGAAGCTGAAATTATTTATTATGGTGTCATTAAAAAGATTATAAAGTTGAACTATATGGAATTCGAGGAAGTTGTTTTTTACTGTGATTGGGTCAGAGTTGAAGATAAGAGTAATGGGTGCAAAGTTGATCCAATCTCAAACTCAATAAAGGTCAACTTTTCTAAGCTACAAAGCACTAAGAGAGTGATAGATGAGCCGTTTATTCGTGCATCTGAAGCGACTCAAGTATTTTATTCAAAGGATCTTGATGAAGTAGGATGGTTTTTGGTATTGCATTCACAACAAAGGTTAACATGCGAAGTAGATTAGCTAGAAATCCCTACTAGTTATCAGTCAGCTCTTACTGACAATGAGAGCTTGGAGAAACTGTTATGTGTCGCTGATGTAGTTTAGAGTCATGTCTGTCATATTGGATTATGTGTTCTGCATTTCTTCTATACATGGATTCTGTGTTTTATCATATTTGATTATCTGTTTTATCATGTTTGATTCTTTGTTTTATCATATCACTTGCGCTATCTTAGTAAGTTGCATTTCTTCTATACATAGATGTTTTTTAATGCTACTTTACAGGTTACTATGGCAGCAGAAGTGGTGCTGGTAGATGAAAATGGACTTCCCATTTCTAGAAATGCAACTAAGGCCGGCCATCGGGAGGGCAATTTGATTCGTAATCTTATCCCTGTCTCCTACAAATCCTGGAGGGATGTGCCAGATAACTTCAAAGAGGATGTCTGGAATGAATTGCGGGTAAATACTTACCTTATAACTGTCAAACTGTTTCAGGTAAACACTTGGGGTATGTTGATTTATGTCAAACTATTGTTTAGAACTGAAGCTCTGTTTTTTCAGAAATCATATATAATACCGGAAACTTCTAATCTGAATTTGATAAGGGGAATGGCTCCTATATGGAGGAGATTCAAGTGGGAGCTGAGAATTGACTACTATGATCCTTATAACACTCATGAAGAAAGGATCGCTCATGTTCCTCCAACTGTAAAAGAAGAGGACTGGATAAAATTCTGTGAAAATGAAAAAGAGGAAGCCCAACAGAAAAGTAGAGCAGAGCATAAGAAGAAAAGGAAAATATATGATTACGCCTGTACTACTGGTCGCAAACCTCTTAGTTTGGTAAAAGCTGAACTGGTACGTACATTCTTATTCCCTCATATCTTAAATGTCTCTGAACTTAAATGTACTCGATTGATTGATCCTACTTCTCGTATTTGTAAAATTAGGAGAGCGAAAATCCTGGAGTTGAGATCACCCCATCTGATGTGTGGATTAAAGCTCATACACAAGAGGGTGGGAAAATTATACCTAGTGCGCAACCCTACTATGTGAGTTAGGCTATGCTTTATTTCTGTTTACATATTATTCTAATTTATGCAATCCATCTATGTTCACAAAATGTGCTCTACATTACAGGATGACCTTAAGAAGGCGCAAGAAGAGATCAATGAAAAAATAGGTCTTTGGTGAACTGTAGATGAAATGGATGCATTGATTAAAGCATTTGGAAAGGATTGTAGGGGACGAGTTCGTCTTTGTCGGTCCTATTTATCGTACACAATATGATTATTCTGCTCTGCGCGTGCCAAAGTTCTTTGAATTGAACCGCAAAGATGGAGAACTTAAACATGAGGTGAAGGAGATAAATGGCAAGATGGAGGTTCTTCGTACTAGCTTTGCATCCTTATGTAACGTTGTGCAGAACATCCAACTGGACAAGCATCATATATTGCCTCGAACCACTTTGATAATGCACATGGTCCCGCGTATTCACCTACTCGGATCGCTTCACTGGTCGGAATAGTTCACCTGCTGTGCTTCCACATGAAGCCGAGATATCACCGGCTCGATCGGCCAGAAATGCTCGTAATAGTTCACCTTCGAGATGGAGCCAAATGTTCATTGTTGAACTTGGATGATGAGGTCATTGTTGTTGGTCGAGTTTGTACCGTGAATTTGGACACCTTTGTCACGACTCACCCGTAGCTAAAAATCATGTTAAAGTGTTGTTGGACCTCATACTTTTGCCACTTGCACCGACCATAAGAGCTAACCGGTTGTGAATACCTTTCAAGAAGTTGGAGTTGGAGGCTATGTGGTTCATCTAAAAGTCTGCGTCCGATATGATTAGAAGGGTCTATCTGTCTTTTTGGAAATGATGTGGATAACTCGGCCCGGCGGCCTATGCTTTTTTGCTATTTTGTCACCCATCTTTTTTTTATTATTCGCACTTTTATATGTAAGTTAAACAACCTGATATGTTCTCATAGGTAAACTCGAGTAAACTCGATGCGGTTGTGCTTAGGGAGATTCTTATGCAAATGTGCATAAGAAAGTACTAATTTTAACTCGACTTTGAATGTTAATATATCTTTTTTGTGAATTTTACTTTGTGTATGAGTGTAGTTTTTGTTTCTATATGTGTTTTTGGTTGTGCGAGATGATCATAGTTAAGGTTTGTGAAGCAATAGGATCCACTGGGAATATCAATCCCTGGTAATTACTTGACATGTTTTCGCTTGTACATTGAAGTTGCAATTTATGGATATAGTTTTAACCTTGATTTTACACTTTCTTGCGAGGTATAATGTTTAATGATCAAACTGCTGTTGGATTATGCTGTTGGTGACCTTCATCTCTGGTAAGTCTATTTTGTGATCTTCTTGACATGATGCACAACCATGTCTTTCTTCTTTTATGTTATCTACGCTTCTGAGATCTAAGAAATTCTTGTATTTACTTTTCGGCGGCAGCAATGGTGAAAGGAGACGATGCAGTTAAGTAAGAAGAAGAACAAAGTCTTAAGAAAACGACTTAATGTCGACCCTTCTACTCTGTCTACACGTATTCTTTGGTATTATTGCTTTGCTAAACAGAGACGAAAACAAGGAAAACGTTGCCCGCAGTGAGGTACTTGTTACAAATTTTTCATTCATTTATATCCAAAATTAGGGATTAGTACAACATGGGTTTGGTGTTTACTGCTAGGACATTTCTTTTGTATGTGTGTGTGCAATCAGTAAAGTCAGGGTTTATTGAACAATAGAATCTAGAGTGGTGAAAAACTGAGTAGAGATAAGGAAACTTGGTTTTGGTTGGTTTATAATAGGGTTGCTAGAGTAGAAAAGTTGTCGATATCACTAGAGATAGAGCTGAACAGCGTTGTAAAGTTCATTAGTATTTACTCCATCAATTTCTCGTTATATCATAATAACAAGTATGGAGAAAACCCGAGAAAAAACTTATGAAGAACTTAAAAACGCAAATCTTAATTCGGTGGAAATACATAATGGAGAAGGCTTTGTGTAACGCCAAAACACCCATTAATGAAGCTAAGATGTTGGACTTTGGATTACCGTAAGTTCAGTTTCCGTAGATAGAAATTAGTTGTTCATTTTTTGTTGTGTGGTATAGATATTTTCTGATTGCTGTGCTGCTAGTATTTTCTTAAAACAAATTTGTAATGTGTGATTGCTTACAAGTCCGAGAGCTTTATTTCTTAGTAGTATTCTTTGTATGTTTTATCTTGCGTCGATATGGTATGCGAGAGTTTGTGTAACTCTATTTCTAAAAGCATTGTTTTCTTGTTTGCAGGTGAAGCAGTTATAAAGAATGTCGAGGACAAGCGGATATTGAATAAAGAAACAAGTGGATCCAGGTAAACTTATTGGTATGCTGGAACTCTTATATTTTTGGAGTGATAAAAGAGTTATCTCGCCTATACTTAGCATTTATGGATCATCGACGGTTGAACTCAACATGAACGCAAGTATCATATAGCAGTTATTTTTGCTTCTTATATTTTTGGATGATAAGTCATCTGCCTATACTTAGCAGTTATGGCACCTCTATACTTAGAAGTTATGGCTCATGAACACAACAGAAATTGGATTGAATGACTTCTTTTGAATGTTGGAATGTTAAATTGGATTGATGACTTCTTTTGAATGTTGGAATGTTAAATTGGATTGAATGACTTCTTTTGAATGTTGAAATGTTTGAATTGGATTGTATTGTAACAATTCCTGGGGATAGGGTACCTGCAGGGTAAAATGAAAGGGAGGGAACATTAATATTGACCAGGTCAATAAAGACTGACTTTTTTTTTTGTAACAAAAGGATTTGTAACGGCAAAGAAGTGTCACTAATTTTTACCAGGATAGTAGGAATCAGTCAACGTTGACCTGGTCAAATAATTAGTAACCCTGGTAAAAATTTAGTAACGGAAAATTCTTGGTTACTAAATTTTTACCAGAACAATGAAGTCGGTCAGCGTAGACTTAGTCAATGTATTTGTAACAAAAAAAAATATTTAGAAACGGTCAAACGTCGGTTACGAATTTTCATTTCGTGACGGTCTAGTGTGAGTTACGAAGTGCGTCACAACCCTTA
>JAJJWW010014058.1:0-343184 GCA_023531295.1 Papaver armeniacum
GCTTTGGACCTTAGTGGGTGGATTATGATATGCCTTTCTAAAGTAACTTTTCGCCTTCAAACAAAAAGTAAGATTTAGAGACAGGGTGTTAGTCGTGGGAGATTTTGATGTATTTCATGGGAGTTAGAAATCCACTTGTTAGTGTGGGGAGTTTCTACAAATACCTCAAACTCCCTGTTAGTGGTGAGAGATTTCTAGGGAGTTTCTACAAATACCTCAAATTCCTTGTTAGTGGTGAGAGATTTGATTAGAATCTCTTAAACTCCCTGTTAGTCATAAAACACTAGAAGTATAGGGAGTTTACAATTTGGGGGATTTAGAGGGAGTTTCATGATGTTTTTGTGCTTGAACAAAATCTCTCAAAAAACAAGAGATTTTTTGGGGAGTCAGGTTAAACTCCCCAAATTTTCAAGACTCTCATACACTCCCCTCTAAATCCCCTAGGATTTAAATACATTAAAATCTCTCAAACTCTCTCACGACTAACCCTCGAGAATCAAAATTCAACAAGTAGAAAACTTACTTATTGATAAGGAAATATTTTGGTTTCTAACATCCTCGGATTCATTTATGATTCGATAACCAAACATGCTTCAATGATTTTTGTGATGTGATAATGGATAAAGGAGTTACTACAAACACAACGTGCTCTTCTTTTGTCTAAAATTGTTTTTTTTTTTGGTTATCGTTTTCCTTTTTGACTTCTCTCACGCTTGGAGTATTGTTGTTGTAGAACCATCGTAGAGTCTACCTTGAGTCTTTTTGGCATACATCCCACATCTTCTAGTCGTTATTGGTGGATAAGCATCGGGAGGTAGATTATAGTTGAAAAATCGATTAAATAGATTAAGTGAGAACGAATGTTAGTCGTAGTGATTTCTGCATTGTAAGGTAATCTCTCAAGTACGAAATAATTGTTTTCAAAAACTTAGGTTGGGCTTTTTTAGTAAAATGGGAAAATCAAACTTGTGGGAATGGAAATGCTGCATTTCTAAGAAAAGAAGCAACAAAATCTGTACATGCTACCTTTTGTAATATAGTGGAATATCCGGGAAGAAATGACAGTGCTTTTCAAGCAAAAGAAGATATGTTAACCAAATTATCATGGTTCTCAAATGCATCAATTACAATACAATTGGTTTATAGCTAAAAATCTTTTTGAGGGATTTTTTTGTCCTGTGTAATCGCAATTTAGGCTATGTTCTCATAAACTAGTCTTTGTTTACTTTGTTTGTACAATTTCTTTTTGCCTCGTGACTTTTGCAACTTCTTTTTATTGTGCTTCATGTCACTAATAATAAATGTTGCTTAATTAAACTTGCGCTATGTTTCAATCGAAAGAAGCAATCTCATAAAAGAAATTATTTACAATATATAAAAATATTGTTAGGAAGGTACAATCATATTTGGTAGCCGGTATATTTGGGTATGCCATCATGAAGTTACAGTGAAAATCTTAATTCAAAATATCGTGGAGTTTGAAGATTTTTATTCCAAAAGCATACGAGAAACTAATGCATATCGATTTTTATCAAAATGTACATGACTCAAAGTGGTTTTCTTTTTTGATACGAACATTACGTCTGGTATTTACAGTTAAAGTGGTTTGTTTTTCTTTGAACATTGCAACTTGATGTATTGTTTGTAAATATATGAGTATTAGAAGTCAATGTATTTGCATTAAATCTTATTCCCTCTGTTCAAAAAAGTTGAGTTGGGTTTACTCAATAAATACATTTGTAGATTTGTAGAGATTTAAAAAGAGTCATGAAAATTAATAACTTTGCGAGAATTATATAGAATTTAGCAAAATTTTGTGGAGTTATGCAGAGTTGTCTAATGTCTTGGGACATTTGTAGAATCTCAAGAGGTGTAAAAACAAATTTTATATGGAAATATGCATGATAGACATAAATACAAAAATTTATTGTAGCTCGTTTATTATAGTAACTTCAACTAAATTAAAATAAATTATTATTATTTTATATATATATATAAATTATTTCTTTTGTTCAATAAATACAATAAAGTGTAACAATAAGTTAAAATAATTATTAATGTACATTTGTACATAATAATTAAAATTAAAAAAATGTTTTGTATAATTTAATTTAATTTATCTCATCTATAGTATGAGTCTTATAGATTGTGCATTCATGAAATAAAAAAAAAAAGAGTAAAAAACATCTTTATAAAAAATTTGGAAGTCTTCCAAAATATTACATGTTTTGCAAGACTTTTATCAAGGCAAATATATACACAAAAAGTCACTCAAAGTCTTGAAAATAGGTAAGTATGCAAAGTCTTTGTATTTTCAAGTTTACAACGAGTAACACAAACTTTAGAAGACCTTTTGACAATCTACAATGAGTAACATAAACTTTGAAAGAGATTTTAAAAGTATACAACCAATAACACAATACTTTGTAAATCCATTAAACTCTTTAGAAATCAATAAAAGTATTTATTGAGTAAACCCCCTAGAAGTTTGCACAATTTTTAAAGAAATAAGGTAGCGGTAATTTTTTCCAATGGATATAATAAAATAGTGAATTCGAAATTACATACCTCTCAAATTATGGCATGAAAGTTTGCAAAACTTTATATGGTTGGAAAGCATTTTAAACCACGTACCTAACAAATATTAACATGAATATCAAATTATAAATATTCCTTATAGTAAAATTGAACACCAATACTCAATCATAAGGGTAATTTTAGAAATATTTCTTTGTTTAATGATAAGTATCAATTTGTATGAAACAAAATTTTAAAATGAATAGCTCAACTTTTATGAAAATGATGGGGTAATATATTTGCTAACTCGCGTGCTAAAAACATTATTTTAATATTCTTGTAAATATCTTTATAACATAATTTTAATTCTTATTTTTTACAGGAAATATCGTATCAAGGGAAAAAGTATCTACCGACATTAGAATCTTTATATTAATGTTTATTCGGAGACCATCTGCTATTTATTAAAGAAACTTGGTAAGCAAAAAAAATTGGTGCACAATCACCAATAAATCTTCAATTTGTGAGTGAACCTTCATACATTCATCTTGTATCCCTTTCAATGTTGTTCCAGGACCTCGGTCTGTCGTGGATGCTCTCTCATGACGGATCTAAATAAATTTAACATTCAAAGAGGATTGAAAACAAATATCACAACATTCACATGACTAGAACATTAGCAATTCCATTATATTATGAAACAACGGTATTATTTTTTTGTATGCCAAAAATATTATATTCGACCTACCGGATTTGAACTAGTGACCTAAAGGAGCACTGCTACAACTAGCGTCCTCTGCTCTATCCAACCTGAGCTAAGGTCGGTTGTTATTACGAAACTTGATATTCACAAAGAATAGTCTCGTTGAGCAACGAAACTCCTAACTACAAATAAAAACATTGAAAACTCATGAAATCAAGCAACAACAACTAAAAACTATTTTAACAACCTAAGCATGAAATAAGATTTACAAACTATTGACAAAACATCAATATTTTTATAATGGAGGGCGAAGAAAATGGAACTAGTCAAGAAAACGCAAGTATCAAACATGGGAATGATCAAAAGAATTAAAGCAGCAAAAATGAAACCATTGCACATTTTAATACATCTGCCTTGTTGACACTCCGTATAAATATAAATGCACAAAGGGTTCAAGATTCACAAGGCATATGAAAACAACTTTAAAAACATTAGCGATGGCAAAGTTGGTCAATACCTAAAAGCGATAAAAAAATTTGGTGTATAAAACACACTAAAATCATGATGATTGATGAGTTGGAACTTTTGGATGATATGATTTTATGCTCCCGATATGTGTCAAAGATCCTATAATAAAGAAAAAGTCTAAGAAAGATTGTTGCTTAGTTTAAATTTAATTGGTTTTATCGAGAAATCTTTAACAAAGGCAAGGAGGCATTTCAACAGCAGATTGAAGAGCATTTGAATTCCGCTTGCCAGGTTTCTTTACTCAAACTATAACCATCCATTTAATTGAACTTAATAAATATTTGAACAACTATCTAAACTACCTGCAACACATATCTTTAGTGGTTGGCATATAAAAAAAAAAAAAAAAAAAAAAAAAAAAAAACTTCGGGAAGTTCAAGTTAGTTTTTTTTATTATTTTAAATGTAATGATGATAATGATGATCATCCAAGGATTACCCTTGAATCATATGAAAGTGAACTTGCAATCTAGTGTAAATGGGCACTAAATGAATTGATTGATACGAAGACCAGCTTTATAAGGTGGTTGCCAATTTGGATATACCCATGAATTGCATAGTCAAAGTGTGTGAAGAACTTGCAAACACACATGAGTATGTGGAGAAGCTGCTGTCGAATCCTGAAGATTTGAAAAAGTTTAACAAAATATTGAGATCAAATAGAACCATATTTTTATTTCTACTGGAGGGTGAGAAAGTTGAAAAGATAGTAAGTAGGAAGATGGAGGAGAACTAGGTGCCAAGGTTATTTTACAATTTCATATGATCAAGTTTTTGGAATTTTAAGTCTCTGTTTTTCGATTAATTTAATTGTAATCTTTACTTAAATATTGTTTTTTTTGTGTTGTTTTGGTTGCAAGGGTGACTTTGATGCTCACTGAGATAATGTTACATAGAGTACGAACTAGAATAGAAATGAGACCTAATCTTTAAATGCTCAGTATTTTGGTAGTAATTTAATGAGAGTTGTAGTACTTGATACAATCAATGGTTTTCGCTATTATTTCATCAGCGTATTTTTCACAAGGAATGAAAAGTGTTTGTTTATTCTTTTGAGCCTCGTGTTTTTCTCATTTAGTTTTACTTGTTTGTTTTCTGTTGATTGTTAAATTCCAAAAATTCAAAACATTAACCTTCAATGAATTGGCGGGAGATGATGGATTCAATTATCTTTTTAGTTATTCATCGATTTGCATTGTATTTGTTTCTATTTCTTACTTTTTCGGATATTATTTATATTGTATGAAAATGGGACATTTATAATCTGGAAAAAAAAGTGCATTATTTGCATGTTCTAATATGAATTTTTACTCAGTTTAAACAAGCACATTACTATATTAGTATATATTCAAAATTGTTTGCCATTGTATCTCTTGTTCCTTTATCACGAATATGATCTCGAAGGGGAGAAACACGTCTAATCATGTAGTTAGAAGAGTTAACTTCGGCTTCAGGTCGTATGACGAGAGGGTATCCCAACTAAATTTGCTCCCTTCTTTCCGTGTAGATTTGAGGAATTGATATGAAATACTATAAATTCGGTGTACTATGTAAGTTTTTTTTTCTTCCTAACCCATAAGGTTCTATTTAATAGCCTTAAACTAGATGTTGGTGCATGTTCGGCCCTTCTTTTCGTAGATACTTCATGTGTTAAATCTTTCTGAGGTAAATATGTATAAGCTCGGAAAATCTCCGGTTTTTATATCTTGAATCATTCCCAAACAATAAGCAAAAACTCCATCTTCCTTGGTACATTGCAAAATTATCCTCTGCGAACTAGTGCCTAAAGAGAGTACTTCCATGCTCTTCTTTTCTCTTATGAATGTTAAGCGCTAAGTCACATTGATACCATGGTGGAATTTGGATATCTCTTCACATATTTGGATATCAAAGCTCAAGCTACCTTCTGCTTCCATGTTTTGGATTCCCAATTGAACATCCAATGCAATGACATCACGAATTACCCAACACAACACTATTGTTGTTGTTCATGTAAATGTGTATCCAAAAGAAAGCAACAAAATATCCACCTCCATTACAAATGATTCCTCCAATGCCATCCCCTTTAACCTTAAGGTATTTATTATTTAGTTTCCTCCAAGGGACCAAAATGCCCCGCAAAAATTATTCTCCTTATTAGTTAGCCAATATACTATAAATGATATTGAATCTCTTTTTGTTTCAAAGATACTACTACTCCTTCAAATCCGGCCCGAGATAAACCATAACATAAAAAAGTAACTTCTACTCCAGGACCACCGGCTTTCTTCCTAATAAAATACATGGTATATCTCCTAACATCTGGATAGATCCTAATCTAGTCGTTTGTCCCGAAGAGGTCTAACAGCTATGCGAGAGAAAAAAATATGGTTAAGCATCTCATAGTCATTCACACAGTTTGCATCCTAGGTATAAGGAAAATTAAGTTTGTTGGGTGGATATTCAGTTTACCCAAGTACCTCAAATCTACATTGGTCATGTTTTTTGGAAATAATAAAGTTATGGGCATCGTGTACACTAACCATCTCTCCTTCCTAGTTGAACAAGTATTATAGGAGTAACTTTTACTCGTTGAGCAATATGAACATCTATGTTATTAGGAATCAACTCTCTACAGTCCCATGTTCTTGTGTCCTGAATAATCAGGGAATTCACTCTAAGTCCAACGACAAATTATAGGGAGATCAATTTATCCAAATGTTTCTCCAAAAGTCTATGTCTTCACCAATAGCCTTGACATCATATCTTAAGCTATCTTTAATGGCATCTGTTTTCTATAGGTATTCATATAATACGATTCTTCAAGCCTTACAAAAATGTCGGTTTTCTATATTTTTCTAGACATCATCGGATTACTTGTGCAAGAATACGAACCGCTTTCCGATTAATAGAATTTCAAAAAATTTGTTGATTAAAGCTAAAATTGGTAAATGTTGACAACTATAAGGATCAATTTCGTTTGGTATCAATATATAATCGGTCTTTATGGGCATTCACGAGGGACGGTGTGCCCAATTATTGGTACAAAAGATTTACTCATTAAAGCAAGAGTTTTCTTTTCTAAGGATTTACATTGTCCACGGGCTAGAAGAACAGGAGGCAACCAATTTCTCTTTTTCAACACGAAAGTTTGTTTGAGATCGATGAATGAGTCTCGATCAAACGTTTTCTTTAATTGAACCTTCTTTAACAATATCTTCAAGAATACTAATCTTTTCACGTTGTAGAGTAGTTTCTTGAACAAGTTTTTCGATATTGTTGGAGAATGACTCAATGATGCTATAGAGTTTCGTTTCGTAGAGACTTTTCAAGTTCATCAAGTTGATCATGTTTTTATTCAAGAGATTTCATCTTAGCATCTTGAAAAACAATTGTCTCAAATTGTAATTTTTTTTTAATTTTACGGTTAGTTTCATTTAGTTTTAGATATGGAGCTAAATGTTTGGAAATCGAGAGGAATGTTATCAAAATCTAATAACAAACAATTTCTACCTCGAGATTCGGAAGAATCAAGAAAGGAGTTATCCTTGGAGGTAAGCCCAAGGCATTTGGCATAATTAAAACTTTTAGAACTCATTTCTATGCGTGCGAGTTTGAGATACACAACTGTCCACATGAATCCAGTTGCCACAAACACATACTTATAAGGTCTTAAACGTGTTTGCCGCTCTCCGATACCAATTGAAAAGGAGGGGGTCTAACAACCACACCCAATATTTCGCTTAGAAATCTGTAGATGGACTAACTCAATATAATTCCAAGAGCACCAACTAATAAAGCGAGCTCAATTAAGAAATATATCTAAGAGTTATATATCTATTTGCATGATGTAATCGGCAAATCAAACAGATAGAAATTTGTGAGCCTCGATTATTATATGAAACAACTTGAACGGTACCAAAGACCAATGTTCAAGTGTCAATCAATATAATGAACAACCAAAGTTTGGATTCACAATTGAATGAACTTACGCACAACCTGTGATATTTTAATTATATAACCAAATATAATGTGGAAAAGAAATAACACAGACACCAGAAGTTTTGTTAACGAGGAAACCGCAAATGCAGAAAAACCTCGAGACCTAGTCCAGATTTGAACACCACACTGTATTAAGCCGCTACAAACACTAGCCTACTCCCAAGTTAACTTCAGTTTGGAATGTAGTTGAGCCCTAACCAATCTCACACTAATCAAGGTACAATTGCGCTCCATACGTCTCTGAATCCCAGCAAGACTCTACGCCTTGATTCCCTTAGCTGATCTGACCCACAACTAAGAGTTGCTACGACCCAAAGTCGAAGACTTGATAAACCAATATGTCTCACACAAAAAAGTCTATTGAATAGATAAATATGTCTCGCACAGATAAACCTATGAGTTTTTGTCCCGTCTTTTGATAAATCAAGGTGAACATGAACTAATTTATATACCAGACTTATATTCCCGAAGAACAACCTAAAAATATCAATCACCTCATAATAATCTTAATCGTATGGTGGCGAAACAAGATATTGTGGAATCACAAACGATAAGACGAAGATATTTGTGACTACTTTTTATCTTGCCTATCGGAGATTAAATCTCGAGCCAATCTTAGAGAAGATAGTACGCAATCACGATAGAAAACAACAAGATCAAATCACGCAACTAAAGATAAAATAGTCAGGCCTGGCTTCACAATCCCAATGAAGTCTTTAAGTCATTAACCTACAATGTCTTTGAAAAACCTAAGGTTAAAGGAGAATCGACTCTAGTCGCAACTAGTATCACACAGAAGGTGTGGGAATTAGGTTTCCCAGTTGCTAGAGTTCTCCTTTATATAGTCTTCAAATCGAATCCGCAATCAATGTTACCTTGGTAATAAAGCGTTCAATATTCAGATTAGATGAAACCGATTAGACTCAAGCTAATATCTTCAACTATTAGATCGAACTTAGCTTGTTACACACAAATGAAAAGTGACTTCATTTAGATATGAGTAACCGTACCTAAACGTTTGCACCTTGTTGGATTAACAATAGTTAACCTAATTTAGTCATATGAACACTTTCATATCAACCTCATTCATCTTAACCATAACTAGTTCAAATGACTCAAATGAAACTAGTTCTAGAGTTTTTCAATTGTTTATATTCTTATAGAAGCATACAAGACACAATTGAAGCAAAATCGATTTTGATTCACTCGAATCAAGTCATGAACATTATAGCCACGGTTTGCAAAAGATTGCATTCCTTAATATATAAATGTATTAGTTCATGAACAAACCGATTTTAGAACATAACCCACTCAAGTATGCAAACGTGTATGCATACCTTAGTGGACGAACTGAGTTTGGGTTCGCATATGTAAGGGTATGCATACCATGGTTCCTGGACTTGGACTACACATATGTAAGTACACATATTGTGCTTATATCTAATTGTTCTAAACTCTCATTTCAACCATTGAAACATTCTCGGAAGACGGGAATAGCTGTTTCACACAAACTATTAGCCTCAAAGCAATTTTCAAGTGATCGAATGATCAATACGAAACATTCCGAGTCTACATCGAAAGACTGTCTCACACAAAATATGTAAGATGTTACCAGGCAATTTTCACATGATCATCTTTTGACTTTTGTCAAGAATATAAGATGAACTTGGTTAAAGCGAAAGCTTACCAACATATATTTCGAGAAATAGTTAAGCGAGATAAACTCGGCTCGAAATAGCAAATATGTATAATCAAAGTCTATATAGCAATACGACTTTTGTCTCAAGATAGGAGATATAATAGATAGAACTTTGGTGATAGATAAGTTCAAGTCTCCACATACCTTTTTGTCGATGAATTTCCATCAGTTCCTTGAGTAGTTCTTCATCTTTGCATGATGAACGTCGTGGAGTCTAGAGCTCAACTACACTTACTATCCTAATCCAAGACTTAGCTATAAGTAGACTAGAAATCAATACTTATAGTTTTGGCAACTAAACTTGACAACAAGCTTGAGATAGCAACGCTTGCGAGTTCGACCGAGCAGTTCTCTAACAACATCAATTAAATGTTGGGCGCGTAAGCAGTCTCTCCCACATGAAGTGCCCTTGGGAAAACTTTTATTTTGCTCAAAATCGGCTCATTGGAAGCAACAAACGCATCACGAGCGAAAGAGTCGGTTGGATTCAAGGGTGGATCTACATCCCAGGATGCTTACATTGCAATTCACGTAATGTCTCCGCACCTTGGAAGCGCTACCCCATTGGATTTTAAGGTCCGTATAGATGCAATATACAAACCATAGTTCGATTTCTTATGACAAAGTCGCAGATTGGTTGCTTCTTGATTTGTATGTTGCTTCTTTTTTGGCTTTGCGTCACAAGTCATTAAGTATATCTTGCTCTTCCAGATCCCTCTGAACCATAGAAATACAGCCATTGGTTTCACCCCAGCGAGATAAGGCAGAATTGATGGCATCAACTTGCAACTTTTTCCTAATATAGGGCTGTTCGGTGGAAAGTAAGCTGCGGAGAGTACATATGGGAAATAACAAGAGTTGAATCAAGCGAGAGAGATCATAGGGAACGAACTACTTTCGAATAGTAGCATTGAAGGACTCGGCAAAGTGGAGTTTACACTTAGTAGGAATGCTAGAAACAGTGAAATCTGTCTCTACGCAACACCATGTCCAAAGCAGGTTCTAAATTAAGGCCAGTACTTCGAGATATCCGGAGTGGATGGAGAAGCATTGCGTGAAGCGGTGGAGGTGGACAATGTAAGCCGTGTATCAGAAAATACACACTGCGGCATTGGATGAAATTTTGAGTACAATTTCCAGTGAGCTTTGTAATGCTTCCTCCACGCTTGTAGGTACATGCAATCCATGCACAACCATATATGCAATTGTTGTAAAACATCCTCCCAGTTTGTTAAACACCAAAGTTCACGCACATGGTTTGACGACATCTGCGTTTTCCCTCCTCATTTGGGTAATGTTTATCCTTCAAGCATTTGAGCAAAGAGTAACGAATCTAACCCCTACTCTGAACTCCATTTTTACACCCATTAAAACCACGGAAAGGACACTGAAAGAACCCCCCTGTGATTCAGATTCTAATGAAATAGGGTTTGAGTTTTTCATGCAAAAGTACTGTGTACTAGACAGCTGAGAAAACCCATATAAAAATAGCAAAACCCTAAAAAAGAAAACAAGGCTAGAAGATGTGAAAACCCAAGATTATGAGGTCAAAAAGAAGCCCTAAGAGGGAGGAAGAAGATAGGCACACTTACGAGAAAAAATATTTGAGAGAAAATGGATTGATAAATTGAAATCCAATTTCCTCCCAAAGAACTCCAAAATCATGAAAATCGTAATCTCTCGTGGAAAAACGCACCCTCAATAAAAACCCGGAATTGAGGGTGGTGGCGTAATGTACTATCACTGGTTTCATGACAGATACTTTCAATCCTTGATTAAGTTTCACGTGGCTTTATTTTTTGACAATCCTTTTTGGACTTGCACTAATGATATGGGATTTGACTATTATCAAGGCATATGCCACCTCTCACGCGAGTATATTAACATGATAACATGCCTTGCTCCTGTCATGGCGACCTAAAATAGTTACACGCATAGGCCTAAGCATAGCGAACTTTTAACTTGAACCCTTGCGGAATACATATATTTTCCATTTTTTGTTTTGTTTTGTTTCTTTTTCTTCTAAATGTACAATTTGTCTTTTAAGATGATATTACATCTATGCTTCCATAAAAACCATACAACAACAATTGGCTTTTTAGCCCTTTCGTATATTCCGGGATGAAATAGATTTTCAGTCCAATTTTGAATGGTGATATTATTTGTGCAAGCATTCATGTGGTTGATCCCTAGACCAGACCGTCCTTAGACAAAATGGGCGGCTTGAAACAAGTGCGAGAGGATCTTCCACCTTGATTATTATTATTACTATAGAGATAACACACATAGCTAACATATTATACTCCATGCTAGTTCGTAACCATTTCGACTCATCAAATTTATACAGGAACAAGAAGATTGAAAAACATATACATGTACATAAGACCAACTAGGATTCAGCATAAACAACTTTTTACATTGTTGAAGTTTGCCACTGAGGAAGATGAGAAGTATCTTTCAAGATATAAGTATACATCCCCATTATCATTTCAAAGATAATATTCGGATAGAACTATGATCATTAAAATTTGCAGCAATCCAAATCGCCCAAGATGCGCCCAACTATACTGGAGCACAACATTAATCTTGTGATTCAATGACGTTGTCTAGTTCTATGAATGAGGATATAAACAGAGACATTTGAATCCAGACACTACTTCTTGTGTGTTATAGTTGTAAATTAGAGTCATCATCTTCCTAAAAACCTTCTACGGGTTAGCAACTAAAAAAGACTTCATAGGGATTCGTGAAGCCATGTCCAACTATCTTTTATATTGATAGTTCATGTATCCTGATCTTGTTCGATTATTTAGCTGCTCACTTGAACAAGATAGATAAAAATCATCAAAGTTCTCTCCATCTCAGACTTTGTTGATTCCACAGGTTTAATACTTATGAGGTGAATAATAATCTAGGCTGGTCATCGGGAAGCATAAGTCCGGATTTTGAGGTTAGCTAGACTTTGTTTATTGCTATCGATTTCTAATCTCACCGTGATCTACGATCAAAAAGGAAATCACACATATAGGCTTATCTGTGGAAGGCAGATTGGTTTAAAGTCTTTGATTGAGTTGAAGCAACTCTTAGGCTGCAAAGGACATCAGCTAAGGGAATCATTTGCGCAGAGTCCTGCTGGGATTCAAGAGGCGTAAGGAACGTGATTAAATCGAATTCTTTTGTGAGGGTTTAATTCAATCTCAACTACATTTCAGTCCACAATTAATTGGTAGTAGTCTAGTGTCCGTATCAGCTTAATACAGTTTGGTGTTCAAATATGGACTAGGTCCCGGGGTTTTTCTGCACATGCAGTTTCCCCGTTAACAAAATTTCTGGTGTCCGTGTTATTTCTTTTTTCGCATTATATTTTTTATCTTTATAATTGAAAGTTGTACGTTTATCAATCAAAGTAGATACATCCATACTTGTTTGTTGGATATGACTTGATTGATACTTGGAAATTGATCTTTGGAATATCCCAAGTACTCTCAAACGTAAATCAGGTTCACGGACTTGCCTCTATAAACTTTCTGATTATGAGAGAAAGAGATATAACTCTGAATATTGTTCCTTGATTGAGATTCATTAAGTTGAACTCATGGAATTGTATTTAGGTTTTGTCCATACAGGCTGCTTAAGAAAAATTTGGTGGTGTATTTTGGTACCCCCAATATTTTCAATGGGTTTATGGTACAATGAGTTTATGCACGCTTCAAATTATGTATTGTAAATACAAGCACACAATGAGTCCATACGACTATACATATGAACCGATTCTCTATGTTTTATCCATACAATCAGTTTTTGTAGGTATTCATATTGTCCGACTCTTCAAGCGTTAAAAAATGTCACTTTTTTGTATCTTTTTATAGACATAGTTGGATTACGTGTGCAACAACCTGAACCCATATGCAGATCCATGACCACTGCCGACATCACACTCTGAACCACTACTAATCTCATACCCATATCCAAATCTATGATTCTGATTTTTTTTCTGTTGTTTGAAACATTATCTCGATACTCACATGCACCGAAACATCGTCGAGCAAACAACTGCGTTCCTAGTAAAAGCACATCGAAAGGCATAGTTATTGGTTCAAGAGATGGAGAGAATAACAACCGTATTATGAAATCAGCAGTGATGATGGGGATTACCACAAAATGTATGTACCTAATTTATTTGTACAACTAAATATCAGATACACCTATTCATGATTCAATTCATATTCCATCGTGCATTGCCGAAGTACCGGTGATGATGACGTTGCGGCGGATGATGAGAACCAAATTAGCGAGGCATGTACGACCTCATGACCATGGGCGGAGCAGTACAAGAAGCAACGTTATCGAAATATTCATTGTCCACCGAAGCCCCAACGAGCAACCTCAACGGCCAAAATATTTTAAAATATCAAGTAGGAAGAAGAATGGTGTGAGACATTTTCTTGGGAAAATGGATGATGTGTACATGTGGAGCGATGCAATTTATGGAAGAAAGGCTCACAAAGTCGTCACTCAAGGACCCAGCCTTTGGGTCATGTTTCCTGGAAGGGAAGATCAAACTACCAAATTTAAGAGTACCGCCCGAAGAGCTTAAAAAGTGAATTGAAGAAGCCGATGAGCACGCAAAGAGTTTTCGGAAAAACATTTGTAGGTAAATGCACAACGATACTTTTATATGTTAGCTTGATTATTATATGATATTATAGCATGAACTACAAGCTCGGCAGTTATACATATCAATTTCCAGAGATATCTTTTTCATTATCGATGCGGTCGAGTTTAGGTTCTAACACATCCCATTTAATATATATTGTGCTCTACATATATAATATAATTGCTTTTTGGTAATGAAACCAACGCTGGTATAACATGTCAAACACATTTTCAAGTTTGGGATGCACACTAAAACCACGAAAACTGAAGAGAACAAGTACGTTTGATTCTCTACATCAATGAAATGAAAATGGTTAAAGTTTAATTGCGTAGATGTATGAATTCTCAATATTTACAACAACACAATTCCCTTCCTCGAGAATGTAGAGAAGGAGACTTGAATTCTCTATTTGTGTGCCAAGATCCGATTAATCCTTTCACGACTTGAGTCAGTTTATGTTGCCAAGGGTTTTATTTTGATGCTATTCCCTTAACCATTAATTGCTCTGGGATGCTGTTTATTTTTGTGGAATCCTTATTAATGTATCACTTTGGAGTTTGGACTGAACTCGATTTTCGATGTGTTGTAACAAGTCCACCATCATTTACTATTCATGGACATCTATGACACAAAACTGGAACGCTCTTACCTGCATTACGTTCTTTTGTTCCCTTACGGTGAATTGGGATGGGAACCTGGGATGGTGCACCGGGATGTTGATCTTGATAAGTCTACAGATACACGGCTCACGCAAATGAAATATTACAGCTACAAATTATTTCAGTGGCAAGGTGAGTACTCTACGGTTTTAAGAGCAGGTATGCTCTTTCAGGAATTCATAGTGGATGCTTGGGCATCGACCGAGAAGAATCGTCTTCGATGGACTCTGAAAAATAAAACTAAGTTGCGAGCTAACAACTACAAGGGAATTACTGATCTGGAGATATCTGGTAAGAAAGGAGGGGAAGTTGGTCAACCGGTCATACTCCCATCCACGTTCATAGGTGGTCCTCGACACATGTATGAAATCTATCAAGATTCGATGGACATTACAGGTAAAACCAATACCCTGATATAATCACTTTTTGTTACTATTTTAATTTTTATGTTTGACTTAATATTGATCGTAAAACCTACTTTGTTTTTCTTTTTGCCTTGCTCCTTTTTTTCTTTTGCCTTGAGTAAGCCATTGATATAGAGAAATTTACTTTGCTCCATTCTAGAATGATAAACTTCATACAATAGTATGACCGTGGTAGAAATAGTTCTTCTAAGAGATTAAGTTTAGCTTAAATTTTATAGAGGATTCGACTTTAGTCAAATGGATTTAGGTTTATTAATTACTAACCTCGACAATCATTTTTTTACATATATGTCATGTTTTTAATTTTACAAGGGTGTTTTTCATTTAGAGATTAATTAGATCATCAACAAAAGATCAAATCCCATTCTTAAGACTTTTAACCCTTTCATCTTTATGCTGAATTTCCATATGGTGAAAGGTTTAGGATGGGTATGGTGTTAGGTCACTTATGTGATGAATGGGATGATCCGAATGGTGCTGGAATTATGTACAGAATAATATTCATATTAGATGTTTCTGATCTTCTACAATTATTCTGTTTCTTCATATTTAAGTGTGCGGAGCTCAATACTTACTACATTTATCCTATTTGTTGCTTTGATTTGCGGTCCCGAACTTGGTTATTGCATTGTCGGCTTTACTTTGTTTATTGGTTTTTTGCTAAGATATAACCACCATCCGGATATATTTCTCACCATGACAGCAAATCCACGATGGGAAGAGATTACAAGTGCTCTGTTTGAAAACCAACAACCACACGATAGGCCTGATTTGGTGGCAAGGGTATTTGTGCTTAAATGAAAGGCATTCTTAAATCAACTTTGCATTTGTAATGTCATTCTTCCACCACTACTACTAACGTAAACGACTCATCACCACTTCCTTCACCACCAACGACACATTTGACTTAATAAACTTAGTTAATATTCTACTTTGCATGATATATGTGGCTAATGTACATCAATTTCTTCCTCAATTCAGTGTGCGGTCTTTATGTTATATACATACCAAGATTTATTTTTTGAATATAGATGAGTTTGTTTGAAAGTCATGTTTCAAAGTTTTGACTACTGCAGGTTACATCCTGGAAAAAAGGCTTATACCTACCAAGACTTCCCACTACGTTTCGTATGGTCCGGTAAGATATGACTTCAGTTTCCATGTACAGTTTCCATCTTAAGTTTACATTGTTATTGGTCAAACTGTGTCACATTTCTCTTTATTTATGGGATATCGCGAAATATCTAAAGGGCCTGAAAATAGGAGTTCATTTATGTTTCGGATTGCTGCTAGAATAAGCTTTCCCAAATACCCTTACATCTTTACACATGCTTATTTACATGTTTCCGAGTATTGCCTATATCTGATATAGTATGTAGTAATTGATAATATACGCTATACCTTAGTACAGAGTTAGGTTTACGAGTTTCAATAGTCAGAATGCAATGCTTATTTAGGAGTCATCATGTTTCTGAATATGTTCGTGGCACTCTGTCAGATAAGGTATGGATTCCTCGAAAGCAAGGCTATGCTATCGGGAGAATGAATTTTGTCGCCCCAAATAGCGGTGAACTACATTAACTAAGATTATTACTTACAATCAAAGACGGTGTAAGGTCATTCCGTCAGTTGAGAACTACGATTGAAGATGGCGTTGAAGAGGTTCACCCGTCTTTTAAATCTTCATGTGTTGCTCTAAATTTGTTGGAAGATGACAGAGAATATCATAAATGCTTAGAAGAGTCTTCCGTTATCAAAACAGGACATCAACTTCGAATTTTTTTTGGTATCATACTGACGAAGTGCAGTCCCACACGTCCAGAAGTCTCATGGACAAAATTCGGAAGGCATATATGTGTCTATCTACAATATCAGATTGAACAACTATACGAAATCAAAAGCCCAACAGATGAGGATGCTATCGATTATGGCTTGTATCTAATAGATAAGATAGTCCAAGAGGAATGAAAGGGATTAAGTATTTCGAGACGATGCCTACATACACCAAGGACTTGAACATAATTATTGGTAACCGCTTAATTTGGGAGCAGAGATAACTACAGTTTGAAGTTCAAGGATCAATGATGGGTTCGAATGTGGAAAAACTCAACATTGAACAGAAACTCGCGTTTGAGACAATATCAAGTTCGGTAGTGAATAATTTTGGCAAAATATTCTACTTAAATGGTAGTGCTGGGACGGGAAATACTTTCGTATACAACACGTTGGCGGCAACCATTAGAAGTAAGGGTGACATTGTTAACGAGTCTCTTCATGCGGCGTCTCGGTATTGCTTCTAACTGGTGGAAGGATGGTGCATTCAACCTTCAACATACCTTTCGATCCTCAATTTGAAGTGTAATGTGAACTTCGAGTCAAAGGATGTAGAATTTTTTCATGCTACCAAGTTTTTGGATGAGGTAGCAATGCAATACCGTTTTTGTATCGAACTTGTAGATCGTACTCTAAGAGATGTGAGATCAAAAAGTGACGAACCATTTGGACGAATCACTGTTGTGTTTGGAGGAGACTTTAAGAAAACTTTATCGGTGGTACAAAGGGGTCGTAAAGAACAAATCATTGATGTATATATTAGAAGTTATGTTTTATGGACGGACATGAACATGCTTAAGCTTACGCAAAATATGAGGCTTGAAAGTCAAGATCCTATAACATTGCATTCGATGAATACTTGCTAAAGGTATGCAATCTGAACATAAATTTCTTCTCTTGCCATTATCCTTAGGTTGTTGTTCTGAATTTGCGACTATGAAACGTTGTTCACTATATCGCATGTTTCTGAAATCTTTTCTGTGTTCAGGTTCCTGAATTTATGTTTTTTAATAGTTCATTATATCTTGCATAATTTTATCTATGTTGTGCTACTCTTCTCGCACAAAGTGCTCTTGAATGACATGCCGATTGTGGAGCAGTATTTAAAACATGGTCAGTAACACTGTAGAAAATATTCTTTTTATGGTGTTTTTTACTACACATAATTTCCTACCTTCTATAGTATGTATTTCAGTCTCTATCAAAGTGACACACTATCTCTTTTTTTGCTATTGTGTTTTGGTCAGACTCTCGCTATTTTCGCTTGCTGCTTTTTCCTAAGTTTTCTACCTTTTATAGTGTATTTTACATTATCAAAAATACTTCAACATACTCATGCCATTTTGCAGGTAGGGGATAATTCAAACCCAAAGTTGATTTTGCATCCACTATGTCAAAGTGTGTTGATCTATATGACCTCATTTGAAAGGTATATCCGGGAATTAAATAAATGAGCAAGCCCACTCCAAAATATATAACTGAGAGAACGATATTTTCTCCGAGAAACGATGAGGTCTCAGAAATAAATAAAATTCTTTTGTAGATATACAATGGTAAATCTCACACGTTTCTCGCAGCACACAATCATTAGCAGGTTAGTGGTGAATCATCAACATGTACAACCTATACGAGTGAAACATTGAACCAACTAAATCCGTCAAGACTATCGCCATTTGAATTAGGACAATGCAACCTTAAATCGATTATTTAGTCTTCATCACTTACTCCCTTTCATTTTAGTAGGCACCAGTGTTCTTCATCTGTCCGCAATGCATCAATATGGATCAAACAATCCTTTAGGTGTACATGCTTAAATGGATAAGATTGAAGTTTATCCTTATTTCTATGTTAAGGATCTAGAGGACAAGGAGTTTGGTCCCTCAAAACCAGAGGAGCTCTCTATATGATATAGAATTTGCCTACGGATCCCCCTTTCCCCGTTTACTTCAACTGATGCTCTCCCTTCAAAAGATGTCGGTTGCCCAATTATATTGTTACGTAATCTAGCTCCTAGAAGTGGACTATGAAATGGTACCAGGTTGAGGGTAGGCATTTGCGAGCAACATGTTATTGTGGCGACATTATTAACATGAGACAATGTTGTGGATATTGTATTTATACTGCGTATATCATTAACACCATCTCCATCGAATGTCGTCATTCGAATGAATTGAAGATAGTTTCCATCTAGACTGGCTTATGCGATGACCATAAGCAAATCTCAGGGTCAATCGCTGATATATGTGGGGGTGGATTTGAGGAGTCATGTATTCAGCCATGGACAAGCTCTATGTTGCTCTTGCCAGATGCACTACTGCAGGAAGGATCAATGTGTTGCTCCCAAAGAACAACACCAGACACGAAGCGACGAATGTGGTGTACCCAGGAATCGTCATGTTATAGTCACATTTGGTTATCAGTTTGACATTTCATTGGTGCTGTTATTGCTAACAAACCACTTGGAGCTTGCATGATTGTTTTTGAAGGCTATTATTGGGGCGTCACATTCCATTAGAGGGGCGCCACCTAATAGGACAAAAACGGGTCACCCGTAAGTAATTTCAAAAATCCATTATCTCAAATAATTGTATAATGACTAAACAACCCTTGTTTGGCTTTAGTTTAATTAATTAAACCTAGCTACATCCTAAATTACGCATGGAAAATCAACTAAACCTAGGCGTAAAATTGGAATTACGCCTGGAAATCAACTGAACCTAGGCGTAAAATTGGAATTACACCTGGAAAACAACTAACTAAACCTAGGCGTAAAATTGGAATTACGCCTGGAAAACAACTAACTAAACCTAGGCGTAAAATTGGAATTACGCCTAGAAAACAACTAACTAAACCTAGGCGTAAAATTGGAATTACGCCTGGAAATCAACTAAACCTAGGCGTAAATTGGAATTACACCTGGAAATCAACTAAACCTAGACGTAAACGACATGCAAATCAAAGTTTACGCTTGAATTGAACTAAACCTAGGCGTAAGTTCTTCAAAAACTAAATTACGATTGAAAAATCTAGTACTGTACCCAGGCGTAACACTAGCAGAAAGTAAATAAAATCCTAAATTTACTTCGATTTCATTCGATTAAAGCACAAAAACGGGAACAAAAAGATGGGTTTGTTTGATTATTACCTTACATACACCATGGGTTGTTGTTGAGGAGTTTGAAAACATGATTCTTCAATTGAGTGAATCGGTGGAATGGGTTGAGGATGAAGTTGAGGTTGATTGAGTTGTTGATTATCATAACTAGGATCAGTTTGCTTCTTCCTCATCTATTTTTAGTAGTTTTAATTGAAGGGTAATTTTGAAAAATTGCTATGGAATCAAAATATCCCTTAACCATATTTTTGGTCACCAAATATCCAAGTGAAGCCCCTCTGATGGAGTGTGACGCCCCAATAATAGCCTTCTTGTTTTTCCTCTTTGTCAGTGCATAAATTATATTGTTACACGACCATAAATTAATAAAAAAAGAAGAAAAAATTAACATACGAAATATAGATACCAATTTTTTCATTATTAGTTATATTCCTTTTAAAAGTTTATTGGTGAATGTCGACCCTATACTTCGACAAAAGCATTAGCCATAGCATCTGTACCCTTTCCTCCAACGTGCCATTATGGTTCGGGCAATCCATTAGTAATCGATTGCCAGCGGTATGAACAGATTTCTACATATAGTATGACAAACTATAGACTCAAGACTGTGAAGTGGATGTAAACCGAAAAGATCCGAATATAAATACAGTAAAACTTCGATAAATTAATAGCGTGGGGACCAGAGAAAATTATTATTTTAGTGAAGTTATTAATTTATCGAGTTAAAATTTAGCTTATGCGTTGGGACCAGAGAATTTTATTATTTTGGCGAAGTAATTAATTTATCGAAGTTCTACCGTAGTTGCTTTGGACATTAATAAGTCTAAAAACTGATTTCTAAGCCACTTTTTAAATAAGTTGTTTTAGCTTGACCACCTAGTTGACTCGAGTCCCTTGACCGCTGACCCTTCTGTTATACTACTTCTTTTCCGAAAACTCAAGAAGAAATCTTTCCCTCTCAATAAAAACCCCCAAATCTGAAGATAAACCCTAACTCAGAAATTAAAGATAAAACAAAAATTGAAGATAAACCCAGAAAGAAAATCTTAATTCTTTCATCGAAAAGCAATCCCAGTTTCAAAAGTTCGTTATTTGATCATCGTAACTCCTCCTCGTTCTAGCAATTCCAGAAACTCAGTAGCAGAAGATCATTCTTTGATCAAACCCCTAAACCCAGAAAGTTATTCTCATTCTTTCACCGAAAACGATACCCAATTTTCTCAAAAACTCTCTGAAGATCATCAAACCCCTAATCCAATCAAAACCCAGAAAGTAAATTTCATCCTTTGATCAAAAACGATACCCAGTTTCAAAATTTAGTTCTTTTACATTAGTTCTTTTACATCATTCGATCAGGGAAATATCAACATGGAAGAGCACAAAAGATTCGAGAATCACAAAGAAGATGAAGAAACTTTTAAGAAAATCAGCAGTGGGAAATTTGGTCAAGACCTTAAGATTGATAGAAAGATTTGGTGTATAAGAACAATAAGATTTATGGGTATTGATGAATTGCAACTTATAGATGACATGGTTTTATGTTCACGCTATGTGTCCAAGATATTGGAAGCAGGAAGGAAATCCCTAGAAAGATTGTTGTTCACTTCAAGTTCTATTTCGATGAGGAATCTGCAACAAAGTCAGAGGGGGATTCAACATCAGACTAAAGTTCCTATCAATTCTGCCTGGTTAGGTTTGTTCTCTAATACTATATCCAGCAATCTTGTTGAGTTTAATGGATATTTGAATAAATCTTAGGCAATTTCCCATTAGGATTTTTGTTAAATCTGAGTATCCGAAATTTCCCCTTGAATCACCTGAAAGTGAAGTTGATGTCTACTGTAAGTGGGCACTGAATGAGTTGATTGATCTGAAGACCAGCTTCACAAGGGTGGTTGTGACTTTGGATGATTTCATGAATCACATAACTGAAGTATGTGAAGAAGTTGCAAGGAATCATGGGTCTATGGAGAATCTGCTGTCCAAACCCGATGATTTGGAATATTTTAGCAAAAGATTGAGGACAATTAGAACCAATTTTTTTAATTTCCTGTTGGTGGGTGAGAAAGATGAAAAGACAATGGAAGATGAAGGAGAATTGGGTTTGAAGAAGCCAAGGATTTATTACGATTTCATATGACCAAGGGCTTTAAGTTTGTGTTTACTCGGCCAATCTAATTGCAACTCTTAAGTATGGTATTTTTGCATTGTTTTGGTTATAACTGTGACTGTGATTGCGGACTGATTCTGGTATGTAGAGTTCATTGAACTAGAATAGAAGCGATTTGAATACTCTGTATTTTTGTAGTAATGATTTTACTTTGTTGGTTTGATGTTGATTGTGCACTTCCAGTTATCCAAAGGATTATGTAAAACATTGAACTTCAATAAATTGATAGAGATAATAGATTCAATCTTTCTTTTTAGCTATTCATTGATCTCTGCATCGTATGTAGTTCGATTTGCTTACTTTCTTGTTTTTTATGCTGTATTGATTGAGATATTAGTATCTGCAAAAGAGAATGCAATACTCGCAGGTTCTCTGATGAGTTTACTCAGTCAGAACTGCCATAGTTTTTTTTCTTCTTTTCTTTTACTTTTGTGTGTGTGGACATTTTAATCTTACCCAAGTACCTCAAATCAACATTGGCCATTTTTTGGAGAAAATAAAGTTAGAAACATCTTTGACAGTAACAAACCAACTCTCCTTCCTAGTAAACCAAGTATAGGGGAGTAGCTTGTACCTGTTGAGCAGTATAAGTCTAGGGACAGCTTCAGTGCTAACAATAACATTTATCCAAGGGCCACTTCAAAAGTCTGTCTTCACCAGTACCCTAGACACCATATCTTAAGCCACCTTTAATATGCTTCGTGGAGCTGATCTGTTTGGTTTTACATGTCCAGAAATATTTAGCTTGAGCTAACTTGGCCACTTAGAGAAATCAATGTTATTATCAATAACATTTATATTTATCAATGTTATGAAAATATTTAGCTTGAGCTAACTTGGCCACTTAGGGAAATCAATGTTATGTGGGACTGTAATAAACACCCCTACTATCCATGGGTCTTTCATAAGTACCCTTATGAGTCTTTACAAATACTCCTAATGGTATAATTGAAATTATGAACAACAAAATAATTCACATAATCCCATTTTTAACCTTTACATCTTATACTCTAGCTTCTTCTTTGTTTCTCACTCGACAAAAACCAGCCGAACTCCACCATCTCCATCCCATCTCCGTCGCCATCACCATCTCCATCCCCGTCGCCGCCACATCCAACGCTACCTGCACCACCATCGTCTCCATAACCATCTCAGTGAGTTATCATGTATCTCTCTTCTCTTTCTCTTTGGCAATCACCACCACCAACAACAACACCCACATGCAATTCCACCACCGCCTCAAAATCCACCAATTCTTTCACTGGATCCATCAACAATTCTCCTTTTTGTCACCTATTTGTGAATCAAATCCAGAAATCGAATATAAAAATCATCGAGAGGCGCGGTCCATCTTCTTCTTCATTGAAGATTCAGGTGAGATCCCAATTTTAGAGAAACATAATGAAATAACTAGATGGGAGTCTGTTGAAGTTGAGAAGAATGGGGTTGGTTTGTAATTTATTTTGAATAGAGAAGGAAGATCATTTGTTGATGTTAATGGAAATTAGGGTTTGATAGTGGCTAATTTCAATGAAGAATAATGGCTTGTGATTATTGCAATTCGTGGTTTTAATTGAAAAATTACAGAGAAATTAGGGTATTAATCCGTATTTTATGGTTTTTGAAAATTTTGGTTAATGGGTATGGCAGTGGTTTGTGTACTGTTGGTAGTAGTGGTGATGCTGTATTGATGTAAATGTTGAAATTTGGTGATTAATTGGTTCCATATGATAGTGGTGTTGGAATGGTGATAGTGGGGGTGTTGTTTGGAATAGTCTACACAGTTGATACTAATAATTGGACTTGTGTTATTATTTTGGTTCTTATTGTTTTTCAGTTTGTATTGCAGCTATATAGGAGCATTATGAAAGCTAACCAGTTTATATTTGGAAAGAAGAAGAATATAGAAATGATAGTGGTGGTGGTGGTGATTTCCTGGGATGCTTTTGTGTTCAAAATTGAACCAAGTAAGTCCGTATGTTTCCAATTTCAACCTTAATTCTCGATCAAATTAATCACCTACAAATTAATCAAATTTATTTCCGTTTTGATTGGGTTTGTGTCAAATTCTCAATTGTAACGTGTATCTGATCTTTTTTTAATTGCTTGATTTTTAGTATTGTCACTTCATTTTGAGTGTGATTACACGAAGTGGAGAATATTGTGCGTGTCATGATGATGACCTCCAATACGCATACTATGATGAGTTGACTCAATTAGATTTGTGTGTATGCCTGCTAATGGGATCGGCTTTTCCGAAATGGAGTAGATGAATGCTAGGCAAATGAAATGGGACATGTTGGTTTGATGCTGAGAGGCTTAAGCTGTTGGTATATGCAGGTATGTTCAGAAGAGATCATGTTGTTAATCGAAGTGAAGGGATTGTGGTTGTCTTTTTGCTTTTTGCTTGTGTGTGTGTGGTAGGCCTCGGAATGTGGGTAAATTTATAAATGATGGCCTACGGTAATACCGCAAGTGCACGGTGTCTTGGTTGTAGAACTGGGCACGTACGAGTCGAACCACAGAGACTTGTGGTGCTCTTGTATTGATCAAAGGCTTGCCTGGCGAGTTTCAAGTGACAGAGTAACAAAAGGGTTTGGTTGCCGAAACGGCTGAGATGTAATGAAATAAACCTAAACTAAGGTAAACACAGTGACAGAGGTGTTGCTAGGGTCTTAAATCCACCGCTAACCTACGCTGTGTCTTTTACTCATGACATTGTTCTTATTCTTATGCTAGATAAAGGCAAGGTGTCAAGTCTGCCTTAACCTAAAGTGTTTCTCCGCTTGACAGGTTAATCACAACTAAAGTATATCTCCCAAGTATTACTTGTCTAATTACAGTACAAATAATCTGAGGAACATAATAATCAATTTAAACTTGGGTTGTAGCATAAACAACACAGAGTGAATCAAACTACAGTGCATCCATGGCATTGGCATGCACTGTGAGAGAAAAGTGCTATCATACTGAGATTAATTCCATCTAGAAAGTATTCAAACATTCAAGACAATACATGAGCATGAAGAACACAGTTGTAAATTAGGTTTTCATGGAGACCCTAACAACTAAATTAAAACTGAAAAATAACAAAATTAAACCTAATTGACAGCACTGGCTAACCCAGGCGTGCCCAATTTCATCTTCTTCACTCTCTATTTATACATGCAGCTCATTCAAAATTCCCAAACCCTAATTGAATTAAAAATAGGAATTAAATGCAAAGTAATTCAAACCCATACTCTGTTCGACTCTCGAATTCGGCTCTCTGCTCCCTGGCTCGAGTCACCATGCATGGGTTGTTGTGACCTAACCCTAGTTCTCATCTATCTCTAAATTAGCTTCTAGGTGTATGGAGAAGCTAAGGGAGAGATAGCTAAGCCTAGAGAAGAGGAGAAGAGTTGTTGGTGGCTATGGAGGTGACGGAGATGGAGTTGTTGGTGTTCTTGGTCGGGAATGGGTGGAGTTGCGAGAAGATGGGTTTTTGCAGAGGAAAGAGAAGGAAGAAGAGAAATGGAGAAGAAGATAGGTCTGGTCGAGTGGGGGTATAGGGTTAGGGATTTATTTTGAGCGGTCACAATGGGGTATGATGAGAACGTTTGCACCGAGCATTGGATTTGGTGGGAAGATGCGAACGGACGAGAATGGTAAGCGGTTTTGGTGTGATATGGTGTTGCGCGGAGCATCGAACATCGATGCTAGTGGGGGCAGCGACCGTAGGATGTAGAAGATCGAAATCTCAACGGCTCGGAATGAGCGGGTTCGGATCCGGGTCGTGGGTAGCTCTAGCCCATGTCTTCTTTGTTGGGTTGCAACTGATTCGCGCGTGGGCTTTGGCTATCTGCTCCATAGATGATCGACTCCAATTCTTCGCTCTTTTGGCTCCTCGATTCTCAGGACTTTATTTAGTACCTAAAAATACAAAATTAATTAAAACAAATATTTATTCTTGAAAACAAAGAAAATACGAGACGGGATAATATCCGATTTCTAAGCGCAAAAGATGAGTAAAATGCCAATAAAAAGGTGTATAAAATATGCACTATTTGGCACTCATCAAATACCCCCAAACCCGAATTTTACTTGTCCTCAAGTGAAACAAATAAAGAAATCCTAACTATACCCCCGTCGCAGTCTCTCGAATGCATTTAGCGTATGCACTAAGCCTTTAAACCCCTAGGTGTCCCTAGTGGACGAGTTGTAGTCTCGTGAGGGTTTACAAGAGGTGTACCCACAAAACCTTCTCCAACTTCGAGTGTAAAAGAGTCTCAAGCCTCCAAGAAGCTATGAGGACATAGAGTTTCTCAGCATGCTAGTAATGAAGTTAGAACTATCGAAGAACGCATTCTCATCCTTAAGTCTCGAGCGAGAAGTAACCATACCATATGAAAGAATTCGGATTCGATTGTGATCATAAGTCTCAACTTCGCCTCACCATTAGGGTTTTATGATAATTGCACTCAAAAAGATCGCCTTTTTAGTCTCTCATGTGCGGGCGCGGGGAAATAAGAGAGAAATCCCGCACACGTTGTAGGTAGGAAGGATAACCCTCCGAAATAAAATCCGGAGACTCCACGGAAGTGTGGACAAAAAGAATCTTTTCTAATGATCTCTAAGAAAGGAAATCAACCATTAGTAAGGGGTGTGAGTACTCACTTACCTTCTCACCCGATCGGCAATTAGTATCACTCTCTCGTAAGAACCATAGAAACGTCTTCAATCTTCGGTCTTCAACTGTTGATGACGAACTTCTGAACTTTACAAAAACTTGATGATTTTTTTTTTTTTTTTTTTTTTTTTTTTTTATCTAAGTTACAATAAAACGATAAACTCAATTTTTCATAAACTTCATTAATTCTCATTTTTCTTTTCCTTGTTTTGTTGCATATAAACCTTGGACTATCTCAACTTTTCTTTCAATATTCGATTCTCCGCTCCGATTCTTTGACGATGATGTGTTTCTATGGGTCTTGCTTATTGAGAGAGAGAGTGATGCTAACGGCAAATCGGTATTTAGAAGTAGTTTTCATCTTTAGACGTCACCCTCATGATTGACAAAAACTAGCACTCAAGAGATCAAAAGTAGTCTTTGAAAATTGGTGCGAAGTTGGGTAGCTCACCATTCCTACCCGGAATTTACGTACGGTGACACACACTCTAATGACTTTTCTAGAAAGTTGCAAAAATTGAAGTTTGGTGCCTCACTTGATGTAAATTGGGTAGTCTCCACTATGGGTGATCACAATTCTACTACCGAATATCTAAACAAAGACCTAATTCGCCATCCGGTATGGTTAAATCCAACTTTAACGCTCTAATCAACTAAGAAACCCGATTGTGTTCTCGAGTACTTCCAAGTTCTGTTATTTCGGTCAGAATCTCTATGTAAACATAGCTAAAAGCATGCTAGTGACTCTAAAATCTCTAAAAGTTGGAGGTTTTTACAAAAAGAGTTTTTGAAATATATATATATTTTTTTTTTTGATCAAAGGTGAAATAAAAGACTAAAAACTCTAAATGCAAAATAAAAGACTAAAAACTCTAAATGCAAATGCACCCCCAAACCTAAATCAAACATTGTCCTCAATGTGTCACAGATAGGAAAAATTTAAACAGATTACGTACCACGAGAACTATGTCTTTGAATAGATAAAAGGGAAGAGATTACCTAGGGATGTCGGCGAGGAGCATGGTTGAGCTTCATTAATCAAGGCAAAATCCAACATTCTCGGTGGAGATCATATCGGATTAGCATAATATATGTGCAAGAAGACTCAACCGATTCAAGAAAAGAAAAATTTAACAAGTCCTACAAAAATTTATATACAAAAATTTACTAACAATCTAAAAAGTTGAGGGTCAACCTAAAAGATAATGTACGAAACATAGAACATGAAAATGGGCTTTGGTTTATGTGGAATTTGTTTATTGGGATTTGGTTTGTTTGGGATTTGGTTTAAATGGGCTGATTTGGTTTATTGGGTTTTTGGTTGGTTGGGAAAGTCCTGCCCACTTGGTTGCCTGACCAGTGTGTAGCTTAGTCTTTTGCACGGCCTTGACTAGATAGGCCAAGTTATGTGGGCTCGAGGTGGGTGCAAAGCTCACTTTGGGGTCATTAGCCAGCGCTATGATCAGGTCCGGTTGTGCAGAGTGCAAGCCCAGATTGATGGCCCAGTATGTGGGTTGAGTTTTGGTTATCTTTTTGTGGGCTCTAGCTGTTTGCAGCCCAGGTGAAAAGGCTCAGCCCAGCAGTTGGGTTGAAGGCAAATTGCCAGGCCAGTGGTGAGCAAGTTTGCGAGCCACGAGTTGGCAACTCACATTTGGCCGTGTGCACGGCTACGGCAATGCACAGAATCACGGCTCAAGCACAAGGTTATGTGCTTAGTTTGTCAGCCAAGTTGCAACAAAGCCCCAGCAACCCAAAATGGGGGTTGCAATGTTAATGCTCGTGGCTTGGCTCAACAGGGTCAACATGGTAAGGTTTAACCGCACCGAACAGGCATACAAATACAAGGCTAACAATACACAGTGTGCACAAACTCTCAAGAATGACATTTGATTCTAAGCCCATAGCATTGCTAGTAATTGAAACACTCAAAGACAGGGTGATGGCTATGTGCAAATGCAGGGTTGTATGATACTACAAAGAACAGTTTAGCTTCACAAGATGCACACACAGAGATAACGGATCGGGGTGCTTAGTGAAATCAACACGGGGAGTCACTGAACAGGGCAGAGTTTATGTGCTCAAAACACACAGAGCACACAAAGCTGACTTGGTGCTTCTTTGCCTAATGCTTGCACAAAGACAGATCAAGTGCAGCCATGGTTAGGCCAAGCACAGTAAAAATAACAACTCTCAACATTAATGACCCAATTTCTCAAACAAAGACAAGAAAACATTCACAGCACAGGATAGACAATGGTTCAAAGATGTTATAGCACAGGCCTTGTAAAGGCCAAGATTTCAGAGCACAACTACAGGTCGACTACGGCTCAACTCGCAGCTTCAGGGGGCTGGAGAGTTAGAGCATAATTCAGAGCTCAACCACAGCTCAACTCACAGCTTCAGGAGCATAGAAGGGCACATTCAAAGGTAAGGGAGAGCACAAGCTCAGGGAGCATACAAGGGCACATTCAAAGCAGACTAACAATCAGGCAAGCTCACCTAGCAAGGTGACTACGTTATCAAGCAAGTTGGTAGGCCTACCTCGTTCACGACTCATGCGCAAATGTGCCGGGGGCAGCAGTTGTAGCTACCTGGCTATGTTGTTCTGCATCTAGTCTTCCTTGGGTTTGCTCAACACAGCAGCACAGCAAGTCCTGCTAGCTCGACACAAAAATTTAGTACCCAGGAATGCACAGATGCAAATGAGAAGAAGCAGGTGATTAAGAGCAAAGATGTAGTTTACAAAAATTAACTAAGTTATACTAAACAAAGACTAAAATAACAATGTGAGACTAAAAACAAAGATGTATTAACTAAGTTAGACTACTATGCAAATGATGATGCAAATGACAGTGAGAGAAACTAGTATTTCTGGTATGGATAAAGCAGTGAGAATGGAGTGATACAAGTTCTGACTACAAAGGCAAGAGATGTAAAAAGGTGCGTAAAAGCAAAATCTTTTTCGAAGAGTTACAATCACCGAGTTAAACTAAACTAAACTACAAACTAGAATGTTATATGCTTATCTTACAGATGCACAAATTAGGCTACAAGATGATGCAAACTAACTAAGGAAGAACTAGGCTAACAAAAACAGCAACAAATCATGAGGCAATGATGCAGGGTGGAAATGTACAGGGAAGAATTGCAATGCAGGCTAATAAAGTTACAATGCTAAGTTACAGATGCAATACAAGTTACAGATGCAATACAAGATTGAAATACTAGTTACAGATGCAATACAAGTTAACAAATTATACTAATCAAAGACAATGTAAAATGGATATGTACAGGGTAGGATGAAACTCAGTGAAGCGAGCCAATGAACACAGGGCACGCGCCAAGTCCCCGGCAACGGCGCCAAAAACTTGGTAGGCCTCGGAATGTGGGTAAATTTATAAATGATGGCCTACGGTAATACCGCAAGTGCACGGTGTCTTGGTTGTAGAACTGGGCACGTACGAGTCGAACCACAGAGACTTGTGGTGCTCTTGTATTGATCAAAGGCTTGCCTAAACTGAGTTTCAAGTGACAGAGTAACAAAAAGGGTTTGGTTGCCGAAACTATTTGAGATGTAATGAAATAAACCTAAACTAAGGTAAACACAAAGGATGAGGTGTTGCTAGGTCTTAAATCCACCGCTAACCTACGCCGTGTCTTTTACTCATGACATTGTTCTTATTCTTATGCTAGATAAAGGCAAGGTGTCAAGTCTGCCTTAACCTAAAGTGTTTCTCCGCTTGACAAAGTTAATCGCAACTAAAGTATATCTCCCAAGTATTACTTGTCTAATTACAAGACAAATAATCCGAGGAACATAATAATCAATTTAAACTTGGGTTGTAGCATAAACAACACAGAGTGAATCAAACTACAGTGCATCCATGGCATTGGCATGCACGGTGAGAGCAAAGTGCTATCATACCGAGATTAATTCCATCTAGAAAGTATTCAAACATTCAAGACAATACATGAGCATGAAGAACACAGGTTGTAAATTAGGGTTTCATGGAGACCCTAACAACTAAATTAAAACTGAAAAATAACAAAATTAAACCTAAATGACACTCTGGCTAACCCAGGCGTGCCCAATTTCATCTTCTTCACTCTCTATTTATACATGCAGCTCATTCAAAATTCCCAAACCCTAATTGAATTAAAAATAGGAATTAAATGCAAAGTAATTCAAACCCATACTACTGTCGGCTCTCAATTACCGACTTCTCCGCTCTCGCGGCTCGAGTCACCATGCATGGGTTGTTGTGACCTAACCCTAGTTCTCATCTATCTCTAAATTAGCTTCTAGGTGTATGGAGAAGCTAAGGGAGAGATAGCTAAGCCTAGAGAAGAGGAGAAGAGTTGTTGGTGGCTATGGAGGTGACAGGAGATGGAGTTGTTGGTGTTGCTGGTCGGGGAATGGGTGGAGTTGCAGAGAAGATGGGTTTTTGCAGAGGAAAGAGAAGGAAGAAGAGAAAATGGAGAAGAAGATAGGCTGGTCGAGTGGGGGTATAGGGTTAGGGATTTCGCTGTTGAGCGGTCACAGCGGGGTATGATGAGAACGCTGCACCGAGCATTGGATTTGGCTGGGAAGATCTCGAACGGACGAGAATGGTAAGCGGTTTTGGTGTGATATGGTGTTGCGCGGAGCATCGAACATCGATGCTAGTGGGGGCAGCGACCGTAGGATGTAGAAGATCGAAATCTCAACGGCTCGGAATGAGCGGGTTCGGATCCGGGTCGTGGGTAGCTCTAGCCCATGTCTTCTTTGTTGGGTTGCAACTGATTCGCGCGTGGGCTTTGGCTATCTGCTCCATAGATGATCGACTCCAATTCTTCGCTCTTTTGGCTCCTCGTTTCCAGGACTTTATTTAGTACCTAAAAATACAAAATTAATTAAAACAAATATTTATTCTTGAAAACAAAGAAAATACAGAATCTGGGATAATATATGATTTCTAAGCGCAAAAGATGAGTAAAATGCCAATAAAAAGGTGTATAAAATATGCACTATTTGGCACTCATCAGTGTGCAACTTGTTATATGTCTGTTGGTGTTGTTGGAATTGGTGGTTAGCTGCTTGACTGATCACAACTGTTCCGTGGGAAGGTAAAGTAATTGCAACCTGGACAACCTCATCAAGTTACTTCCAACTTTGGAAACAACTTGACCAAGTTGCTTCCACTATTGGAGACAACTTGAGCTAGTTGCTTCCTTTTTCTGGAGACAACTTGAGAAAGTTGCTTTCATTTTTGGAGGCAACTTCAGCTAGTTGATTCCAGTTCCGAGGCAACTTGGTTATGTTTTTGGGTTCATTCATTCATGGGAAATTATCTTATAGGTTATATCTTAGAGTAGTTGTGACGAATTTGTGGTTCAATGGTAACACAGGGTTGTGTTGAGTTGCTGATGATGGTTGTGCTGCTGATGCTCATGCTTTAAAGTCAAGAGGGTAGATGAATGCTTAGGAAGTTGAGAAAGAAATCAATATGTATCCAGGCATTGAAAGCAGAACAAGAAGTTGTTACTACTTGTGTGTTGCTGATGGTGTTTGAGTAGGGTCATGGAAGTGACTGCAGCTATTGGCTCATGTTGCAAGTGTGCATAGACGGTTGTGGTCATGAAGCTGTTGCAGGTAGAGTTGCAGTAGCAAAGATGGAGGATGTGGTGTTGTATGGTGGTGGTTTGAATTGTTGGTTGAGCACTGATGGTGTGGCGATCCTGTGGTGCAATGGTAGCACAACTGACTATATGTCAGAAGATGTGTGTTCGACTCACACTAGGTTCACTTATTTGTGTATAATTTTTATTTTTTTGGAGACAACTTGTGCTAGTTGCTTCCATATGTGGAGACAACTTGAGCTAGTTGCCTCCATTATGAAGACAACTTCAAAGAAGTTGCCTCAGATTTGGAGACAACTTTAAAGTTGCCTCTAGATGATGGTGGTGGAATTGGTGGTTGGTTCTTTGGTGGTGGTGGCGGTGGATGAAAGTGGTGGTGGTTGGTGGCGGTGGTGGGTAGTGGTGGTGGTTGTCGGTGGTGTACAGTGGCGCTGGTTGTCGGTTGTGGTAGTGGCGGTGGTGGTTGGCGGCGGTGGTGGAGGAAAATGGTTGTGCTGGTTGGCGGTGGTGGATTTTGGTGGTGGACAGTGGTGGTGTTTGGCGGCGGCGGTGGTGGTGGGCGGCGGAGGTGGTGGACAGTGGTGCTGGTTGGCGGCGGTAGTGGTGGACAGTGGTGGCGGCTAGCGGTGGTGGACAGTGGTGGTGGTGTCTGTTGGCGGTGGTGGTCGTCGGAGGTGTTCGTTGGTGGTGGTGGTGGTTGTTGGCGGTGGTGGACAGTGGTGATGGCGGACAGTAATGTTTTTTTTTTTTTTTTTTTTTTTTTTCGAATAGTGGTTAGTGGTAATGGTTTGTATATACATTATATAAAAGAGGGTATTTTAGTAATGTATTATGCTTAGGGGTATTTGTAAAGTTCAAAAGGGTATATTTGCAATGGGTCTCATAGTAAGGGTATATAGATAATATTTCCCAATGTTATTATCAATATTCAGCTTGAAGTAACTTGGGCACTTGAGAAATCAATGTCATGTAAATATTTAGCTTGAAGTAACTTGGCCAGCCATAAGAGAATTTGGCTTTGAAAAACGCTCCAATTTTGGAAAGAAGAGCAAGATTATTCCCCAAAGACAAGTGGGACAACAAACCTTGGACCAACCTATGTATAATGCATTATAGAGCTATTCTTGGCACCTCCCCTAAAGAAAGTTCCTCCTATATCTCATTAATGATGTCAAAAAAAAGCCCCGTGCCGTCCTCTTTGGCATAGGCGACTAAATGAGACCAAGACTTTTCAGCAGCGTCAATCTTGTCATTAGTCGCATCAGTTCTTGCAAACGCCTCCTCAAGATCCGCAAACATTGTTATCTGTGCATTCTCGAACATTCGACGTGTTTTGGGATCTAACATCGATATGCAAATTCCTACTAGCTCTTCCTCTGACACTTCAGTTCGGCATTTAAGAGACTCACTCCTGAAGAACCTTGCAAAGGGTTTAAGTCGCTCTCCACTTCGGCGCCTGATATTTCCCAAGTCCGAGATGGAGATTTTGACCGGTTTGGAGTAAAACTTCTGCATGAATGCTTGGCGCATCTCGTCCCATGACCGAATGCTGTTAGATTTTAGAGAGATGTACAGTGTAAACGCATCCCCAGCAAGGGTCTTCCCAAACTCCCTCACGCATACGTTCTCGTCTTGGGCGTATTCGTTAAGGGACGTTGTGAAGCGATGCATGTGCTCTGTTGCGTTCCCTCTCCCATCATACAACTTGAACTTTGGAGTTTTGTATTTCAATGGCATTGGTCTGAACAAGATTTTCGAGGGTATGGGTGAGGTTATGGTGTAGGCGCTTGCCTGCGTTTCAAGACCATATATTTCTTCGAGCAGCTTCGTGAATTTCCCATTAGTCAAGGCGATTCGGGCCTGTTCTTCAGTTAACTGTTGATTGGCGGATTGATTGTCTTGCAATCGCCCTTGAGGAGTTCTAAACCGTTGGTCTTGATCGAAGCCGCCTCCATGATTAAGTTGAGGGGAGTCTGACCCGTCAGCTTGATTTTCTTCGGGCGATGGGTCGATGGCTGCTAGTCTGGCTATAAGCGTTTGGCGCTGGCGGTTGTTCTCCTCTATATCAAATAGCATTTGTTTCACTTCATTTAGTGGTCCATACACGTGCGGCTGAGCCTGGCGCGCGAATGTGTCAGCGTCCATGTGATGAATTATGCGCTAATCCTGTGACCTAGTTTCCCAATGTGGTCGCCAAAATGTACACAGTAGGGTATTTCCAGGGTACAAATAGAAGTAGGGTGTAGAGACTAGCTCCAGGAAGTAGAACACAATTTCCCACAATGATATCACTGAGTCCTTTCATTGGGAAAGAGTCCTATTTATAGTTATTTCCCCAAATGGGGGGATGTCAGGCATGTGTCCTTTCCTATCTTTCCTTATCTTGCTACTGCCCTCCTTGCCTGTACAACTGTACTTTAAATTCTTCTAGATGACTTATCCCTTGTGACTTCCCTGCACGTGTACTTGAATGCTGAAAAAGAGGAGGGAACGCCTGGTAGTATCCTCTCTAAGATATGGGGAAACCTGGTATCCTCTTTAGCATGGGACGCTATGTCATACTCCCTTTTGGATATGGGGAGGCCATACTTCTTCCTTGGTACTTGGTATTTTTTCGGGTATCTACGTTGCAAAAAGAGAATGCAAGACTCGGAGGTTCTATGATGGGTTTACTCAGTAAGAACTGCCATAGTTTTTTTCTTCTTTTCTTTTACTTGTGTGTGTGTGGACATTTTAATCTTACCCAAGTACCTCAAATCAACATTGGCCATTTTTCGGAGAAAATAAAGTTAGAAACATCTTTGACAAAGAACAAACCAACTCTCCTTCCTAGTAAACCAAGTATAGGGGAGTCGCTTGTACCTGTTGAAAAAAAGTATAAGTCTAGGGACAACTTCAGTGCTAACAATAACATTTATCCAAGGGCCACTTCAAAAGTCTGCATCTTCACCAAGTACCCTAGACACCATATCTTAAGCCACCTTTAATATGCTTCGTGAGAGCTGCTCTGTTTGGTTTTACTTGTCCAGAAATATTTAGCTTGAGCTAACTTGGCCACTTAGAGAAATCAATGTTATTATCAATAACATTTATATTTATCAATGTTATGAAAATATTTAGCTTGAGCTAACTTGGCCACTTAGGGAAATCAATGTTATTATCAATATTCATCTTGAAGTAACTTGGGCACTTGAGAAATCAATGTCATGTAAATATTTAGCTTGAAGTAACTTGGCCATAAGAGAATTTGGGTTTGAAAAAACGCTCCAGGCCATTTTGGCAAGAATAGCAAGATTATTCCCCCAAAGACAGTGGGACAACAAACCTTGGACCAACCTATGTATAATGCATTTTAGAGCTATTCTTGGCACCTCCCCTAAAGAAAGTTCCTCCTAAATCTGTGAATGATGTCAAAAAAAGCCCCCAGGAGGCTTCACCATCGCCATTATCTGATTAGAAATAGGATCTAAAACTGACTTCATAAGGGTGGACCTTCTAGTCATGCTTAAAGACTTGGATTTCCTGCATCGAATTTTTTTTTTTTTTAATCGAAAGAGAGATATATTAAGTTCAGAAGAATTTACAAAATGGCTACAAGATGTAGCAAAGAAAAGAACAGAACAGAAATTCTAAAAATTACATCAACCAAAAGCCACCTCCCAATTGTGAGTTGAAACTACAAAATGATGCCCAAAAGCAGCTGCCCAAGCTATTACTAAAGATTTAGCATCTAAAGAAAGATCGTGTCTGTTTTGAAAGTATGTTTTCTTCGAAAATGCGAGCATTTCTTTCTCTCCATAAAACCCAAACCACCTCGGGCTGGGATTAAGTTCCAAACCAAATTGTTTCCTACATGAAAGGCATTGTTCCAAAGATTTCGCAAGATCATGAATAGACTCGGGAAAAGTACATGCCCAGTTAGAAGGAGTAATAGAAGACCAAACTTTGAAAGCCACTTTACAATGGATTAGGAGATGAGATACGGATTCCGCTTCATTACACACATAATGCAACAATTATCTAGATTTAAGCCCTTACGATTAAGAAGATCAAGAGTGTTAAGCTTACCATGAACCGCACACCATAAGAGGAAAGTAATATTAGGAGGAACTATCTTGTTCCATATGAAATATTTTGGAAAATCAGCTATTCCATCGGCCGATGAGCTTGGCATATAAACTTTTACGAGAAAACACGCCATTATTTCCCGCAGAGACCATCTTCTAGTGTCAAACCGATCATTAAGTTGAGGAGGGGAGACACCAATACGTACACAGAGGTTAGCAAACTGGTTTGCTTCGAGTTTCTTAATCTTCTTTTAAAGTCAAAGATCCAATTACCATCGGGGAGAAATATGAGAGGCAATACTCAAGAATTTATCCTTTACCAAACTGAAAATATTTGGAAAAGCTAAATATAAAGCTTCGTCTTCTGACCATTTATCAAACCAAAAGGAAACTTTGTTACAGAGTGAATAGTGAAGGAGGAGTATTTATTGATCATCTCATCTTGTGTCTGCAATAATCTTCCAACAAGAAATACCACTAGTTGAAGTCGAGATTTTACTTGGAATCCGAAGGAAGAAAGCTGCGCCAAACTTCTCCTCAATAATCTTGTACCAGAGATGATTTTTTTCAAACCCAAATCTCCAACACCATTTGGCAAGTAAGGAAATGTTCATCTGCTTTAGGTTTAACACACCAAGTCCACCTCTCTCTTTAGAGGCATTGACCATATCCCAATTAACTAAATGAGACACTTTTGAACCAGAATTATGCTCCCAAAGAAAATCTCTCATCTTCTTTTCAAGCTTATAAATAATAGAAGCTGGAGCTCTAAACAATGAGAAGTAGTACATTGGTAGTGAAGAAAGCAAACATTTTAAAATTGTAAGCTTACCTCCCTTTGAATAAGAGCATCTATTCCATTGAGAGAGTCTAACATCAAACTTAAGCAAAATAGGATCCCATATGGCTTTAGAGTTTGCTTTAGCCCCTAGAGGCATTCCCAGATAAATGAAAGGTAACTTGTCAGTACTACATCCAAGCTCCACAGCCCATGATTGCAGATCTCCTGCATCGCATTCCGTTAGAAAGATTCTCAGTCATTTCCAAATAGGTTGTTGTATTACAAAATTAATCAACATAACTTCAATACATGGTGGTTTGCTTTTGTTTTCAGGGTAGTGGTGCATTTGTTCTAAGCAAAAAACTTTAGCTGCAGACGTAAGTGATGTGGATAGCACAGACTCAAGGATAATGAGAAGAAGAGACCAATAAGGGTCAACTGGAGATGAATGTTTACATTTTAAGCTAGGTGGCTCAAAGTGAAAACAAATTTGTGCAGTGGGTCCTACCACAACTTACCATTGTTAAATGATCATAGCTTCAAGTGACTATACTTTAAATTTCGAAATGTAACGTGATTTATAGGATTAGTAGAAATCGGTGTTGCTTTTGCCTGTTGATTCCACGCTGATTTTAAGTTGAAACTCAAGTTCGTTTTATTTATTTCGAAAAGTTCTTAAGAAATACTTTGGCATTAGTGGCCCCTGGAAATTTGGTGGCCAAAAGCGGGCACTTCAGCTTGCGTTGTGGGCACCAGCGGTTAGTTTCCGGCAATGTACTCCTCGAGGATGATCACTGACTTCCCCTATAGGTTTTCCCACCATGAACTAAAACAAGGTTCTTTTTATGATCTGAGATGTAATTGTGCGAGTCATTTATGTTTTCATATTTTACACGGCTTTGAGTTCCTATGCCGCATTCAACTCTGCAGCTAAAAATACTACTCGCAAACAGCTTGCACTACCCTCTTCCATGTTAAGAGCTTGATGATAATCTAACCTAAGTTATGATCAGTAATGAATTTTTGATTATTGATAGTTTGATTCGGGCACCTCTATTTAAGTTACTTGCCAAGCAAAAAAAGTTAAAACTGCATGCATGCAGTCGGTGGTATTAGAGTATTCCTGATCCTTTTCTAACTAGTACTTCGTATAAATACATTAAACCTTTCTTGGTTGCTATATGCCTATATAAGAGAACAGCAGTGTAAGCTTTTCAAGACCCATTCACTTTTCTTTTCTTTTTCCTTCGCATACAACCTTGTTCTTCTGAGCTCATCCCAATCAAGAAAAACAAAGAGATTAAAAATCACTTGACTAATTCGTTCGCAATGTCAAGAGACTCAAGCTACTATGGTTCACTGGGTGCACGGTTAGTGGGTATTGATCCGTTAGAACTAGAGAACGCTCCTCTTGATGAATATGACGAAGAAGAGTTTTCAGTGGCAAGTTACTTTCGTAGACTGCTAGCATCTGACTTCATAGGTATTGATCCGTCAGAACCAGAGAACGCTCCTCTTGATGAATATGATTTAAGTTCCTTTAGTTTAGTGCTTGGGTTAGCGGGTATTGATCAGTTTGAAGTTACTAATCTTAATGAATATGATAAAGAGCTTTCGGTACGTCAAGACATTGAAAGTCATATGAAAAAGATCGTTGTTTTAGACGATGACGAAGTGTGTTCCATTTGTCTACAAGATATCAGTGCTGGCGATGATGATACAAGAGTTTTGAAGTGTTCGCATATTTTCCATCACAAGTGTATGTCAGAATGGTCAAAGCGGAAACCTAATTGTCCTCTTTGTAGACATGATGTGCGCCAAGAGAGACAACCAAATCTCAAACGTAAGAGATTATCGCATGAAGCCGGAGAACTTAAAACGAAACAAGTAATACTCATCCCCGACTGAAACCATAGGAGATTCTACTGCTCTGGCATCTTATGTTTTGTTGGTACTTAGTAATTTCTACGTGTAATTGTTACTTAATTTTTATGAACTAATGTAAAACAAAGTCAAGAAATTATTAATTTCTTTGTGTTCATTCATGTAGTATTTCTTATATCTTATACTAATATAAAGAAAAGAGGTAATTGTTTGGTAGGAGACCCCCTAAATTACTTAGTTGTCCCCATTTTTTTTATATATTTACATAAATACCATTGTTTTAAAAATAGATCAAATTTTTAAAAACTTAATATGTCGGATTTTTGTAAATTTTATAAATTGAAAAGCTCTTTCAATTATCTACGAATTGAGTACAAATAAGAATAATAAATTTTTGTTTTAGGAATTTTTTTTCATTTAGTATTGTTGGATGAGTAAAATTCAAGCATGTGCATCGCACATGTGTCCTTACTAGTATTCTTTAAAGAAAGGGTTTTTTTTGTTGTTGTATTCTTCAAACCTAGAATCTGACTTTGTAAAGCAGTTTCAATCCTGTAGAAAACCACAGGGTTGGAGGGTGCTGGCGTAAAGTACTACCACTGGTTCCATGGCAGCTGCTTTCCTTAAGTTTCACGTCGCTTAGCAAATTTGTTCTTTTTTGACAGTCTTCATTGGACTTGCACTAAGGATATGGGATTTGACGATTATCAAGGCATATGCCACCTCCCACGCGAGTATCTTAACATGCCTTGCTCCTGTTCTTTAGAGAACGCCATAGCGACCTAAAATAGTTGCATGCATAGGCCTAAGCAGAGCCAAACTTTAACTTACCCTTCCTAAATAGAGATTTTTTTTTTCTCTTCTAAATGTACAATTTGTCTTTTTAAGATGGTATTGCATTTATGCTTCCATTAAAACCAAGCAACAGTAACTGGCTTTTTAGCGCCCATTCCTATATTCTGGGATGAAAGAGATTTTCAGTGGTGAGAATTTGAAGCAACTAAATTGGCTTTAGGACATTGATAGAGTAAACCAATGATGGCTTCTATGTTTGCTTTGGGATTTTCTTTTGTCAATCATGTTCTATTGAAGTTGATCTCTTACTGATGCAGATCCCTCAGGTAACTGAAGAGATTGTTCTCAGTGTTCCCAACAGTTTTATCACTTGCTCATGCATTCTCTCTTCTGGTGAGTGCTCAGCTTGTTTTTGCTTCTTAATGCCTCTCTAGAATAATCATTTTCATCAATGCAGTCTTTTCCTGATGCGATCATTTTGAAAGAACTACAAAAGCTCCTGGAAATACACATCTGTGAAATACGTCAAAATTTATTAGAGCATGCATTGAAATAGAAACTAACCATAGGGAGCTCTAAGAAGCTCACCTTGATGGATTTTGGAGTTCTTCCATAACAAAACAACCCACATAATCCATGTGGTCAATCTCACTTGTAGTTCTCATCTTAATGCCTTAAGCAAAAACCTCCCATAGGCTGCATGATAACTATTTGAAAGTAAGGAGGCACCAAGTACAACTAGAATTTATGTCTCGTAAAATCCAATGAAATAATACATCAAGTAGAAAAAATCGCATAATTAATCTGTATACGGAGTTTTGTTGTTTACCTTGTCTTGCATAAATTTCGACTAAAAACGAGCTTTGGATCTTTTTTCTTTTCTTTGGGGATCAATCGAGTTTTAGAATGTTCAGATCCACTCTGTTTCGTGAGCTTATTACTCACTGGAGGACTGTAATCTAGAGCAATTAGCTTCAGAATGTGTTGAGTGGGCTTTGGTCTCTCCTGGTACTTCTCTGGCCATGTCTCGTCAGATGTATCCCAGGTAGGGGTGAGCATGGGCCGGTGTGGACCGGTTTTCGCCTCATCCGCATCCAAACCATTGTACTACGGATTTAAATTTGGCATCCGCATCCAATCCATATCCAACGGATTTGCATCCAATGGATGCACGGATGGACGGATTGGATGCGGATAATCCAATGGATTTGTTTTAGTTAAAATTTATAGTGAAGAAAATAAACTCACACAAATGACTCTTTATAAAACCTACATATCCTATATATGTATACAAATATAATTATGCCATGTACAACACCCCAAGCATACATCTTAAAAATTCCTAAATGCAGGGCCGGTCCTGGCATTTGAGTGGCCTTAAGCAATTTTTTTTTTTGTGGCCCTCTAATAGAGAAAGATGAAGCTCCAAGGAAGAAGTTATTGTTCATTGCAGTTAGAAAAACGTTCCAACAATGATAGCCCAATAATTGATTGTTTTTGTACAATTTTTACAGCAAATTTGTCAATAATGGATACCAAAATTTTCACGACATTTTTTGTCCATAGGTTATCGAATTAGTATATTCGTGATCTACTTACAACCAGGCATTGGTGGGAGCTTAACTAGCTGGTACTTACGGGTACATACAAACAACTCATAATATGTACAGGATGACACACCTATGCATTTTTCCCACTCCCTTCCACCATTACATGGCACCATTTAAATCCCTTATTTCATTAACTTTGATCACATGGAGAAGTAGGAGATCCCATTCTTATTGGTTTTGGCCAATAGCTACTCCACATGTAGGCGGGGAAAGGAATGGTGGAAGGGAGTGGGAGTCATTTATCATTTTCGGTTCCGTAGCTGCTGTCACGTTAGGCATTGTAGCAGCTACGTAAGGTATTTGGTGCGCTACTGTGCTTGTACTGGGAGGAACTATGTCCGTTAAGACCAAATGGCAGAACGGTTGAGCAGCTAATAATAATTCCATTTGATCGTTCATATTCCAATTTTCCTTTCGGGTATAAATGAGCAGAGTCGGGAGACATGCAGTAACTACATTTATTTAATTGAATCTAATAAAGAAAGAACAGTTTCACATTTATGGATAAACAAACCACCATTTTATTTGTTGAACAAAAGCTTTACATATGAGACAAGAACTGTTTTTCATCTTCTCGTATCTCAACTAGCTAAGGTCTACTTTGACATTTTGTTGATTTGTGGCCTCCTCCAATGCGTGGCCTCAAGCAACGCTTTGTTTGCTTTAGGGGGAGGGCCGGCCCTGCCTAAATGATCCATAGTATTTTCTAGAACTATACAAATGCCCTTAATTTAACGGATATGGATGTCCAACGGATTTTCAAGGTTGTATCCGGGCCCGATCCGTTGTGCGTTGGATTTCAAAAATTCCATCCGCATCCAATCCATTAACGAACGGTCCGGGCATCCATCCGCAAATGAACGGTTGGTCCCGGTTAAATCCGCGGATTACGGGCCAAATGCTCACCCCTATTCCCAGGATGATCGCTGACTCTATAATAGAACTGGCATTTTGTTGCGAAGTGGGTTGTATTGCAAAGTGGGCTTTGGTCTCTCCTGGTTTCCGCCATGTACTAGAACTGGCATTTTGTTGCGAAGTGGGTTGTATTGCAAAGACTAAATCACTCTTGTTTGAAAGATCTTCTTATGTTTTAGAACTATCAGTACTACTGATTCTGTGAGTACGGATCATAGCTGACGTTAACCTCATCCTGTTCGTCAAATGATGATTGATTTTTCAATTGAGAGGAAAGCGTACGTAAGGTCAGTTCTGAACTGATACCATGAAACTCTTTCTTTCCAAAGTCTATACATTTAAACTCTAATTTTGAATCCCATTTGTATGCTCACGAGGATTGTGTGCATAGTACAGCTGCACATTTGATTATTTTATTTTTTTCCACAGTGCACATTTGATTATTATTTTTTAAAATTTTTGTGTCTTCAGCAAGAGCGTGTATGATAAGTTGAATATGGTTTCTGCACCTGTCAATGAGGTTGTATTATTCTGGAATTTTTTATTTTTTTATAAACGAAGCCTTTCTCAAAACATCAAAGCTTCTTCTGTGGAAATGTCTCAGTAGTGTTCTTTCTGTTAAACAGACTTAAATTCTGGTGTGCCATTCATGGATTATCGATAACATAATTTAAAAGGAGATAGATAGAGATATCGATAACATAATTTAACTTAATAATGTTTCCCCAAAAAAAATATATTCCAGTTTAATTGTGGTGGACCCTGATTATAAAGTAAACTCACCAAGGTTAATTACAACCAATAATGATGGGAGGAATGTGCACCCCTGGTTCAGTAGGGGTGCACATAGATGGACTCAGAGTCGACAATATAATCTTGGTCAAAGACAATTGGGTCAATATTGTTACGAAATGAGGCTAAAACTCAGTCGATATTACCAGGGTCGACTTTTCGTTTTGGGATGCTATAAGTGAACTCGAAGTATGAGATATTTTTGTAAGTATGTGGTAAACTTGTAATGATAACAATCCTAAAACTTCGTATAAATTAACCCCAAATTCATTTAGTATCATGATTACAACCTAAAGATCAACATGATTAAAATTAAAAATATTAAACCTTGTCCAATGTGCTAATTTTGACCCCAAATCCTAAGACTTTTAAAGTTTAACGGTGTACGTAAATCATAAAACTCAGAACTTACAAATTATTAAAGATAACTCATAACAAATCAATCAAATACATATTAGTTCATAACTTTTAGAAATAAAATGCTTAGTTTCAAACCCTAAGAATAAACAAAGTCGTTTCTCGTTCATAGTATTGGTTCGTGGAAAATAATGAAAATTTGAACTATTTTTATGAAAAATAGTAAAGAAATAGACGATTTGATGGTCGTTATTTTTAATTTTTAACATTAATTGTGATGTTATGATGATCCAAACCTAGAGAAATTAAACATTTGGACTCTAGGCAGTGGCCAAAACTATAAGATCTACCTAGATGTCGCCCAATGAAACTGTAAAGATGTTAACTCTATTGAAAATTGCATCATCAAACCCAACCAAGATTGCATTATTTGGACAACCATATCTATGCTACACATTCTATAGACGGTAATTTATGATTGTGATTGTCAAACTATGCTCCCATAACACATAATTTCACTTTCTCCCATATTCTAAAATAAAATAATTATGGTTTTATCTTTTGATTTTTTGTCGTCTTCAAATGCACGATGTTATCATTCCAGTAATAGGTAAATATGTTTGAAAGACTTTTGATATATAAAAACTCAAAATGATTCATATTGGTGATCTTATTATGATATATACATTAAATCTAATGGATGAAGCTAACCCTCTTTTTGACACACATACAATCATCGAGCTATACAAATTGTTTTTATTAGGTAAGAAACGATACCATGCATAAAGTGCGTATAATCCAAACTTTCTATTTGCATCTATACTATCATCCTTGAATTGGAAAGTTTGAATTGAACCCAAATATAACATCAAATAACTACACGTTCTTTCCCCTTAAAAGCCTCAAACGAAATTCAATTCATGAATATTAATTTTATATTTTTTAATCTCATATTCAATAATGTGAATACGTTCTGAATGACTTATTGTGATACCGTTAACATGATGTTGATTATCAAAGAAATATCTTCAGTCCATCGATTGAAAATATATTTTTATACCCAAGTTTGTGATAGAAAAATGTTGATAGGTAAAAATGATTTAGTGGTTAAAGTGTAAAGTGGTGGAGTAGGCAGATGCTAGATGATGAAAATCGTCTAAAACCTTTAAGCAAATGCACTACACGGGAGTGATTTGAGTTTGAGAGATCAATGTGTAAGACTCTTGCCTAAACCAAGAAATGGTCGTTCCAGATTCAACTTGGTCACAAATGAAGGAGATCAGTTGTTCTGTAGGAATAGAAGCTGAGATATATTGAGATCAATGGTAACTAATTGTGGATGATATGCTGAACTGCTCTGAAAATAATTTCTCCGTCTTAGAGCGAGAGAAACCTTCTATGTGTGATTGATATGGTTGTAAAATGACTGATGTCTGATAAGATGAATTCAGTTCTTGTTGTTCATATCATAGTCCAGAGACCTATTTGTAGCAAAGGTAGTTAACATACTGATATCTAGTGTGACCGTTAAAGATGACTAGAATACCAAGGAAGTGGGAAATCGTGGTTGAACCAGTTCCGCTTTGTTAGAGAGACTTCATTGATTGTCAGATAACTACTCTATTTACTCATTCATATCAGATAAATCTTCACTAGTCTCCTTCTTAACAACAATGTCAGTAGCTTGATTACCCTCCCTAAACTTATGTACAAAAATCATATTGTCAAGCTGAGAGACCATAACCATAACATCATCTTGAACATTAATAAAAAAAATCAAGGGACACGAGTTTGTCTTTTACACAAATTGAGAATGTATGGGGAATCATTTTCGACCTAGGTATTTCTCCTTCCAAACTTGTGAACAAAAGTCATACCTTCTTGGATTGCCCGGAGCACACTATGTTGTTACCATTTTTGTACATATGTTTTGTGAAATTAGCCACAAATTGTTCTTCGTCATCTCTGACAACTCCATCAATGCATGTAAAACCAAAAAAATTAGGAGCTTCATTGGTATTCAGTTTAACATGGTTCTTATGGGAATAATATCCAGCCCACCATATTCAATTGCTTAGAGGGACTAGACTCATAGTGAGATATTTGGAGAAAAACATAATCGTTATCCTTGTAGAGAGTTAGATTTATAACTTCTGAGGCATTAAAAACTCTGCCTTGAAAGACCACTTTTTTTTTTTGGCATACCAATTACCCTTGACAATAAGCAGAATAATACAAAGTTAAAGGAAATCCAAATGTGCATACTAAGTTTTTTCATAACCTGTTACATGTTCAATGGATGTATATGAAAGGTTTGGTCCCATATCTGATACTCATCGCCAGCGGAAGGCATAATAGATTTCACTATTTTCAATATTTTTTTCTTCTTCTACGTGTAAATTATTGTTATTCAGCCTTATGAACAAATTGATTTTTTATGAAGCATGTATACTAAAAAAATAGAAGGACTAAATTATTATTACACGTGGTTATCTGGCACCCATAGAGTCACTGAGAATAATCTGGTTAATAAAAGGAGGGATTGTATGGTCTCAAATCGATTGGCTTGAGAAAACGTATTCGTTTGGCTTCTGTCAGCTGCATAGTTTGCTAGTCCATCTGCCGCTTGGTTTCCTTCTCTATAATTGTGTTGAATACCGCAGAGAGTAAATTTGGTGCATTCTTTCTTTTATTTCTGCGATCATACCCAAAGTAGTTAATATCGACAGGGTCTGATACACCTATACAAAAGATTGTATCGGTGATACATCATTAAGACTAGAATTTAAATACTTATAAATGTTTCAATGCAAAAAATTTATTGCTTTATTTTTCATTAATACGCAAGATCAAAAGCTTCATAGTACAAATTCAATCGCATTCCACTATTTATCCCATATTTACTACTCCTATTTCAGATGACCCTGTCATTTGCTACTAAACTGAACTGATGATGTTGAAGATAAAAGCGTCAACGATAATGAATTATCATTTGATAAATCTTCAGAAGAAAGAAATAGGGCTATAAGGAACAGTAGTTGTTTCAAGGATAAGAAACTCATTAAAAAATATAATACTTAAAATTTCTTTAATGAATCAGATTGAGTTTTCAAGGATATAGAAGAAGAAGGAGGAAGAAGAATAAGATTATTAGGAGGAAAGGTTTTGTTTACATATTTTCAGATCTTAAATAATTTATTCTACCAAATTACCGTTACCGATATTATCAGTGAATCAGTGAACTCGATATATCGGTTTGTATCGGCTGATATGGATGTTTTTATCGTGCGATCCTTGGATCGCCGATATTTTAGATATCATAAATATTTTTTTCCGATACACGATAAAAACCTATTAATATCGGCCGATACAACCGTTATTGACTACATTGATCATACCTGAAATATACAAAGGAGCTTCAGATGAAAATTTTGTGAAGCGCATGAGATTTTCAGAGTCCGTTCCGAACAACACTTTTGGCCATTGTCTTTCCGTTGTCGTTCTAGTTGCAAACAAGGTTGCCCAAGTCTCGACCGTCCGTGCAGTGGTTAGTCTCAGCGGTCGTGCAAGAGCCAAAATAATGTTTGCAATTTGAGTCCCTGCATATAATCCTACTTCTGCCGATCCAGAGTTAACCCTTGAAGCCTCATTAGTGTTAATTTAATCCAATATGGTACTGGAATATACCATCCCACTGAGATAGTTGTTGTTGTTTGGATATTGGTAGTTTTAATTCTAGATGGGGATTCTCCATGGAGAACTGAGAGTTGATCTTTTTGGGCCATTGGTGTAGGATCATAATGTCGCAATGCATAGGGTTCGCGGGATCAATAAACGACGATACCGCGAGGGAGTCGCAGGAAGCTAAAATAAACGACGCGATGGGAAATAACGACACACAAAATAGCTGAAAGACATGAAACCTGGCGAGGGATAAGAAGTGTCGCGAGATTGAATAGTTGTACGCTGGCGACACTTCGCGAGACATTCCCGAAAATAAAGGATAGCTTAGCTGTCATCCACTATGTATTACCCTATATAAAGGGTCGAGTGAGTCTGTAAAAAGGGAGAGATCTTTTTAGAATTGTTAGGCAAGTCATTAGGAGAGAGAAAACTTAAGAGTGTTTTAACTTCTAAGTGTAATTCTATTTTCCTGTGTAGACACTTCATGAATTCAATCAATAAATGTTCTTGATTTTATATCTTCTAATGGATTAATTAGGCAAAATCGAGTAAGGGGTGTAGTGTGGGAAATCCTGCTACTACATATGCGCTAGAAACAGGGACTGTGCAGAGATTGACGTAGAAATTGGAAGGAATTTGGATTAACAAAAAAAAAAAAAAAAAAAAAAATAAAAAAAAAATTTTTGGAGAAGATCCTCAAGAATTCATTGAAAAAGAAAAATGGCTAGAAGAAGAAATGTACAAGGGCAATCAACGGTTGTAAGAAGAAGTGGGAGACTTGCTAGAGAAAGGAGGAATGAAACAGGGGGAGAATCATCAAGGATGAATAGGAGAAATGATGGAGAAGATCAAAATCAGCCACCGAACTCCCCAGTAGCAAACGCGGTTGAGGATTATGATAGAGTAAGTGTACATACTTGGAGATCGATTCGAAGACGAGAGAGAAGAGGAGCGACGGTTGGTGAACAATGGACAAGGAGGAGGAGAGCAAGAAATGAATGGAGAAATGAATCCAGGTAACGAAGAAATCGCAGCATTAGAAAGATTGAGACAAACAATACATGAGGAGAGACGGCTAGAGGCAGAGGAACGAGCAAACTTGACAAGATAGAATCATGAATTGAGGATGGAAAATATGAGGTTGCAAAATAGGAGATCTAGAAGTAGCGTGAGATCAAGTTCAAGATCGAATGGAGAAGAAAGAAGGAGAGTCTTACCAACGGAAAGCACCGATGGAGAAACACAAAATCCGAATATAGAGCATGGCGAGAGAGAAGAGAAGGAATAGAAGATCGTTATATTCCTCGGCCCAGAAAACCTTCAAAATGAGCGGAATAGGGAAAATCAAGGAAACATGCAACTCAAGAATTGAATGACCAGTGCTGAAGGAGAATAATCTTGCACGGGAGAGAAGAACTGAGAAGAAACGAGAGATCGAGGATGACATTGAGAGACACTACATTGAACAAGCGCGGCTAGCTCGCGAGAGAGAAAGGCTAAGAGAAGAAATGGAAAATCAAGAGATGGAGGAGGCAATCCGGCAGAATAACCATGATAACCGCGAAAGAAGAAGGGAACAAAATCGTGCCAATAGAAATATTAATGAAGAATATGAGAGGCGCGGTGAGAGCCGAGAGACAACAAGAAGAGAGAACAACCGATATAATGGCGTGCGAATTGAAGAAAGAAACGAAGAAGAGCGTCGCAGGGAAAGGAGAGAAGAAAATAACGAACAAGAAGGTCAAAACAGGCACGAGCGAAGAAGGAGAGAAGCGAGCTAAAAAGACCGGTAGAATCAAGTTCGAGGCAAATGAACAAATCTTAAGAGAATTGGGTGAAATGAGAGGATTGTTGAACAAGCGAAGGGAAGGAGGAAGGAAACAATTGGACGAAGCCATCGCAGAGGCTGCGAAGAATCCCTTCACGCTAGAAGTACGAGATGGGAGGAATACCTCCTAAGTGCAATCTCCTGCATTAACAAACATTTTCGACGGAACAACTTTGTGCGGTACTGACATATTAAGGCCTATATGAGGTGTATGTTGCGGTGGGAGAATCATGATGCCATCTTTGTGCAAGTATTTCGCATCAAGCCTAATTGGAGAAGCACTAAAATGGTTTGAGGGACTACCAAGGAACACAATCACATCATTCAATCATTTACAAGCCACATTCCTAGGAGCATACATAAGTAACAATTCTTCACGGCCAGGTATTGAAGATGTATTCGGGTTGAAACAGAGGGTTGGCGAGAGCTTAAGGCAGTTGACAATAAGATGGAGAACCATGTGTAGCGAAATGGCAGGACGGGTTGAGGAAAGATATCTCATCCTCTCATTTGTGAATGCTCTCTTCGCGACTAACTTGTTGTACGTTCAAATCTTTAGAGTTAAAAATACAATCACGATGGCAGAACTGCGAGAATTACAGGAAGAATATATCGCCTTAGAAGAAAGACAGAATGAAATGAATTCTTATCCAGTCGCGAACACAAACTCGAATGCTGCGAACGCAAGTTTGTTACCTCAGTTCATCAATACAGTGGCGAGCACTTCGCAAGGACAGCAAGCAGGGAAGGATGATGAGAGACAGCGGAAGATAGTAGCTATGGGAAGCCATGACCAGGAGGAATTTGAACAAGAAAGGAACTACTATAACCGTAACAGCAATAATAAGATTCAGAGGCTAGACAATGTGCAAGAAACTTATGGTGGACGAAGGCAATATAACCATGGAGGACAGAGAAGCCCTTGAGAATAGTGTGGGAACCAATTAGGATGCCTCCACCGAATGCTAGTGTGGAAAAGATCAGGGAGGCTATACTCGTGATGGAAGAAGTACAACACCTTGGAACGAGGGGATGGAACCACCACCAAAGCGACGAGAAGTCATGAGTTTTGTTCTTACCATCGCTTCCATGGACATCAAACAAACGACTGCAGAAATGTAAAGAGAATTATTCTCAGGATGATTGATCAAGGGAAACTGAATCACTTTCTAAAAGGAGAAGAAAAAGGCCGGACATTACCACCACCACCAGAAATGCACAGAACAGTGTCGGCGAAAGGAAAGGAAACATTTGTGATAGAAATCGGAACGAAAGCCAAAAATTTGAATTGCAACTCTATCGTCCACTCTTATCGCACAATCGAAGATTTTCATGACAACGTGCTCAGTAGAGTCTTTGCGAGAGATGCTGATGATAAAGAAATAATGAGCCTGGCGAGAACGACTTGATTAGAAAAGTGGCGGTGAAGACTATTTCTTTCTGCAGATGAAGTGCCAAAAGGAAGAGAAACACATGATAGCCCGTTGGTTGTGAAACTAGAGATTAACCCGAAACCAGTTGATGGAGAAGATGATGAGGCAGAAGCTTGCTGGGCGATCAACCGAATCTTAATCGACACCGGAAGTTCGGTGAATATTCTCTTCTACCATACTTACAAGACGATGGGAGGAAAAGATGAGGATTTGATCCCCTCTACATACAAGATATATGGCTTTAATGGCACTGCAAACAAACCAAAGGGAGAGGTTCACATGAGAATACCTCTACAAGGATTATCAACTGATATTTTATTCTGTGTGGTTGACGTGGAATCTCCATACAATGCGCTGATTGGGAGGCCATGGCTTCATGAAATCTTGGGAGTCGCGTCGACGTATCATCAATGTATTAAATTCCCACATCCAAATGGCATTGGTATTATACAGGGAGATTGGAAGGAGTCGCAACAATGTCATGAAGTAGATGTAGAAAGCTGCGAAGAAAGGAATGCCAAAAGAAAAGGTTGGAAACAGCATGTGAGAGATGAGCAGAGAAAGGAAAAATTGATGGTGGATGCCATAGAAGTAAGGGATTTGAACATACCTCGCGAGGTGAGTGCCTAGAGACAGGCGAATATTATGGTAATAAAGGAGCAAAGGATATGAGGAGCAAAAGGCATAAGAAGTGAATAATCAACAAAAACAGGAGAAAAAGTAGCAATTGAAGTAATGATGTGCGAGAATCTCGCAGCCAAGAATATATGGGAATTCAATTAAGAAAGAAAAATGAAAATACAGAATTGTGCGAATACTTCGCAAACAAGAATCAGCAAATAATGAAACTTGAATGATTGAATGATTTAACAAATATGAATAAGTAAAAGAATGGGACGAACCTTTATGGCGTACACCCTAGTTCGCGAATAACATTTCGTAAGAGGCAAATGTAAGACCTAAAGTGCGTCATAATGGGGGTATCTCTCGACATGGCTCGGGGGAAAGGTTACACCGCTCTCCCGAAGCTTCGAGTCATGGAAATTTGGGGCCTATGAAAGCCTATCCGGAAGAGGTACCTTGGATTCCCAACTATATATGTAGGTTATACCCTGGTTGGGCGACCGAGGGTCTCTTCTTAGGAGTCAGTGTATGCTCAAGGCGCCGGGGTACACGGTTGAGCCAGAGTGCCCGGGATGGATGAACCTACCCTGGCCATTCTTGGCAAGTCTTGGCATGCGTTGCACTCGCCAAGAAAACTCCACTTAGGGTGCGGTCTCGTAACCATAAACCATATAGGTATAAGGGATAAGAGGCTGCGAAAACAACTTGGTTGTTGTTAAGACCGGATGGGAGGAGCTAGTCTTGTATGGCCGATGTTTCGCCTCCTTGAAGGGGCAACCGGGAGATGATAAGGCGACGCTCTCCATTAGGGGGTGTCAAAACAGACGCAAATGTCATGAGGCTTTGTTTTCGCAAGGAGACTTAGGCTTGTCATATTTGTGCAATGATCCTCACAGAGGCAATAATACTAACGCGAGGGTAAGGCGAGATCAATGGGTCTTTACATGAAAGTGTACGGACGTCCTGCGATTTCGTCGCACGACGGCAATGTCATGGGGCTTTATGTTCGCAAGGATATTTAGGCCTGTCATATTGTCGCAACTAAAACATCCTGCAGAGGCAAAAATACTTGGAAAATGATAAGGCAAGATCAAGGGGTCCTTACATACAAGTGTAAAGACGTCCTGCGATTTTGTCGTGATAAAAGGTGGCAGGGGAGGACCTCTAATTAGGGAGGTCTGACTTGGAAGACCACACAAAAATGATAAGGCAAGGTCAATGGGCCATTGCATGAAAATGTAAAGGCAGCTTGTGACCTTGTCGCAACAAGAAAAAATAAAGTGAAGACCACCAAAAAGCATAAGGCGACATTGTCGCAACGATACATTTTAATAACAATGATGACAAATAAGATCTTTCATCCGAAGATAAATAACAGAGGCAAGTATGGGAATGGGAAAGTGAAATATTGTTATTCATATTCTGATGAAAGAGTTATACATCAATAATGTTAGCCAATTATATCACAAGGAAGAACTACCAAGAAATACACTATAATAAGGATACAGAAATGTACAGATATTACAAGCAGAAAAAGAAAACAAAAAGAGTTATTTCTTTGGCGATTCTTCTTCTTCGTCTGATTCTTCAGTCTGGTTATTCTCATCGCTGAATTTTCTTCTTCGCCAGCCTCGCTATCAGAAACGTCTGAGACAGGCAGATTCTCAGGAACCTTTTCAAGGAGACAGGGATATGAATGCAGAGGGATATTGTGATCCTTACAAACATACTCCATGCCTCCATTCATGAAATCGAACAGCATCATTGCTAAAATTCTCCACTGTCGTTAGAAATTGTTTCTTCAACCTGGAATATCTATTCTCGCGAAGGGAGAGATTCTTTGCGAGCTGTTCTTTTTCGGTTTCGAGTTCTTCAATTCTCGCTGGAAAATTCTCGGCGAGTTGTTCTTTCTCAGATTCAAGCTCTCTAATTCTAATCTGAAGCCTCTTCTCAGATTCTGCAAATAAGTAACAACAAGTTAATAATTTACAAGCAATATTGCTAAGTAAGAAGTAGTAAGGTGTAATAAATAACCTTCTCTATCGGATATCATATCTTTAATCAAGGAAGTATGCTCGGCGTGAAGACTAACATCAACACCTAGGTTATTCTGGCATTATCTAAAACTTTCGCGACCCCAGGCGAATTCATCGTCACTATTTATAACAAGGAGGGAACGAATTTGATCTTCTCGCTCACTAAGCAAGGAATTCTGGCGAAGCAATTCATCCCGCTCAATTTGTAGTTCAAGGAGAGATTTTTGAAATGTTGCTAATGCCTGTGCACCATTGTTAGCAATGCGATCTTTATCATCTATAAGGTCGCTAATTTTCTTCCTCAAAATTTTGATTTCTTTATTGGACTCGAGAAACATTCGTTTAAATTGGTTGGCAGCACTTAAACCAGATCTATGTTCAATTTCTAAAAGACGATATTTGGTCTGAAGTTCATTTAATGAAAGGGAGTTAATTTTGTTTGATGAACTACTTAAAGAATTGTTGAGGTGAGCGAGAAGAAGGTTATTATCCATAGGATCGGGAAATGTATGGAGAAGGATAGCCTCATCGGAGAGATTATATACATCTCTTGAAAGTAATAAGTTAGGTAGCAATATGCGACCGATAAAATAAAAATAGTGAAAGGAGGAAAAATTTTATACCATAAAGTTGCTGATTGGCGTTTTGAAGAGTGGACACCTTATCCTTTTGGGAGTTAAGTTCGGTGTTTAACTTTTGAATTCTCTCGTCTTTATCGCGAGACGACGCAGCTTCGGTCTCTAATTCTTGAATCTTCTTGCTCAATTGCAAATTCTTCTTTTCAAGATTGGTGCGTCTTCTCTCAAGGTCTGAGGCAACTACAAAGGAAGATCTTCCAACCTATAAAAGAAGATAGAAAAATCATTAAAACATATATACTAAACAATTTAAAGTTAGCAGAGAAGTATGCCTGTACACATACCAGAGACCCAAGTGCATTCAAAAGGTCAGGAGACACCACTCTAGAGACTCCATTGAATGAATTATTGCCTTCCAAAGAAAGCAAAGATTACACACGTTTTGAGAGCCCCACAAAGAGAAGCTAGGGGAGCATCTCCCATTCCTTGGAAACAATCTGAGAAGATGCTGGATAATTGATCCATGGAAGAACTGGTCGATGGAATCTTCTTAGCGAGAGAAGGATTCGATTCATGGTTATCCTCGTCAGAAGATTCAGAACTTGAGCTAAGGCGAGAAGAGGATTGGACCTTTCGCTTCTTAGTTAAAGGGGCAGAGGATTTACCCTTGCGAGCGACAGTTTTACCCTTACTTTTAGTCTTCGCAGCAATAGTTTCTTCAACTTCAACCTTCGCATACGCGTAAAGATAAGAAACAGAGGCAACAATATTGTTTTAGATAAGAGGAAAGGAAGTGATTCTTACTTCACTCGTAAGCGATCGAAGTAATGTCAGAGTATCCTCCGACGGATCCCTTTTGTAGCTTCTTTTCAACCTGGCTATCTGAAAGATTTCACAAAATCAGCAATTATAGAAAGAAAATTACGAAAGCCAAATTTGAAGTCGGAAACATACCTCTTTCTTCTTCTCAGGCCATTTGAATTCCCAAGGATGATATCCTGCGAGATTCGCAGGAAGAATATGCGAGCCCGCGATGTAGGGACCATTTAAGATCAAGGGTACGACCCACCATTTCTCATCTTTGGAATGACGAGGAGAGGTATTATTGCCTGGATGCCAATCAATGTCTTGCATGAGTAATTTATCTTCAGAGACATTATCCTTTTTCTTGATTGAACGCCCAAATGAGATCTCGCATTCACCATAGTTATCACTGAGTAATTTTCAAAAAGTTTTCCACGAGTGTATTTCTCAACTTGACTATTTCCAAATCTGCGAATTTGGGATTTCTGGCAGAATTAGGGTATAAAGATCCTTTGCCTGCACCGCGGTTCGCGAACTCAAGCATCAGGCGAATACAATCGCCACTTAATTGATAAACAGCCGAGAGAATTTTTCATGGGCCAAAATTTCATAAAATAAAGGCAACTCGGATTGTACAAGGGAATAGGAAGTCCCGCGAGAAGGCGATCGAGCGAGACTATAATCTTTTGATCATCACATTGATGATCAGAGAAAAGATTTCTGAGAAAGAATGGATGAGGGTTCTTGATCGGGAATGGTTGATGAGTAAAACCCTTCTCGAGCAACACGTTGAACTTCTTCAAAAGAAGTTTTGTATCCACGACTGATGGAAGCCATTTATCAGTATGGGAATGGATGGAAGATTGGAGATTAAAAACAGCGCTAGAAAGGATGAAGAAAAAATTTGCAGTAGCAGGAGCGCAAATTGCGGAAGGAGAGAATCAAAGGAAAGTTGCAGAGACAAACTAAAAGATGAAAAGGAGGGGAAAAGAAAACTATATATAGGGGAAAAGAGCCTCGAGAAAAACGAGGTCATTTAATGCGAAGAGACATGAACGGTCAAGAAAAAGTGGTTGAAAGAGACGTGTCAAGAGAAGACATTAATAATCAAAATCCGTGTAAAAGTACAAAACTGAAGATTCTAAAGATAAGCAAATGCGGCAACAATATTGTAAAAATCTCATGGTACTCTTCCCTCGCAGAGAAATATGAGGAGAGATAAGAGACGATACTTCATATATATCTCAAAGAAGCTCAGGAACTTCGCAAAAGAATAGAGGCAAGTACGTACTTTTCAAGTACGGTATTCTTCCGCTCGCTCCTTCATCAACAAAACCAAAGATCACTACAAAGAAGAGATTTTCCTTAAAGATCGCTCTCCAAGCAATATTCAAGGAAAAAGAGGCAAGATGTAGGATCATAATGTCGCAATGCATAGGGTTCATGGATCAATAAACGACGATACTGCGAGGGAGTCATCGCAGGAAGCTAAAATAAACGACGCGATGGGAAATAACGACACACAAAATAGCTGAAAGACATGAAACCTGGCGAGGGATAAGAAGTGTCGCGAGATTGAATAGTTGTACGCTGGCGACACTTCGCGAGACATTCCCGAAAATAAAGGATAGCTTAGCTGTCATCCACTATGTATTACCCTATATAAAGGGTCGAGTGAGTCTGTAAAAGGAGAGATCTTTTTAGAATTGTTAGGCAAGTCATTAGGAGAGAGAAAACTTAAGAGTGTTTTAACTTCTAAGTGTAATTCTATTTTCCTGTGTAGACACTTCATGAATTCAATCAATAAATGTTCTTGATTTTATATCTTCTAATGGATTAATTAGGCAAAATCGAGTAAGGGGTGTAGTGTGGGAAATCCTGCTACTACAATTGGAATTCTTGATGTTGAATTAAAAATCTCTCCAGGATGACATATGGTGGGGATTGGGTCTGTCTGAAAACTATTTCATTCCTAGTCGTCCAAAAAGACCAAGAAGAAAGCAGTAAGTGGTGATATAAGAGATAAGGGCGGGACCTTGTAGGATTTGGGATATGGTTGTTTACGGACTTAAAGTAGTTGTTTGATTGTGATTGCTGAGTTGGTTTGTTGATATGTGAAAAAAAACTTATTCACCCTGTGAAAAAATTGATGATGTAAAACAAAGTTGAAGGTAATCCAAATGTGCATACTAAGTTTTTTTCATAACCCTTTACATGTTCATTTGGCTGCATATGAGAGGTTTGGTCCCATATCTGATAAATCCACAACCAAATATCTCTAGTGAACTACATTGTTGAGAAAGATGGCCAACTGTCTTTAGATGGATATGATACATAGGGCACCTATCAGAAACATTCAGTCCTCTAGCAGAAACATTTTCTCTTGCCAAATTTTTTATGACTTAAAAGCTAAAAGCCAAATGAAGTAAAGATAGAACAATCCACAACCTTTTTCACTAAGACTGAAGTGGACAATGCCCAATTTTTTTGTCACGTAAATTGTTGAGGACACTCTTTAACCGTGGCTTCGCCTTTCCTGAAGCATATTTATTTCAATAAGCATATCTTGTTTGCGAGAGAAACAAAAATATGAGGATTACCAGTATGTGATCTAAACCCCCAAAAGATCATCATACCTTTATATGCAAATCATTGAAATTCCCGAAAAATTTGAAAAATTTACAATGCAAACCACTCCCCCACACTTAAACTTTACATTATCCTCAATGTAATTGAATCGTCCAAAGAAAGTCAAGGTGGGAAATCATAACTAAAAAGTGACAAAAAATCAGAAAAAGTAAAAAATATGACAAGAAAAGAAGATAAAAGATAAGAGATACAAAACCTATGGGTTGCCTCCCATTTAGCGCTTGGTTTAAAGTCATCAGCCCGACTATCTCCTTGCTTTCTACGACTCCTCCAGAGGGAGTACTTCCACAAGATTAACTCCTTCCACGACATCCGAAGAGAAGTTCTCATAATATGGTTTCAACCGGTGCCCATTTACTTTAAGTTCATTTCTCGTAGCTAAACTACGAATTTCCACCGCACCATGAGAAAACACATTAGTCACAATAAAAGGTCCAATCCAACGTGACCTTAATTTACCGGAAATAATTGCAAGCGAGAATTAAACAAAAGCACTTTCTGCCCAATGCAAAATTGTTTCTTTGTAATCATATTATCATGAAACGCCTTCGTCTTTTCCTTGTAAATTCATGAGATTTCAAATGCATCATTGCGAATCTCCTCTAGCTATTGGAGTTGTAACTTCCTTTGCCTTCCAAAGACCATCCAACTCCATATTGCATTGCTTAATAGCCCAAAACGCCTTATGCTCAATTTCCACGGGTAAGTGACAAGGTTTACCGTAAACAAGCCTAAAGGGAGACATCCCAATAGGTGTCTTGTATGCGGTTCTATATGCCCACAAAGCATCATTAAGTCGCATGCTCCAATTCTTTCTTGTTGGGTTCACCGTCTTCTCTAGAATGGATTTCACCTCTCGGTTGGAAACCTCGGCTTGTCCATTTGTTTGTGGATGGTAAGGAGTTTTATAATCATTAGTTGGGGTGGCCTTAGCTTCCACCCATTTCGGGACATAATCCACAGCAAGCAAGATATAATAATTCCCACTAGAATTGATAAAAGGGCCCATAAAATCAATTCCCCATACATCAAAAACCTCAACAAATTGAATAATAGTTTGTGGAATTTGATTTCGAGCACCTAGATTGCTTGTTCTTTGGCACCTATCACATGTGGTACAAAATGCATGTGCATCCTTAAACAAAGTTGGCCAAAAGAAACCACATTCTAGTACCTTGAGAGCGGTTCTCTTACTCCCAAAGTGTCCTCCACAAGCATATGAGTGGCAAAAAGACAAGATAGAATTAAATTCAGATTCGGGAACACATCTTCGTATTACTTGGTCACTACAATGTTTCCATAAGTATGGATCATCCCATATGTATTGGTTTCCTAACTTCTTTTCAAGAAATCAGATATTGCCAAATATTGCATATTTCTACACCTTATTATTGGCATTTAACTCATCTTTTGTGCTCAGAAATCAGATATTATCCCAGATTCTGTATTTTCTTTGTTTTCAAGAATAAATATTTGTACTAATTAATTTTGTGTTTTTAGGTAGTAAATAAAGCTCGGAGAAATTGAGGAACCAAAAGAGCAGAAAATTGGAGACGAGCGTCTATGGAGCAGAAAGCCAAAGCCCGCGCGCGCATCAGTTGCAACCCAACAAGGAGCAACCCATTTACAAGACATGGGCTTGAGCAGTCCAAGACCCGATCCGGATCCGAGCCCATCCCTTCCGAGCCGTTAGATTTCACCCATCTTCATCCTAGGGTCGCATCGGCACACGCATCGGATGAACCTAGATCCTACGGTCGCTCCACCCTTCACATCATCCCCTGCTGTACCCGCTCAACACCAAAATCCCCTATACCTACACCCCATCGACCAAACCCCATTTCTTCTTTCCTCTTCTCTTTCTTCTCCCCAACAACTCCTGTAGCTCCACCTCCTTCACCCATACCAGTTGCAGACCTCACCACCTTCACCATCCCTTTCCCCTGACACCAGCCATCAACATCACAGCCGCACCACCTTCTCCCCCCTACTTGCTCTCTATCTTACTCATAGCTTCTTCCCTAGAAGCTAAGTCTGAGATAGGAAGAACTAGGGTTAGGGTTACATCAAATCAATTGAGGGAACCATCATGTAAGAGCCGAATACAGAGAGGAGACAACTGATTCAAGCAGTGATGGTGAGAGGGTATTCAATTATTTTCTGTTTTGGAGTGAATTAGGGTTTGACTTTGCATGTATAAATAGAAGATGTAGTTTGATGTTTAAGCTCATGCCTGGACTAGATAGAGCACCAATTTAGTTTAGTTTTGTGTTTAAACTCATTTAATTATGTTCTAAAATAATTTGCTAGGGTGTTGTTGAAACCTAGATAATATGTTGATTAATTCATATTGATGTTCTTGTTATTCTCGTGCTTAATAGAAATAGGAGTTTAGTTAGCCGATTGATCCAATTCTCCCGTGATTGGTTCAGACTGTAAGAAGACATCCAATACTAGGGGAGAATTAGATAGAGTAGTTAGCAAATTCTCCATGTGAGACTTTCATGGAAGAAGATATGTGCTTAATGAGGTATGAGTGATGCTTAGTTAATTGACTAAGGAACTTGTGATAGAGTGAATTTGTAAGAAGACACTCTATACTAGGAGGGAATTAGTGAGATTAGTGATACATTATTCTTTAGAATCTTCCTTAGGAAGGTACAAGAACACAACATTAATTGAATGACCTTAGCATAGAGTCAAGTGGTGGAATCAACTACCCTAGTGTCCTCCAAATTGTCACTATCCATTTGCAACCTTAGTTACAATTACAACAACAATTGATCGTTTCGACAACCCTAAATTGTGTCACTCTTTCCTTAGAAATCAGTTAGTAAGACATTAAGTTAAACACCTCACACACACCATTTTCTCGTGAGATCGACCCGTATTTGCCCCTGTTTTACATTGTAGACAACGTGCACTTGCGGTTTAACACGTAGGAAACTCTTTTAAAGACCTACCAAGTTTTTTGGCGCCGTTGTCGGGGAATTGGTAGTGTTCCTTGTTGATTAACTTGCTTTCTACACTCGATACTCACCCCGTATATACATGCTTTGTATTACTTTTTCTAGCCCTTTAATTAGTGTAACTTAGCATATTATATCATTGCGGATAGTCTGTTAGTTTCTTTTTCTGCATTGCATCTTCTATTGCATATTACATCATTGCATTTTAGTTAATCTTAACTGCATATTTGCATATCTTCATCCTCATCTGTGCATTGCATTTAGCATCTGACTTGGCTTATCACCATTGTTTCGTTTCAGCTGCACTGCATATCTTGTCATACTCATTTGACATCAACTGAGACTGTTGAGGTCAACTGAGTGAGTTGACACAATAAGCCCTGAGCTTATGCATTCCTTACTCTGTGCACCACACTGTGAGACTCTCCGTGAACTGAAAACTGTCACCTGCTAAGCCTTCTTCACTAGCTGTCATTTGCACTTGCTGAATGCTAAATCTGCAAATCTGTAGTGGTTCTGTTAAATCCATGTGTTAATTGCTAGACTTTTATTCCTGTGCCAGCTGAATCTTGAGTAGTGGTTCTGTTAATCCACTGATACTCAAACTCTTTTTCATCCTCCTGTGACACATCAGTATAAGCATCTTAGCAATTCTTGTCTAAACTTAGATCCGCTCCATTGTAACTGTGCATCATGCACCTTACCATGTTTAAACTGCAATATTGGGAGCTGAGATTTCCTTCTTGAGTAACAGGTGCCTGTGGTGCAGCTGAGCCAACCCAAGGAAGACAAGGAAAAGCGCAGGACTTGAGGTTAGCCTGTGAATGAGTTATAACTGAACGTTGATATCTGCTGTGATTTTTGAACCTTGTATTGCCCTGTGAATGAGCTGTGAAGTGTGCAAATACATCTCAACTGACTAGTGCAGTATTTTGTGACTCTGTGTGCATAATAACTAGCTCTTGATTCGCATAAATATGATGCTTAATATGCCTTGTATGCTCACTGAACTAGGATATCTGCATTAGCATAATCCTGTGACCTCTGAGACACAATTCTCCCCTGTATGAACTTGTCACCTGTTCTTTGAGCATTGCCCCACTGCTTTGTGCACTGACATTGATATATTCTATGCATTACTGAGCATCTTCACCTGTGAGCGGTTCTTCCCTGACAATCTCACTACCCTGATTGCATGATAAAACCTGTGCTAGGTAGTGCTCACACCCTGAAATCTTTGTGCTTGTGTGTTATGTGCCTTACCTTACATTGCTCTGTGCTTAGCTCCAACCCCTGTCGCTGTTGAGCCTAAGCTGCAACTTGGTCAACTAAGATATCCAAATCTGCTGCAAGCCGTGTGTAACATCAACCGGGCTGGTTGATATCAACTACCCCAGTTGATTCAGACAACCCTGAGCATAACCCTGACCCTGTGGCTGCTTGCCTTGGCTGATTGCCAGTGGTGATCAACCTTAACCTTGTGATGCATCTTGAATCTGTGAACCATGCCTGCATAATGCACTAGCCACCTTGCATAAGCCTATCAAGCAATCACCACTGTGATATTTTGAAGCCTGTACTTGTGTGACCTGAGTTGTTGACAGACCCCTTGCAAGAGTGTTAAAATCTGATGCTATGCTTGTCTAACCCCTGGTGTTGCATACCCTGAATACTGTTCATCTGTTGCATGCCATGCACCTTTGCACATGATCTACGTGAACTTGAGTAACATGTTGTCTTGTTGATTCAATGAACCTTTAATGTTTTGAATGATATAAGCATGTTTTTCAATTTGAATCTGGTTGCTGCTGTCAGTAGTATTTATGCTTATAGCATCACCCAACCCTTGCAACATATTGAATTTGTGCACCTTGCATTCTGTATTTCTTGTGCATCTGCCATCCTGTGCTTAACCTGTGTGCTGTGTTATTTTTGTGAGTTGTGCCTCCTTGTGCATAAGACCTGCACACCAGCAACCTGTGCATTTGCACTGAAACTGAAGCCCACATAAACCAATTTGAAGCCCACTTAAACCAAACTGAAGCCCACTGTGCACTGGGCTTGCATAAAAACTAGCCTGCGCAACCACTGGGCTTTGCACATAAACTGGGCTCTGCTCCTCTACACATAACATGGGCTCTGCACAAATCTGAAGCCCACAACCACTGGGTTTCCATAACCTTTGGGCTGTGCATTTGCATAACTTGGGATGCACATTTGCAGCAATACCAAGCACCCCTGTGGGCTTAGCTTCCCTGTTTTGAGACATCATTGGTTGTACATGCTTGATGTGTGCTAAGCTATGCTTCTTTTGAGTTCAAATTGAGTTGCTAGATCATGTCGGGATTTTGGTCTCGCAACTGGGGATGAAAACAAATCCATCAGAGAGCTTGCTTACGAGCATGCTCCACAATATGAATCCCCCACAGACCATAGTGATTTTAGGGAATATTATGAACCTTCTCAGGGCCCTGACCTTGAATACTCATACCCTAATCATTATGACCACATGTATCATCAACTACCATGGGAGGATGAGCAATTCTATCCTCCAATAAACCCTTGTATGCAGTCAATAATGGAAAACCTCATGCTCATAGAACAAAAAAAAAACAATGCTAGGTTTGAATTGAGTGCAATACATGATCATCCATATAGCAACATGTCTGAATTTCCCTTCTCTAGTGAACCTCATGCACAACCATGCAGTGAATATCCATATGAGGCATGCATACCCACTAGTGAAGACTCTCCTTCAATTGAGCATCTCACTATGATTCTTCAAATGAACCTGATTCAGTTACAAAATGAAGAATGGAAGGAATCTCATGATAAGATGTTTGTTGTCCATAATAAAGTAAATTTTGAAAATAATGTTCTTACTCATGACACTGAATATGAACCTAATCTTGAGGTGAATAGGGAAATGCATTTTTGCTATGATGATGATGAGGATGAATATGATATGTTAGAAGAGCATGTGTATGCTGAAAATATGATGGAATCTTTGGGTTCAGAGACATTAAGCTTCTCTTTTGTGAACCCTATGAATGATGCTTCTTCTAATATTCATACATGTGATGCTGATTGGGAACCTGTGCAATTATTCTGTGAAAATGAGCATGCTATACCACTTGTTTGTGACTTGGGAAATGCTGAATTTCTTGTCGACACCAATAATGTTATGCATGAAAACAATTTTGATGTGTCTGATTCCATGCTTAGGTTACAACATGATGTTCCCTCTGATTTGCATATGCATGACACAAAGCTTTTGGGTAATGATGATTATGACATTGAGATTGATGAATTGTTTTATGCAAGTGAACATGATGTACCTAATCTATCTCCTAAGGCACAGATTGAAACTCCTCTACCAAACCTAGGTGTAGTTTGTAAAAAAATTGCAAAACCAACTTTTCTGAAAATGCCCAATTTAGGCCTAGAGCTTTGTGCTTCCCAAGTCCTCTTGGACTATTTTGCATCAAAGGATAACACTTTTAAGGAGCCACAGTTGGAATATGTATGTCTGCCTGTTCTTAGCAAAACTCATTTTGAGTTAGACCTTGTGCATGATGTACCTTTAAATTTGCAAGATTTTGTGCTCAAAAACACATCTGTTGACAAGTTTAGGTTTGGGGGAAAATCGTTCACTTATGTAGTCTTACTTGCACTCTCATGTTATATTTGTGTAAGGCTATTGATATTTGTGCATATCTTCTTTTGGGTTGATCCTCAACTCTTTAGATTGTTGGTGTATGGTGAATTTTCATTGTATATAATCCAGTAGGACTTGTTAAATTTTCTATCTTGAATCGGTTGAGTCTTCTTGTGCATATATTGTGCTAATCTGATATGATCTCCGCTGAGAATGTTGGATTCTAGCCTTGACTAATGAAGCTCTAACCTTGCTCCCGCCGACATACCGGTAATCTCTTCCCTTTTCTCTTATCAGCATAGTTCTTTTGGTATGTGACTGTTTAAAATTTTATCATCTGTTGACACATTGAGGACAATGTTTGATTTAGGTTTGGGGGTGTGTTTGCATATAGAGTTTTTAGTCTTTTATTCAAAATAAAAAAAAATAAAAAAATAAAAAAAAAATAAAAAAAAATTTCAAAACTCTTTGTAAATATGTACATAAAAACCTCCAACTTTTAGATATCTTAGAGTCACTAGCATGCTTCTAGCTATGTTTACATAGAGAGTCTGACCGAAATAACAGAACTTGAAAGTACTGGAGAACACAATCGGGTTTCTTAGTTGATTAGAGCGTTAAAGTTGGATTTAACCATACCGTAGAGGGCGAATTAGGTCTTTGTTTAGACATTCGGTAGTAGAATTGTGATCACCCATAGTGGAGACTACCCATTTTACATCAAGCGAGGCACCAACCTTCGATTTTGTGACTTTCTAGAAAAGTCTGTTAGAGTATGTGTCACCGTACGTCAATTCCGGGTAGGAATGGTGAGCTACCCAACTTCGCACCACTTTCAGCACTATTTTTGATCTCTTGAGTGCTAATTTTGTCAATCACGAGGGTGACGTTTAAAGATGAAAACTCCTTCTAAATATCGATTTGCAGTTAGCATCACTCTCTCTCCCTCTCAACAACATCAACACATTCATAGAAACACATCATCGTCAAGCAAGCGGAGCATCATCGAGAATATTTGAAGAAAAGTTGAAATAGTCCAAGGTTTACGTGCAACAAAGAAAAGAAAAGAAAATAGGATGAGAATTAATGAAGTTTATGAAATCAAGACAATACAAGTTTAATTGTTTAATTGTTATTTTCATTTCATGTAATTAAATTCCAAAAAAAAAAAAAAAAAAAAAAAAAAATTTGTCAAGTTTTTGTGAAGATTCAGAAGTTCATCATCATCACTTTCTTAGAAGACCGAAGATTGAAGACATTTCTATGAATGCTGAGAGAGTGATATTAATTGCCGATCGGGTGAGAAGGTAAGTGAGTACTCCCATCCTTGCTAATGGTTGATTTACTTTATTAGAGATCATCAGAAAAGATTCTTTTTGTCCACAACTCTGTGGAGTCTCCAGAATTTATTTCGGAAGGTTATCCTTCTTACCTTCAACGTGTGCAAGATTTCTCTCTTTATTCCTGCCTGCACACATGAGAGACTAAAAAAGCGGTCTTTTTGAGTGCAATTATCATAAAACCCTATTGGTGAGGCAGAAGTCGAGGCTTATGATCACAATCGAACCCGAATTCTTTCATATGGTATGGTTATTTCTCGCTCAGCACTTAAGGATGAGAATGCGTTCTTTGATAGTTCTAACTTCGTGTTACTAGCATGCATAAACTCTATGTCCTCATAGCTCCTTGGATGCTTGAGACTCTTTTACACTTTGAAGTTGGAGAAGGTTTTGTGGGTACACCTCTGGTAAACCCTCACGAGACTACAACTCGTCCACTAGGGACACCTAGGGGTTTAAAGGCTTAGTGCATACGCTAAATGCATTCGAGAGTCCCGCGACAGTGGTATAGTTAGGATTTCCTAATTTCTGTTTCACTTGAGGACAAGTAAAATTCAGGTTTGGGGGTATTTGATGAGTGCCAAATATTGCATATTTCTACACCTTATTATTGGCATTTAACTCATCTTTTGTGCTCGTAAATCGATATTATCCCAGTTCGTATTTTCTTTGTTTTCAAGAATAAATATTTGTACTAATTAATTTTGTGTTTTTAGGTAGTAAATAAAGCTCGGAGAAATTGAGGAACCAAAAGAGCGAGAAAATTGGAGACGAGCGTCTATGAAGCAGAAAGCCAAAGCGCGCGCGCATCGGTTGCAACCCAACAAGGAGCAACCCATTTACAAGACATGGGCTTGAGTCCAAGACCCGACCCGGATCCGAGCCCATCCCTTCCGAGCCGTTAGATTTAACCCATCTTCATCCTAGGGTCGCATCGGCACACGCATCGGATGACCCTAGATCCTACGGTCGCTCCACCCTTCACATCATCCCTGCTTGTACCCGCTCAACACCAAAATCCCCTATACCTACACCCCATCGACCAAACCCCATTTCTTCTTTCCTCTTCTCTTTCTTCTCCCCAAAAACTCCACAGAGCTCCACCTCCTTCACCCATACCAGTTGCAGACCTCACCACCTTCACCATCCCTTTCCCCTGACACCAGCCATCAACAGCACAGCCGCACCACCTTCTCCTCCCTACTTGCTCTCTATCTCACTCATAACTTCTTCCCTAGAAGCTAAGTCTGAGATAGGAAGAACTAGGGTTAGGGTTACATCAAATCAATTGAGGGAACCATCATCTCAAGAGCAGAATACGAGAGGAGACAAACTGATTCAAGCAGTGATGGTGAGAGGGTATTCAATTATTTTCTGTTTTGGAGTGAATTAGGGTTTGACTTTGCATGTATAAATAGAAGAGGTAGTTTGATGTTTAAGCTCATGCCTGGACTATCCAGAGCACCAATTTAGTTTAGTTTTGTGTTTAAACTCATTTAATTATGTTCTAAAATAATCTGCTAGGGTGTTGTTGAAACCCTAGATAATATGTTGATTAATTCATATTGATGTTGTTGTTATTGCTGTGCTTAATAGAAATAGGAGTTTAGTTAGCTGATTGATCCAATTCTCATGTGATTGGCTGTACTGTAAGAAGACAACCAATACTAGGGGAGAATTAGATAGAGTAGTTAGCAAATTCTCCATGTGAGACTTTCATGGAAGAAGATATGTGCTTAATGAGGTATGAGTGATGGTTAGTTAATTGACTAAGGAACTTGTGATAGAGTGTACTGTAAGAAGACACTCTATACTAGGAGGGAATTAGTGAGATTAGTGATACATTATTCTTTAGAATCTTCCTTAGGAAAGTACAAGAACACAACATTAATTGAATGACCTTAGCATAGAGTCAAGTGGTGGAATCAACTACCCTAGTGTCCTCCAAATTGTCACTATCCATTTGCAACCTTAGTTACAATTACAACAACAATTCAGTCGTTTCGACAACCCTAAATTGTGTCATTCTTTCCTTAGAAATCAGTTAGTAAGCCATTAAGTTAAACACCTCACACACACCATTTCTCTGTGGGATCGACCCGTATTTGCCCTGTTTTACATTGTAGACACCGTGCACTTGCGGTTTAACACGTAGGAAACTCTTTTAAAGACTTACCAACATTTTCGTATTACTTGGTCACTACAATGTTTCCATAAGTATGGATCATCCCATATGTATTGGTTTCCTAACTTCTTAAGTTTGTCCCTCTCAAAGACGAGACAAGTTCTTTGGGATTTGTTTAGAAACTAAGTAATTAACAATATCAGCGTACCATGGTTCTCCAAAGGCAATTGAGAATAGTTGCTCATCCGGGAAACTTTCACGCAATGGGATAGTCTCCTTGTCCACAGCAAGACGGCTCAAGTGGTCCGCAACGGTGTTCTCAATTCCTTTCTTGTCTTTGATTTCAATATCAAACTCTTGCAAGAGTAAAATCCATCGTATGAGCCTCGGTTTCGCCTCTTTCTTTGTAAGCAAGTACTTAAGCGATGCATGATCAGAAAAGACAACAACTTTTGTACCAATTAGATAAGAGCGAAACTTTTCCAAAGCAAAAACAATAGCTAATAACTCTTTTTCAGTGGTTGTGTAGTTTTGTTGGGCCTCATTTAACGTTCTAGAAGCATAATAAATGGCATGAGGTATCCTCCCCACATGCTTCCCAAGCACCGCACCAACCGCATAATCACTAGCATCACACATAAGCTCAAAGGGCTTGCTCCAATCCGGTGGTTTAATGATAGGGGTTGAAATCAAAAGTTCTTTCAAACGATTGAATGCCGCCACACACTTTTCATCAAAGTTAAAAACCACATCTTTTTGCAATAAGTTACAAAGTGGTGATGCTATCTTGGAAAAGTCCTTGATGAATCTACGATAGAAATCTGCATGACCAAGAAAATAGCGTATCTCCCTCACCGTAGTGGGAGGGGTTAGAGCACGAATAAGGTCTATCTTAGATTTATCGACTTCCAAGCCTTTAGAAGATATTATATGGCCTAAAACTATGCCATGAGTTACCATGAAATGACACTTCTCCCAATTTAGCACAAGATTTGTTTCAACACATCGTTCAAGGATTAGAGACAAATTGTTCAAGCAAAGGTCAAATGAATCACCAAAGACACTAAAATCGTCCATGAACACTTCGATTATGTTTTCAACATATTCGAAAAGATACTTACCATACACCTTTGAAAGGTAGCTGGAGCATTGCATAAGCCAAAAGGCATCATTCTATAAGCAAAAGTACCGAATGGACAAGTGAAAGTGGTTTTCTCTTGGTCCTCCAAGCGCTATCACAATCCGATTGTAACACGAATAGCCATCAAGGAAGCAATAGTAAGAGTGTCCAGCTAAACGTTCAAGCATTTGATCAATAAATGGTAAAGGAAAATGATCTTTTCTAGTGGTGGCATTCAATTTTCTATAATCAATACAAACCCTCCAACCGGTTTGCACACGAGTTGGGACAAGTTCGTTCTTATCATTTTCCACCACCGTCACACCTGATTTCTTTGGTACTACTTGTAGGGGCTTACCCACTTGCTATCGGATATGGGGTAGATAACACCCACGTCCAAAATCTTGAGTATCTCCTTTTTCACAACTTCCATCATGGGAGGATTCAAACGACGTTGCGCTTCCCGTGTAGGCTTTGCATCGTCCTCCACACGGATCTTGTGCATACAAACGGCAGGGCTTATACCCTTGATATCGGCGATTGTCCATCCTATGGCCGTCTTGTATGTCCTTAGCACCCTTAGAAGTTTTTGCTCCTGTAATTCATTAAGCTCGTTAGAAACAATCACGGGTAACTCCTCATTGTCACCCAAGTACAAGTACTTTAAGTGACTTGGAAGAGGTTTCAATTCTAAACTTGGAGATTTAACAATAGATGCCACAAGTTTTTCATTATTGCAAGGTAAAGAAGCATATGGAATATTCTTAATTGCTGATTTTTCCGGTAATGAGTCAAGAGAACCAATGGTTTCTTTAATCTCATCACTATACTCCAAACCATTATCAATGGGTGTAGTGACCACGGTTTCCAAAGTATCAACACCATTCAACTCAAACATTTGTTGCGCCAATGTGTCCATCACATCAATGGAGAAACAAGAGTGGACATCACTAGGGTATCTCATCATCTCGAAAATGTTGAAACGTATTGTTTCTTCATCAAACTCCATAGTTAGCGTTCCCTTGTCAACATCAATAATGGTTTTCGCCGTTTTCATGAAGGGACGCCCAAGTAGCAATGGAAGAGACGAGTCCGGTGAACCTTCATCCATCTCTAACAGACAAAAGTCAGCTGGAAATACAAGTTAATTAACCTGCACAAGAACATCCTCAACAACACCTATTGGGTAGACATTAGAACGATCGGCTAATTGCAACACAATTCCAGGCTTTTTAAGAGGACCAAGATCAAGTGAATTATACATAGACGCAGGCATAACATTAACGGATGCACCTAAGTCCAACATAGCTTTGTTAAATGTGGTGTTACCAATTGTGACGGGAATGTCAAAGCTACCGGGATCCTTGCACTTAAGTGGGAGTTTGTGTTGTATGATTGCCTAAAAATTCTCCCCCACACTAAGCACTTCATTACCTTTGAGCCTTTGTTTATTAGTACACAAGTCCTTCAACACCTTTGCATACTTTGGAACTTGCTTGATTGCATCTATGAGTGGTATGTTCACATGGATCTTCTTGAGAATGTCTAAAATCTCCTTTTCTAGTTCCGCCTTCTTGGAATTTTCAAATCTGCGAGGGAAAGGTAAAGGAGGAACATAAGTAGAAATCGGAGTTTTAGAGTTAGAAATAGGTACCTCGGAAGTTTGGGGAGAATCCTCATTTTTCTCCTCCAAAACAGGTTCCTTTGGTGTTTCCACCGTGCCCGAATCAGTAACTTCGGGTTGCACAAGTTGTGTACCACTTCTCAAGGTAATTGCATTAACACCCTCTTTTGGGTTGATAGGTTGAGAAGGGAGTTTCCCACCATTTTGTGCCTTCAATTGATTCAACTCAATAGCCATAGAACCAACTTGAGTTTGCAAATCCTTAACCGTACTCTCCGTTCTTTGCATAAAAGATTTCAGCAACTCCTCCATATTAGACCCCATATTTTGAGGTTGTTGTTGTTGTTGAAATTGTTAAAATTGTTGTCTCGGCTGGAACTGTTGTTGTTGAGGTTGAAATCCACTCGAAGAGTTGAAGGTAGGTTGTTGAATCGCTCATTGCTTATTGGCATAGCTAAAATTTGGGTGATCTCTCCATCCCGGATTGTAGGTGTTAGAGTAGGGATCATACCGCCTTTGTTGATTTGGAAAGACCGCATTAGCTTGCTCATCCTCATAAGCTTGAGAAGAACCTGGTATCACCGCGGCTGCAACTTTTTTGCATCATTTCTGTCATGTTACCCAATTGTTGACGAAGTTCCTCAACCTCGCTCACTTCATTAACTTTCCTAAGAAGCACATCCGAAACACGACTCAAGAATTGTTGGGAATTTGCTGCCATGTTCTCAACCAACTCTCTAGCTTGTGCCACCGTCTTGTTCACTAGTGCACCACCACCCGCAGCGTCAAGAAGATTCTTATCACTTGATTGGAGTCCTTCATAGAAATATTGGATAATCATAGCGTCACTGAATTGGTGGTGAGGGCAGCTTGCCACCAACCTCTTGTATCGTTCCCAACATTCATATAAGGATTCTCCCATATTTTGCTTCATCCCACAAATCTCTTTTCGAATTTGAGTAGCCTTTGATGCAGGAAAATATCTCTCTAAAAAGAGTTTCTTCAACCCATTCCATGTCGTGACACTTCCGGGAGGCAAATAGTACAACCAATCCTTAGCACTATCCATCAAAGAGAAACGGAAAACTTTCAACATTGCACCATCCGCCTCAACATCCTCTGGAAGCATGGCCGTGACAATGGTGTGTAAGTCCATAAGATGCTTGTTTGGGTCTTCATTCACCATGCCATGGAACTTTGGTAATTCTCTAAGCAATCCCGGCTTGATCTCAAAAGTAGAGTTTGTTTGAATACACCCATGTTGTGTATCAAGCCTATGAGAAGCTAACTCCTTGAGTGAACGATTTGCATCACCCATTGCTTCTTATTTTTCTTCAAAAGGTGGTTCTTGTTCACCCGGAACCTCTTGTTCTAAAACTGCTTCTTCTTGTTGGAAAGTCTCTTTTTCCGTTTCCAACTCTTGTTCTTCCGTTGTATCTTTACTTGGTTGGAGTATTGTGCCTCTTCGTGTAGCTATCCCGCACCGTGGATAATTCCAATCTTTAGAAGCCAGGGATTAGGTACCTGAAAACAATTCTCACAAACAAGTAAGAAACAAGACAAGACAACAAGAAGCAAAGATAAAAGCAAAAACAAAAATAAGAAACTAAAAACTTAATAACTAGCCGTATGCCTCCCAGAACGACGCTTAAAATTTGATCGCTGTCGTATGCGTCAAAAATAATTTCACTTTCCTAAAGCATATGATAAGAAAGAGTTCGTTTCCACGAGAGGCGATTGTAGTTATTATGTATTCAATTTCCTTAAGTAACCAATTGGGGGATTTCGATTTTAATGTAAACAATAAAAGTAATTAAAAGCAAAATAAATTGTATAAAGTTATCAATGAGAGAAAGATATTGGTCAAGGAATTCATCTTTAATCTTAGACATGTGCTTGCATATATGATTAAAATTACAATTTAATCTCTTATATTATCAAAAGCCTAGAGAATCAAGAGAGCAAGATAATCTATTAATTCCTGAGTTCATCAACACACACATTAGAGCTGCGTATGTGAATTCTACCTAAAGAATAACCTAACGCCTTGCGCTAATTAAGTTCAATTCCTAGGAGCTTTAAGTTTCAGAAATAGGCTAATCAAAGTAATTGTCATACATTGCGCATAACAATTCGGACAATGGTCAAACTCTACATATGATTACGAGAGTGTATCACTACAAACCGTAAACATATCATGCTACTTGTATTCAGGGTTATCGCTCGATGAAAAACCCTAAAATAGTTATGGACTAGGATGCAAGTTCAATTAATTGGCCACTTAACTAACCAAACATCTAAGTCCTATCACAATACATCAATCATGTGATTATTAAAAACAGTAGAGATTTAAACAATAATCAAGAGAGAAAACTAATACATAACTCAAGCACAAGTTTTAGAAATAGGACTACATCCTTAACCAATAATATAGAATTTAGCTACTCATAGCTATGGAGTTCATCACAAAAATATCAATTGAATAAATAAAAAGATGAAAAAAAGCAAACCCTAGTAGCGTAAACAAAAGCGGCTCTCTCATTTTTCTTCCAAGAATAATAGGTCTTCCAAAAGTTGTAGGACTTCTCTTTTATAGCTCCTCTTGTTCCAAAATTAGGTCTAGTCTTCAAAGTCCATTAGATGAAAATCCACCAAGCCCATAAGTCAGAGAAACCCATGTAGAAAATATGCCCCAAAAACCGTCGTCGAAAAAACTGGTATTATGGCCGGAAATCGGCACCGGAAACTGGCTCAGGTGACCGGCAAAATCCACCTGGTCACCGGTTAACTGGGTCAACTCGGTCAAGGTCAAACCGAGTCAAATCGGGTCAAGCACCGAGTCATACCGAGTCATCTATCTGACTCGGCTGGTTAATCTCTTGGTCAGAGATGTTCCACAGTCTGAGCCTCTTGCACATGCCAAATGCTGTGATGCGCCAAGATGGCCCTACAACTCTTTGCAATCTTCCATTCTTCAACTAAGCCTAACATTCATCTATTCTCACATAACAGCTCCATATCTTGCCTTCTAAAGCGTCCTGCTAGTCTACAACTCATTGCCATTACCACAGCCTTCTAATTTGTAGCAACAATAGCTCAAACAACCCTGCAATCACCTCAAAAATTGTATCCGCAAACATCGTTGTAGATACCACCGTAATTCATACTAGCTCGCACTTTCTATCGATTAAATCATTCACCATTGCCATTGCTCACTCCATTTCTTGCACCACCATCATCGATCTTCTCGCTTTGCCCGGTTGTTCAACTTCAGTCATCACTCTTCCATATCATAACAACAACAGACTCCAAGTGTAATCGCTGCCAGAACCCTGCAGCACAAACCTAGCTACTATTCCTTGCTCAGCTTCCTTGCATACCTGCAATCTTCTTAGCTCGACCACTGTAGCTCAACACAGCTTTGTGTTCTTTTTTTCTCAGCAGCAGAACATCCCCATTGCATTCATCTCTACTCACTGAACCCACCGTATACTTTCAACCATCATTATGACTACCCATCTTGATTCGTACCCATCTCAACTCTTCTACTAGCTCCCGGTCATCGGTGGCAATAGCTTAGCTTCTTTGCGAACTCGAAATAGCACCACCGCAATTACACCGCATACCAACATCACATGAAAGCTGTAGCAATTCATTACCACCAACATCACCAACCATCTCAGTTATTTTTGCTCACTGGTGAAGGTTGTGAGCTGCTTGTATATTGGAGATCACACACAACTCCTTCCCTGCAAATAATTCACATTCATTCATAACCCAAACTCCATTTCTTCCAGGACTTGAACTTATCTCGGTCATTTCAGTTCGCCACAAACAACCACGGAAGCAACACTTGTATGAATCGAGAGAACAACCACGATATTCTCTCTGACTCTTTTGAATTCAAACCCTTTTATCCATCTCCTTCCATGTTTCAGTTCAAAACTCAGCAGTAACAACTCAATTTCATTCCCATTTACACAAACCCACACTTTCTGCAGCTCATTCTCAATGCCACCAACAGACTCCAACTACCATAACCAACAACAGCTCTTGTGTTCAGCTGCAACCATCATCTTTACTGCCATTCTTCCATTTCTCAAACCCTGAGAACAACCAATTTCACCACCAATTCTTCATCCTTCCAAACAACAAAATCACCACCATCAGTCGGCAGTAAAGCTCAAACCAAAACCCAATCTGATGAATACCCATCCTTCCATGCTCTTCTTAACTTCAATTTCTCATCACAAGACCTAATATTCTTCACTAATAAAATCCCAACATATCCTCTGAACCCAGATTCGATCTATCCCTCAATTCAACAGCATCCGTCACCAATCTTCGATTCTCTTTCTCAATCACTGAAAAACCCATTTCATAATCCAACTTCAATTCAAGGGCGACAACAAACCCTTCTTCGATTCCACAACAACCATTAGAGCTATCAATTAATCCTCCTTCTTCATTTTACTCTCAAGACCCCTAACAGCTCTACGATCCCTGTTAGCTCAAGAACATCCCATCTCAGAAGCCCTAACTCAGTGCTTCAATTCCATCTTCTCTGTTTTGTAGACAAACAAACCCATCTAGATCTTGTTCTCTAATCCTAGATTCAACACCTTCTTATGCTTCAATTTCACTCTGAATTTCCTCCATGAAAATCAATGGAGCCGCAACTATTTACAGACAGCGATGAAGAGATAACAAAACAATGATGAGAAATGATTTTCTCTGAAACCTAGCTCTTGTGTAGTAATAGTAATTACTCAAGGTACCCCACAAGAGTGAATAAAAGAGCCACCACAGCATGAAAGCCCCTCATCCTCCATTGTGCTCTCGATATCACATGCATACGAAATGACGCTTCCGCCCTTCTTGCTCAAATTGAGTGATTTCTTCTTCTTTTCCTCCGTGCGACTCCAGAGTACCTAATAACTCGAAAGTAACTATAAGATACATATTTTACAAAAGAAATAACAAAGAAATCATAAACAATAGATATAAAATTAGGTGTTTTACAACACCTATCAGAAACTGCAAATGCAGAATAACCCCGGGACCTAGTCTAGATTTGAACAACACACTGTATTAAGCCGCTACAAACACTAGTCTACTCCAAGTTAATTTCGGACTGGAATGTAGTTGTGCCCTAACCAATCTTACACTGATCAAGGTACAATTATGATCCTTACGTCTACGAATCCCAGCCGGGACTCTACGCACTTGATTCCCTTAGGCTGATCTCACCCACAACTAAGAGTTGCTACGACCCAAAGTTGAAGACTTGATAAACCAATTTGTCTCACACAAAAAGTCTATTGTATAGATAAATCCGTCCCCCACAATAAACCTATGATTTTTGTTCTGTCTTTTGATAAATCAAGGTCAACAGAACCAATTAATATACCAGACTCATATTCCCGAAGAAACTGACCTAGAAAATATCAATCATCTCACAATAATATTAATCGTATGGTAGCGAAACAAGACTACTTTTTATCTTGCCTATCATAGATTAGATCTCGAGCAAATCTTAGAGAAGATAGCACTCAATACGATAGAAACAGCAAGATCAGAACACGTAACTACATAGAAAATATTTGGGTCTGGCTTCACAATCCCAATGAAGTCTTCAAGTCGTTAACCTACATGGTTTCGTGAAAAACCTAAGGTTAAAGAAGAATCGACTCTAGTCGCAACTAATATCACACAGAAGGTGTGGGGATTAGGTTTCCCAGTTGCTAGAGTTATCCTTTATATAGTCTTCAAATCAGGGTTTGAAATCAATGTTACCTTAATAACAAAGCATTCAATATTCACCGTCAGATGAAAGCCTGATTAGACTCAAGATAATATCTTTCAACCGTTAGATCAAACTTAGCTTTTTTATACACAAATGAAAAGTGACTTCATTTAGATATGAGTAACCGTACGTAAACTTGTGCACCTTGTTGGCTCAATAATAGTTAACCGAAGTTAGCCATATGGACACTTTCATATCAACCTTATTCATCTTAACCATAACTAGTTCAAATGACTCAAATGAAACTAGTTCTAGAGTTGTTCAATTGATTATATTCTCATAGAAGTATACAAGATACAATTGAAGAAAAATCGATTTTGATTCACATGAATCAAGTCATGAACATTATAGCCACGGTTTGCAAAATATTGCATTACTTGATATATAAATGTATTAATTCATGAACAAACGATTTTAGAACATTATCCACTTAGGTATGCATACGGTGCAGCGTGCACCTAAATGGCCGGACCAAGTTTGGGTTTCGCCAGTACGCGAACCGATACGCATACCATCCAAACTCAGAAGAAATTCCCCGACCTGAACCTTACGCCAGTACGTGTACCAGTATGCATACCAGGTTCCAGGACTTCCTCAAACAAACTAGTACACATACGGGTATGCATACCATAGTTTCCGTACATGGATTACATATATGCAAGTACACACACTATGCTTATATCCAATTGTTTTAAACTCTCATTTCAATCATTGAAACATTCTTTGAAGATGGCAATAGCTGTCTCACACAAAATATTAGCTTCAAAACAATTTTCAAGTGATCGAATGATCAATACGAAACATTCCGAGTCTACATCAAACGAATGTCTCACACAAATCATGTAAGATGTTACCGGGAGATTTTTACATGATTATTGATCGCTGTCGTAAGCGACACAAATATAATTACACTTTCTTACTACTCAAAATATAAATATAGCAAGGGCAAGAAAGGATCGATCCCACAGAGAGGTCTAGGTTGTCGAATTGTTATGGTTTCCTATATAAATTACCGGGTGGATTTTCTGATTTTTATAAACTAAGCAAATATAAAAACAAAGAAACAAATAAGCAAACAAATAAGATAGAAGAGATATTGGTTAAGGATTTCGTTTTCATTCACTAACATGCTTTTCACAATAACTAGAATTGATATTTAATCTCAACTTTTATCAAAGACCCTAGAATACCTTGATCGCAAGTATATCCCGCAAATCTCCTCATGTCATCAACAAACACATTAAAAGATGCGAATATGAATTCTACCTAAAGGAACAACCTAACGTGTAAAAGCACTAATCAAGTTTAATTCCCTAGATGCGTTAAGTTCTATGAAATCAGGCCAATCAAAGCAATTGAACGTGGAAAGCGCACTAATTCAATTTAACAAAGGTTACGATTCACATATGATCATAAGAATATATCACTACAAACTATAATCATATTATGCTACTTGTATCCAAGGAATATCACTTTTGCGTATAATAAACCCTAAACTAGCAATAGATGTGATTAGAAGTTCTACCAATTTGCAACTTGACAAAACAATCAATCAATCATAAAACAATATTTTCAGAGAATTGCAAACGATAAATATGAGACAAAACTAATATATTGAATCAAAGAATCATGCTTTGTGAAATCCAACTATTCCATAACCAAAAGATAATTAGGTACTCATATTCATGGAGTTCATCACAAGAAGAAAGAGAAAAGACTTCATGGTTCTAAACCCTAGAATAAAGTAGAAGAGATAATAAAACGTGGTAGATAATAAGATATCTCCTATTTTTGCCTAGGCTTCTCTATATATGGAGTTTTGTAACCTCCTCTTGAAGAAAACTAGGAAACCTAGCAAAAATAGGAAAGAGCATCTCTTAGGAATTGTGTCCCGTGCATCACCCCGTTCGAAATCCTGCCGAAGCTTCTAAATATCGTTCACGTCCAAGTCCTGCTATGATAGTTTAGAATCGGCTAAATAGTCCAATGAGCCTGCAAATTCAGCCCACTCCTTGTCAATGCCTTGTCAGTCCGCTGGAACTGACAGTGCATCTTTTCTTCAACCTCAGCAGACAACGATCTCTTCTTCCATGCAATATATCCTTCACAAGCAAGCCCCTTCTTCTCGTTATGAGAATCACCCGGCAGCTCGAGCTCCACTTCTCAGTGCCATCACCGAACAATGGCATCACCACGCTCGAGTTCTTCATTCGCCAACAGCCACGACATCACCATCAACCCCATCTCCGGCTTCACACGATAATGGCAGCAACCTCCTTCTCTGTTGCTCCTCTCATCCTCTGACCGATACTCGTCTTCCATTGATCACTGCTCATCACCACCACTGCCAACAAACTACAGCTCAACTCCATCAATCCACATTCGTATCCATCACAGTGATCATATAGTACAACTACTCCACTGCCAAACTCAGTCCACAGCACCAAGCTCTACTCGGTTCATCTTCATGCCTGACTGCCAAGCTCGACCATCTTCCATTAACATCATCTAACTCCATCTCTCACTCGTTTACTTCTCATCATTCCCGTCACCACTGCTGATAATGAATGGCAGCAACGACCACAATCACTGGCAATATCCGCTACCAAGCTTCTACCCCGTATCTTCCATCACAGATACATCGCATCGACTTCCACTGAACAGCTCCATCAATCTCAGCTCAATAAATTCTTCTCTTCTTCCCTGTGTTTAGTTCTGAGATAGATTACTCCACACGACTATGGAAGCAAACCCTTTCAGCCGTGATCGGCTCTCACTAATCCTTATCGCCAATCTCCGGCTCCTTTCTGAGTTCCCTCGATCACCATTGATGATATTAGCAGCTGCCATTCAACCGCCATTGATCCCGACGATAACCAAATCTTTCCCATCACCGAGGCTTCTCCATTTCACAAAGACAAAGCCGAAGCTGTTCATTATTCGATGGAAGCAAAAACCCAAACTCGAGCTCTCCATCAGTTGAGCTCGTCATAGACTCGAGCTTCTCAATTGCAACCAATCCACCAAAGACTTGAACTCAGTCTCTTGATACACTCCTGCTCAACTCTGATATTTCCTCTCTTCCTCGCTGCCATAAATGGAAGTAATACTGCAGCTCCATGCAACCACCGAGAATCGCCAGCGGTTTCATCTTCTCTGTTTCTGCTGGTCGTGAAACGTGTTGAAGAAGAAGGTGGTGTGCCCTGATCAAACCCTACAGGTGCCTTTAACAATAGCCTTTCAAGCGTCGGTCTTACAAGACTGACAATTCAGTTTTCTGCATCATTCTTTTTGAACTGTCAGTTCCAGGGAACCGACAAGCTCAACTTCTCGTCTCGCCAATAACTTCTTCATACAACGTCGGAATGATTCCGTTCTTTCGCCATCGTCTTCATCTTCTCGTCCTCTACACAATGAAAAGTAGAAATCTTGTATTTGAACGAGTTCCAATTGGTCTTTTTGCTCCAAATGACTCCATTGCACCTAATAAACTCAAAAGCACACATAAGATACATAATTTACAAGAAAACTCGCAAAGAAAGCATAAATACTAGATATTAAATACGGTGTATTATACACCTATCAATTATCTTTTGACTTTCGTAAAGAATATAAGATGAACTTGGTTAAGGCGGAAGCTTACCAACAAATATTTCGAGAAATATGTAAGTGAGTTAAACTCACCTCGAAATATCAAATGTGTAGAATTGAAGTCTATAGAGTTATACGACTTTTATCTCAAATAGGAGATAGAGTAGATAGACTTTTGAGTGATAGATGAGTTCAAGTATCCACATACCTTTTGTTGATGAAGTTCCACAAGCTCCCCTTAGTAGTTCTTTGCTTTCAATAGATGAACGCAGTGAAGTATAATGCTCAACTACACTTTCTATCCTAATCCGAGATTTATCTATAAGTAGATTAGAAATCAAGACTTGTAGTTTTGGCAAGACAACAAACTTGAGATAGAAACGCTGCGAGTTCGACCAGCAAAGGTGCTCTAACAATTGTTATTCAATCTTATGAACAAATTGATTTTTTTGAAGCATGTATATTAAAAAATAGAAGGACTAAATTATTATTACACGTGGTTATCTGGCACCTATAGAGTCACTGAGAATAATCTGGTTAATAAAAGGAGGGATTGTATGGTCCCAAATCGCTTGGCTTGAAAACGTATTTGTTTGGCTTCTGTCAGCTGCATAGTTTTCTAGTCCATCTGCACTATTGAATAGCGCAGAGAGTAAATTCGATGCATTCTTTCTTTTATTTCTGCGATCATACCCAAAGTAGTTAATATCGGTTAGGTCCACACACCTACACAAAATATTGTATCGGTGATACATCATTAAGACTAGAATTTAAATACTTATAAATGTTTCAATACAAAAAATTTGGTGCGTTATTTTGCATTAATACGTAAGATCAAAAGCTTCATAGTACGAATTCAATCGCATTCAACTATTTATCTCATATTTACTACTCCTATTTTAGATGACCCTGTTGTTGCTACTAACCTGAACTGATGATGTTGAAGATAAAAGCGCCAACGATAATGAATTATCATTTGATAAGTCTTCATAAGAAAGAAAAAAGCTATAAGGAACCGTAGTTGTTTCAAGGATAAGAAACTTATTAAAAAATAAAATAGTTAAAATTTCTTTAATGAATCATATTGAGTTTTCAAGGGTACAGAAGACGAAGAAGGAAGAAGTATAAGATTATTAGGAGGAAGGGTTTTGTTTACATATTTTCAGTTCTTAAATAATTTATTCTACTAAATTACCGTTACCGATATTATCAGTGAATCAGTAAACTTGATATATCGGTTTGTAAAGGCTGATATGAACGTTTTTATTGTGCAATCCTTGTAAAGACGATATTTTAGATATCGTAAATATTTTTTACGATACACGATAAAAACCTATTAATATCGGCTAATACAAACATTATTGACTACATTGATCATACTTGAAATAGACAAAGGAGCTTGAGATGAAGATTTTATGAAGTGCATGAGATTTTTCGAGTCCGTTAGAACAACACTTTTGGCCATTTTCTTTCCGTTTTCGTTCTGGTTGCAAACAAGGTTATTTAAGTCTCGACGGTCCGTGCAGTGGTTATTCTCAGCGGTTGTGCGTGAGCCAAAATAATGTTTGCAATTCGAGTCCTTGCATATAAATCCTACTTCTGCCGATCCAGGGTTAACCCTTGCATCCTTATTAGTGTTTATTTTAATCCAATCTGGTACTGGACTGGACCATCCCACTGAGATAGTTGTTGTTGTTCGGATGTTGGTAGTTGTAATTCTAGATGGGGATTCTCCATGGAGAACCGGGGGAATAATCTTTTTTGGCCATTCGATTTCTTGCTGTTAAATTAAAGCTCTCTCCAGGATGACTGATGGTGGGGATTGGGTCTGTCTGAAAGCTATTTCATTCCTAGTCGTCCAAAGAGACCAAGAAGAAAGCAGTAAGCGTTGATATAAGAGATAAGGGCGGGACATTGTAGAAATTGGGATATGGTTATTTACGGATTTAAAGTAGTTGTTTGATTGTGATTATTAAGATGATTTGTTGATAGGTGAATAACAACTTACTCACCCTGTGAAAAAGTTGATGATGTAAAACAAAGTTAAAGGTAATCCAAATGTGCATACTAAGTTTTTTCATAACCCTTTATATGTTCACTGGATGCATATGAGAGGTTTAGTCCCATATCTGATAAATCTACAGCCAAATATCTTTAGTGAAACTACACTGTTGAGAAAGATGGTCAATTGTCTTTATATGGATATGATACACAGGGCACCTATTAGAAACACTCAGTCCTCTAGCAGAAATATTTTCTCTTGCCAAATTTTTTATGACTTAAAAGCTAAAAGCCAAATGAAGTATTTTTTTTTTATTTTTTATATTGGATGGGTAATGGAACAATCCACAACCTTTTTTCACTAAGACTGAAGTGGACAATCCCCCAAATTTTTTTCACATAAATTGTTAAGGACACTCTTTAACCGTTGCTTTGCCTTAAAAGTTAAAAGTCAAATGAAGAAATAATGGAACAATCCACAACCTTTTTAACTAAGACCGAAGTGGACAATGCCCAAAAAATCTCGCATAAATTGTTGAGGAACAATTTATTTAACCGTTGCTTTGCCATTGCTGAAGCATATTTATTTCAATAAGCATATCTTGCTTGCGAGAGAAACAAAAATACGAGGTTTACCAGAATGACGAAAAAAATAAAATTATTGTTACGGTGCTCGGTTATATCAGGCCCGAAAACCAAATATCCATCTGATTAAAAATTGACGAAAACTCAATAGCCTGTTTTGTTTTGTTTTTACTTTATTAAAAACTGATTTAAACATGAAAATGGACCAGGAACAATTTATCTGAAGGAAACTAAAACTCCGACTCTTGCAAATTTTCACACACAAAAACTATCTGGTAAAAAAATCTCACCATTGCACCTTAGTGCTCGCGGTTAGGAATAGACACCAATACAGTACTCCTCCCAAACATATTACTTTCCGGCACCGAGAGATTATTTCACTTTTCAACTCCAAATCGACTGAGAACCCGCACACGTGGCACTCTGTATATATATCGTCCCCCTCAGGTTGTACTCTCAACAAAATCCCTAATCTAAACCCCCAAAAGATCATCAAACCTTTATTTGTAAATCACTGAAATTCCCGAAACCCTTGTCTCAAAAATACCCAAATCAAAAAAAGATTTTTCTTTTATAGCAATTCAAACATTTCTCTTCTCCGAGAATTCAAAGATTGATACTGTTGTTGTGTGAGAATCTGAGTTTTTACTGAAAATTAAGATGGATCTTGGGAATTCAAAGAGGTTGAAGAAAAACATAGCAGATGAAGAGACAATGAAGAAGATGGGTGGTTGTAATGTTGAAAGAAATTTTGGAGTTCAAATATTGTCAAGTTTCTGAATTCGGAGGAGTTGCAATTTCTGGATTATGTTTTACTGAGTTCTGAATATGTGCAACAAATCTTGGAGAAAGGTAAAGATTCGTTTGAAAGGAGATTGGTACTGTTGAAGGCGAGGGGAGTTACTCACGGGGTGAAGGAAACAAATTGGAAATCTCCTACAATCTCTTCTTGGGTAAATTTTTTCTCGCAAACTGTAAAAAGGAATCTGATTGATTTCAATGAACATTTAAATAGATATTTCGTTTTCTTGCAAAGCAATGAGTTAGTTAATTGTGAAGAACGGAAATTTAAAGATTTTCCTATCAATTTCTTTTGGAAAGCAAATGAGGAAAGTATTCCAGAAATTACACAAGAATCGTCATTTGAAGAGTTGAGTCTTTATTGTGAAAGGGTTTATCAAGAGCTCATTGAGATGAAGATAAAAATTTTAGTTATTATGGAGCTTTTAGAAACATGGAAGAGATTGGTGAACATGACTTTGCAAAAAATGGAGGATATTCATGGGTTTCCAATGGAATTACAAGGTGCAGATCTACAAGAATTTGAAAGGAAATTAAAAAAGAAAAGGACCGCTCTCTTACAACTTCTCATGGAGTTTGAAAAACAACTCAAAACTGAAGAATTGAAGAAACAAATGGTGTTTTACAATTTCATATAATCTGTTTGGCTGTTGGAGGTTGGAGAAGAATATCTAATGGAGGTTGAAGCAGAATTCAGAGCTAACAAATGGTATTCTACATAATTACATTGATTTTTTCGTATTCTGTTTAGTAGGTTTTAACCATTTTACTAGTGAGAAATTACATTTTGTAGACTGGGTTCGTTTTGAATTCTGCTGTTTAGTTTTCGCCAGTAGTGTTTTCTTTTTGGCTGCGAAATGAAATTCTGTAGAGTGGGTTCAGATTGTGCATTCTAATTGACTATTTGAATAAATGGGTAAAACACATTGATAATTTCCAGTATTTTAATTTTACGAGAATTGTGCATGGTGCGACTGCATGCTTGATTGTTTTTCTTTTGTGGCTTCCGACATATAATTTATAGTGCATTTGATTATATTCTTGTGGCTTCCGACACATAATTTATAGTGCATTTGATTATAATCTTTTGGGGCCATCCTTATAATCTTTTCGACTGGTCAGCTTATTAGCCCTGCTAAATCTATGCTTTTACCTTCTCACTAGAAGCCCTGCCATTTGTAGTCCTGTCACTAATCTTGGCATTAGAGATTTGGAGTAATATGGTTCTTCTTGAAAACATGGCTTCAAGGAAAAGTGAGAACCCTGACTCTGAGCTTACTAGATTGCTAAAGGCCAAGTATTTCTGCAGTACCGATTTCTGGAATATTAAGGCTAAGTGTGGTGGTTCTGTCTGCTGGAAGAGAATTGTCCAAGTTAAGGATTCTGTTAAGGAGAGTTTTAGATGGAGCTTAAGGTGATGATAGTCAGATTAATTTTTGAGAGATAAGTGGGTGTTTGATCTCCCTATTGCTGCTATATCAAGCTTAGGCAGTGATGAAATTCCTAACATTTAAGCCAAGGATGTTATCGTATTCAAATTAGAGTTTAGAGTCTGGATAGATTTTTATCTGATCTTGTTATCAAACATTTTAAATCTACTTCTATTGCAGCTACCAAGATTTGGAGCCGTGGCAAGGATGGTAAGGTATCTGTCAAAGAAGCTGATGCTCACCTTCTTGCTGCTAAGACGGATTGCCCAGCAGTTAAAACTGACTGGAAGTTTTTGGGTAATCTTAAGGCGCTCAAAAAATTTAAAATTTATCTTGGCATACTTTGTCATAAGAGACTTAGGAGCCCAGAAATTGATTGTAGTTTAAGGATTCCTAAGAGATTTTAATTAGTGGGTTTTGTTTATATGCAGTTTTTTAGGAATTGGGTCCTCATAATAATTGCTTTATTTGGGTTAAAGCTCATTACACATAGGAAGCTCTATACACTTTGGATGGCAGGGTACACTGGTTTTTAATGGCAGACACACTTGCATACCCTTCCAAGTATGTTACCGCACAACCTTCGGTTTGGATATAGTCTCGAGAAAATATTGCCACTTGTGAGAAAATATTGTCACTGGGCAACTGCACGTTTGATTTTTTTTTTCTTTCGTGGCTTCGGACATATCTTTTAGCGCATTTGCTGAAGAAGAATGCTTGTAATCTTTTGGGGTCATCCTTGATAAGTTCAGTAGGTGGACTGGTTAGGTTATCTGCTTTGCTATGGGTATGGCTAGGGTTCTCCAAGTGCAGGTTGCTATAATCCTGGTAAGTGCCTGAGCATGCATACCATTGTAATGAGTCTTTGGAAAAACATCCATTGAAATGCAGGAAATTTTAACTCATATTATGTCCATGATCAAACTCCCTAGGGACCTCACTTATAAGATAGATAAATATAGGAGAAATTTTCTTTGGGGAGGAGACAAGGATAGTAGGAAAATGCATGGGGGTGAAATGGAGCGAAGTTTGTAGTCCTGGCACTAATGGAGGTCTTGGGAGTTGGGATTAGAGATTTGGAGTTGAGTAATATGGCTCTTCTTGACAAGATGGCTTCAAGAAAAAATATGAACCCTTACTCTGAGCTTAGTAGATTTCTAAAGGCATTCTGCACTACTGATTTCTGGAATAGTAAGGGAATGGTGGTTCAGCTTACTAGATTTCTAAAGGCAAGTACTCTGCACTACTGATTTCTGGAATAGTAAGGGAATGGTGGTTCCGACTGGTATTGAAGGGTTGAAGGAGAATTCAGAGCTAGCAAATGGTATTTTACGATTTTGTATAATCTGTTTGGTATTGAAGAAACTCTTTTACATTGATTTTTGGTATTGAAGAAACTCTTTTGAGGTTTTCTGTTTGGTAGTATTTTACCACTTTACTACTCAAGTTGGGTTGTGAAGTCTAATTGAATTCTGATGTGTAGCTCCTGAATTTTGGTAATGGGATAATCGGTATTTTACTTGTTTGCATTGTTAAATTTCAGCATTTTAATTGGATAATCGATATTGAAATTAGAGTTTGGAGTCTGGATAGATTTTTATCTAATGCAGATACCAGGATTTGGACCCCTGGCAAGGATGATAAGTTGACTGTCTATAAAGCTTAAGCTTACCTTGTTGCTGCTAAGATGGATTGCCCAGCAGTTAAAACTGACTGGAAGTTTTTCTGGAATCTTATATGCTGTCAATAAAATTAAAATTTATCTGCATACTTTGTCGTAAGAGATTTAACCTGAATGGACTTTTGTACAGGAAAGGCAATAGCACCTCTCCTGGCTGTAGTTTCTGTCATAATGACTTTGAAACCATATACCATGTCTTCTTGATCCGGTTTGAATTGTGGGCATTGAATACTAATGGCTTGATCAAAATTGTATTTTTTGTGGCAATTTTCCTGAAACAATAAGATTAGGCATCATTTTTTCAATTGTCAATTTGGCAAAGCAGTTTGGATGCTGCCTCCTTAACCATTCTTTAACCTGGCGAGATTGGGGTATACCCAATTTTAAGTGGACATGTGACCTTACTAGGGGGAGGTCAAATTTGGTTGAAGTTACAATACTACCCTTGACCTTTATAATTCTATTACCATAATCAGTTTTTTTTTTTTATTTTCATCTTCCTTCTTCTCTTCTTCTCTTCCATAACCACACCGGCTCCTCCCCCACCACCACCACCAAAACTCGTCGATTAATTCGTTAACATCGTCGATTCGAAAACTCCGAGTAATCTTCATCAATGGAACCACCACGGCGTAAGGGAACTCGTATGAAAGGCGCCAATCGAAAACCCAATCAATACAACCCTGGAATTGCAAAATTAGTTCAACAAAAAGAGAAGAAAAAAACCGTCGAAGAAGAAGAGATTGAACCCGCTCAAAACGAAGAAATGGTGCGATTAAGAAAGTAAGGGCCTACTTAAACTCACTCTAGTACTTCGATTTCATGTTTGCATGTCAAATTAGGTCACAAAAATCGAATCTTTGAATTTGCGGTTATTTCGAAAAGGCAATGTGTTTGTTTCACGACCTACTAGGGATTTCATAATTAGGGTTCATTTGGGATGATCATTGTTTGAATATCTTAGGAGGTTTAGTTTTTGTAAATCGCTTTCACGGGGTCGGGATGTTATTCAACGTATAATCTTGCGGCGCTTTTTTTTAAGCCGGGTTGGTTATAAACTTTTAACTTGCCGGCAGGATTTCAGTTTTTTAGCGTCTCCTGATGCCTTGAATGATAAAGGTCAGAATGATATCTAAATAATACCACGCCGGCGTTATGTTAGCCGGTGTTGTTTTTATTATGGACGTTGCCGACTTTTGTAGTTGAAAACCCAGTCATAGTTGTTAAAAACCGGCAGGTTATTGGAATAAAACCCTCCCGACCTTTGTTTAGCCGGCTTGTTGATTAGATATCGACCCTTCCGACCTTAGTCCGCCGGAATGGTTATATATGTTGAGCCTTCCGATTTATAGTTTTTTTCTTAATTGTTCATGTTCAGGTTGCAAAAGGCAAACAAGAAAGCTATGAAAGCTCTTAGTCCTCCTTCAAGACCTCCTCGTGTTGGTGACAAACTCTTGACTTCAAGACATCGAGGGGCATACGTTGTGGCGGGAACGACAAATATCCGTGTGCCGAATGATGATTATCAACCACCATCGGAACCCAGTGATTCGGACGAGACTCCAGATGAAGACCAATCAATTCCATCTGGTAGAAGAGGTGACGATGATGATGGTGATGAAAGAAATCCTACTGGCTGGAGGAGGTAACAATGATGATGATGATGATGGTGATCAAGACATGCCTAATGTTGGAGGAGGTAATGATGATTATGATGATGGTAGTGGTAATGGAGATCAAGGTAAGGATATTCAGGATGAAATTGTTGAAGAGGCAGAGGAACAAGAAGAAGAAGAAGAAGTTGGGGAACAAACCCAAGCCGGCAAGTACTAGTGCAATAGGAAGAAGAAAAGGGTTATCACTAAACCAAATTGATTCCCACATGCCTCCCTCTGAATTGAAGGTTAAATTGAAACCAAACGAGCTTCCCCGGGGGACCCCAGAAGATGGTGGACATGTTCTTTTTGGATACAAAGACTCGTGGGCATGTGAAATCCAAAATACTATCGTAAGTAATCTCAATCCGTCTTTGTTTTTCATTTAAGTGTGTAACTATCTTAAATTTGCGTCAAGTGTTTGTATTTCTTTTCATTTTGTGTTTTTGGTATTTAGGATCACAAGCATGCTATCCGTCTCATGAGGCGCCAAGCTTCATGTTCAGTGACTAAGTCTTGGGATCTTGAGGATGAATGTGAGGAGGTGAAAGTGATTGTCAAGAACTCCGGGTTGTTGCCTGCGGTGGAGAGTTCGAATGTTGAGTATGATAGAGTTACCGTATCCGCATTCTCGTGAGAGGTTCTACGGAGAGACCGACACAATGTTATTCCCATTCGGTGAGATGGCGATAACTCCCGATGATGCTCATCAAATTCTAGGCCTCGAGGTTGAGGGAAAAGCGATCGGTGAAGGCTTCGATAATAACATTTCTTGGGAGGAAATCTTCAAATTGACCAACACTTTGTTCGGTTGGGATCAGATTAAGATTTGAGTCTATTCTTGCGATGAAGGATGGTAATCTAAGCAAGAAGTTTAATCAAGAAGTTTTGAGGATACATTATCTCGGGACCAAGAAAATCTTTGATGTGGAAGGAAGGGTGAACCCCGTGCGAATCAATGCTACCGCGTCAGCTTATTTGCTATACGTCCTGGGCAGATGCATCTTCCCCGATAGTTCCGGAAGCTTGGTCAACGCCAGTTATTTGCAACTACTGGATCCCTTAGATAAGATGCATGCGTATTCTTGGGGTACTGCGGTGGTCGCCTTCTTGAACAATGAGTTGACAAAGGCTTCAAGGGCACTCACTGCGCAAGTTAACGGAAACATATGTCTCTTCCAGGTAATTATATTGTCTAAATCATTTATATTTGCCAAATGCTTGTAATGTTTGATTCTTACTAAACTTTGTGTTTGCATAGGTTTAGATATATGAGCACTTCCCTACTTTGGTGAAAACCAACTCCCACGTCAAAGTAAATTAAAAGCTTGCGATTGATAAGCCAAGAGCGCAAAGATACAGTTTTAAGGGTGCTCAGGAAAAGGATATGCCGCATTTTGCTTATTAACGTGCGAATCGCCTTGGACAAATTGACTGCGGATGAGGTAATATTTGATCCTTACCGAGATGCTAGAAATCAAGGTTTAATCCAAAGGAGAGATGATGTTGCATTATACTACGGACCCTTATTGTTCTCCCATTGATTTTCAATGTACGATCCACATCGGGTAATGCGACAATTGGGTTACGTCCAAGAAGAACCCCATTTCGATCTTGAGCATTTCTTTAAAGTGTTAAGGGAGGACTGCATCACATCCCAAAAAACTATTATCGCCGCTACGCTCCACCCCCAACTCTAGGACATTGGAAGGGAAGACTTGACCGTAAAGTCGATACGAGTCTTTTGGACGAGGTGACCGAAGGTCATGAAGCTCAGGAGAGATACATTTCGTGGTACTTGGGTTGGGCTCGTCCTACTTTGTGATTAGGGAAATGACGGGTGAACAATTGGCTCGTAAGAGGAAGATGGCATCGAATGACTCAACAACAATTCCTAACTTCCTTGTAAGTATTTTGGAGTAGCTCTTCTTGTTTTAAGATTACATTATCGAATAATTCTATTAATTGTTTGTTGTTTAACCGAAAATAGAAGGGGCATTTGAAGACCTTTGTGAAGTTTGTTGTGTTGCGCGAGAGAAAGAGGAGAGCCTTTGTCGATTGAAGAGCAAACCAAGCACATTCACTATGCTAGCAATCTTGACAATGAGGATGCCTATAAAATGTTCAAGCAAGCTGATGCTGAATTAAAGAGGGAAGAAAATGCCAGGAGGCCGCACAAGCCAAGATGAATGCCGACAAAAAGAGGGCTCGTAGTGGTCGTGGTGGTGAAGGTAGTAGTAGTCTTGGTGTTCCTAAAAGGGGCCGAGGTCGTGGTCGTGGTGAATGAATCGTTTCCTAATTTATTTCTTTATGTTGGGTAGGACAAATGTTAAGGTTAATGGTTGGACAAATGGTTTTTTAAGGTTTATGGGACATGTTTTCTTATTTTGGACAACAAGTGTTTGATTTCTAATTGTTGAATGAAAGGTTTGTTTAGCTACGTAAAGTTTCAAAATAAATAGCCGGTATGTTATTTTTAATTCACCATGCCGATAATACCAGAGGCGACAAGGTTTTGAAGTGTGGCTGCCTACCACTGTCAGAAAATGCTTGCATACTGGGGTCGGCAAGTGAGTCAGATCATTACCAAGCCGGCGAAGATACAGCCGGCAGTGTATTATGTTTTCTAACACGCCGGCGATTTGTTACAGAAAAATACCTTCTTCTCGATGCCTAAAACCATCATAACGTGGCATGGTAATAAATTTATACCCTTCCGACCATATCATAGCCGGCAGTAAAATTTCAAAATATTATGCCGGCGTATTGACAGAAGAAAATGATTTACTGATGCCAAAACCATCATAACGCCGGCATAGTTATACACTTCTCACCCTGCCGGCCCTAGGTAGTCGGCATACTGATAAAAAAAATCTCGTCGGCAAATTCAAAATTCAAATTTTTGACAAGTACAATTTCATTGATTGACTTGTACTTGGGCACTATAACGGCCAAATTTGGGTACAATCCTATAAATACACTACTTCTCTCTACAAAACAACATACAAATAGTTCCATATACTATCCAAAGCTCATATCATCATACAATCCATTAAACTCACCCAATAGCTAAACAAAAATGACATCATTTGATTCAAACGAAGATTTGGCAATCACCATAGCATGGTACGCGGAAACTCGACTTAGACGTCAATCCTCCGAAAGGGAGGATTCCACAACCTTTTGGGCTAGGGTACACAACAAATTTAGCGGCGAGTTTGGTAATCCTAATGGAAGAAGTATTCAACAAGTCCATGAAAGGCACCTAGTCATCGAAAATGCGATACTTGCTTTTTGGCTCTCCAACCTCGGATTTTTAACACTCGCCCCTTCACCTTGTCCATTGCACAATTTGTAAGTAATTTTGTGGTTATTTTTTATGCAACCCATGTTGTTTTATCTTCCAATGAAACGCCACTAACAAATGTAAGTTTGTTTTTGTGTTTTTGTAGCACGAAGTCGTGAAAGCGCGCTACTTGGAGGAAAAGGGGGAAGCATTCGCGTTCGATGCAAGCTATCACTTCTTGGAAGAAAGAATCCCGAAGGATAACCCGGAATACTTGGATGCCGTATCGTCTTCGGATGAGGAAGATTGATGGCTTTAGAAGTTTTTGTATAGGTTTTGTGGGTAGACCTCTATGTAAACCCTCCGTTTCAATCAATGTAGTAACAAAAATTGCATGAATAAAGTGAATTAGATCTTCCGATATTCTGTTTTTTGTTTGGTATATGTAAAGGTCGGCAGGGTATAAATCCTTAACATGCCGGCTACACATACGCCGGCGCTGTCATAAATTATATGCATGCCGACTATATCATAGCCGGCGTTATAGAGATATTTACGTGCCGACCGTAAGAAATTCGGCATAATCTTCATTCAAAGACCCTTCCGGCCACAAAATGGTCGGCGTTTTATTCATCCAAGGACTATGCCGGCTAAAATTGGTCGGCATTTTATTCAAAAAAATACCATGCCGGCTATATTATAGCCGACACCTTATTTTCAAAACAAAATTTTATGATCGAAATCGAACTCATAAGGGAGATAAAAGATTTAATCTACTGAATTCATAATTTCAAAATTTTAATCTAAACTCAATCAATTAACCTAATCAGAATTTTTAGTGTTAATTAAACAAGGGCATTTTAGCCATTTAGAAAAAACAAGGTTAAGGGGTGGCTTGGCTTTACTTCAAAATGACCCTATTTTGTCTCATTGGGTATACCCCAATTAGTTTGGGTATACCCCAATCAAGCCAGGTTCTTTAACTGTGTCTGATGCAATTTGAATTCTGGTGTATATTTGGCAAAACAGTTTGGATGTTGCCTCCTTTGCCTGGTATATATATACTAAAATCATGGTCTGCCATTCATGGATTATTACGCAGCTTACGGATTGCAGTTATAGGTAACTTATCGTGTATTGAATTTTCTGCAACAAAGTGGTGGTTTATTTGGAGAGAGGTGAGGTGCTTTGGAATCTTCTAAGATAAAACCAGCTTCAAAGACGTTTGAACTTTCGGAATCCAGTTTCCAGTAATTCTGATACAGACATTAGGAGGGAAGGCACCAAAACTAGGCTTATAACAAACTGGAACCCACCAAATGAAAATCAATCGAAGCTTAACAAGGATGCAGCCTGGATCTCTGATAACTTAAAAGCTTGTTTGTTTTTTTTTTACTAGAAATTCTGCAGGTGAAGTTCTGTTGGAAGTTACTACTATTAGGGCAGACTGTTATCTGATAGGGGCAGCCAACAAAAGTTTTCTTTTGCTTTTCCCTGTTTCAAGTTGGCAAAATAATTGGGCACCGTCTAATGAAGGTAGCGCGTACCAACGTGAAACAACCGCATAAGAATTTGCATGCAGTCGGTCGGTATTAGAGGTTTCCTAGTTGTAAGTGGTAACTAGCTATTTCCTATAAATAGTACTATTAATTATTAAACCTCCTCTCTCTCTATATACATAGTATATATATATTGCTATATAAGAGAATCACCGTGTACACTTTTAAAGACCCATTCACTTTTTACAACCTTATTCTTCTTCTGCTGCTCATCTCAATTAACCCCAATTAAGAAAAACTAAGAGATTACTGAATGGACGATTTCGATGTCATGAGTGTTTTTTTAGAAGAACGCATGTTTGAGTTGGATGGTTTTGACCTGTTACAAGGTGTTGAAGCAGTACGCGCTATTAATGATAAAAAGCTTTCAGAACGTCAAGACATTGAACGACATATGAAAAATATAGTTCTTTTAGATGATGATGAAGTGTGTTCCGTTTGTCTTCAAGATATCAAAGTTGGTGATAAAAATACAAAAGTTTTGACGTGTTCGCATACATTCCATCACAAGTGTATATCGGAATGGTCAAAGCGGAAACTAAATTGTCCTCTTTGTAGACATGATGTGCGCCAAGAGAGACAACCAAATCTCAAACGTAAGAGATTATCGCATGAAGCTGAAGAACTTAATGACGAAACAAGCAGTACCCATCGCCAGGGTGCACGTGTGTATGGGTTAGGGGGTATATTAGAAGATACTGATCCGTCGGAACCAGAGAACGCTCATGAATTTGATGAAGAAGACTTGTTAAGTTTAGTGAATGCACGTGTGTTTGGGTTAGGGTGGTATTAATCCGTTAGAACTAGACAGCCGCCCTACTAATATTCTTGATGAATATTACGGAAGAAACTAATCTTAAATATGATGAAGAGTTTTCGGTATGTCATGACATTTAAAGTCACAAGAAAAAGATCGTTGTTTTAGATGATGATGAAGTGTGTCCGGTTTGTCTACAAGATATCAATGTTGGCGATGATGATACAAGAGTATTGAAGTGTTTACATATTTTCCATCACAAGTGTATGTCAGAACGGTCAAAGCGGAAGAACTCAAAGACGAAACAAGCAGTTCTCATCACCAGCGGAAAGCATAGGAGATTTTACTGCTTTCGGTGTTCTTTTTTTCTACGTGTAATTATTATTGAATCTTATGAACAAATTGATGATGAAAAACAAAGTTAAATATTTTACTAAAGTCTTTCTTATATTCTGTGATGAAATTTCGTTTGTTGCATAGTTTGAGAGTTGGGTGAAATTCTAATTCTAACTTGATCTGATTTGTTTGGTTAATTTAATCTTCATAGAGGCGGAAACCAGTTCTTTTGGAGCATCCATTGTTGGAGTAGTGCCATACATTCTGACCGGAGTTCCGCTAAAAACAATTTCCATATGGCTAGAGTTAACAGCTTGCACTGTGACCACCCAAGGCATGAGGTTCTGGAATTTTTTTGACAGTGTCACCCGTGTAGAATAACTCTAAATATACCTCCCTCCCTCGCATATTTCTTATATTTTTTTAATCTTTCAGCAGCTTGAAAAGCATGATGCAACAGTGTAATTCGTACAGTATATCTAGAAAAATTCTAATTCTTCTAATGAGGGTATTTTGTCATGCTCTAAAATCTACTTCATTACTTTTAGTAACAAATAGGAACCAACATAGAAATCTAAGAAATGAGCAAACTAGTAGAGAAGCATTCTTGTTTAATAGTTGATTGCTCGGTTCAATATTGCAAGCTACGATTTCCGCCATGTACTAGAACTGAGATTTTGTTGTGCAGTGGGTTGTATTGCGAGCACCATCTAATTAAGGTAGGTGGTGTGACTCAAACGTGTAATCGTGAAACTTGTCAAATAAGCAAACTTTATGTAGTCGGCGGTCTTAAGAGGTCTCCGTATTTAATTCTAGCTAGTACTTCCTGTACCTATATTGCTACAAAAGAGAAACGCCACTTTTCAAAACCCTACAGCAATCTTGTTCATTCACAATGCCAGACTTCGACAGGATATTGGCTTATTATTCGATTGAAGAAGTGTATCGGTTAATATTTGGTGATCTTTCGGAAGAACTAGAAAACGCAACTGAAGCTTATAAAGAGTCTTTAGAAGGTAAAGGCATTGAAAGCCATATGAAAAAGATCGTTGTTTTGGATGATGATGAAGTCTGTGCGGTTTGCCTTCAAGATATGATGAATGTTGGTGATGATGGTAGTACGGTAGTATTGAAGTGTTCGCATACTTTCCATCACAAGTGTATAATGGAATGGTCGACGAGGAAATATAATTGTCCTCTTTGTAGACATAATATGCGCATAGATCGACCACCAAATCTCAAACGTAGGAGATTATCCCATGATGCCCAAGAACTTAAAGACGAAACAAGTCGTACTCATCGCCAGCAGAAAACATAAGAGGTTTTACTGTTTTCAGCGTCCAATGTTTGCTGGTACTTTTTTTTTTTTTTTTTTTGGTATTCTTGTTTATTACGTAGTTTAATGTTCACATTGTTTGGTAAAAAAGATACTTCCTGCTCTATTTCGAATCATCCTTGTGTTGGTGCATTGGTCCCGTGAATGAGATGGAAAATAAAAACGCTTCAGATGTTTAATGAGATCCATTGAATTAAGTGAAAAAAGAGTTATTGTTCAAAAACGTCTCATGCACATGAATGGTAGATATAAACGTTTGAAGTTGAATTTAATATAAATGTAGATCCTTTTGCAGAAAAATAAACAGCAGAAAATTTCTCAAACACATATTTCACTAGGAGGATTTCAGAAATCCAAAGATATCGGAATTTGAAGAGAACCCTGGTTGTTAATTTCTTCAAAAATAATAATTAATGGAGGGTTTAGTTAAATGTTCAGCAAATTACGTTCCTTTGTCACCAATTAGTTTTTTAGAACGATCAGCAGTTGTTTATAGAGATAGAATCTCGGTTGTATATGGAAGTACAGTTAAGTTTACATGGAAGCAAACTCGAGAACGATGTCTGAAACTTGCTTCTGCTCTTACTCAACTTGGGATCTCCCGTGGAGATGTTGTAAGTTTTCTCTTTTGTTAAGAAATTTCAATCTTTTCATTTTTGCGTGCCATTGAACGTTGTGGACTGGGTGTTCAATATTGTTGCTCATTAGATCATTTATGTGTCTTATTTATTGTTCATCAGTTGTCACCCTCTTTAATGTACTTAGAATTGTCCGACCAGGTGGTCGTATTGGCACCAAATATCCCGGCAATGGTTGAGCTTCATTTTGGTGTCCCAATGGCTGGCGCTGTTATTTGTACACTTAACATACGACACGACTCGGCTATGATATCAGTCCTTTTGAAACACTCAGAAGCCAAGGTCATCTTAGTTGATTACCAATTTCTTAAAGTTGCACTAGCAGCACTCGATATTCTGTCGAGCACAGAAACCAAGATACCTCTCCTAGTCCTAATTCCTGAATCTGATAATCCATATCCAGAAACTAGCAAAACCAATTCAGGCAAGTACTTGGAATATGAGAATCTTATAGGTAATGGTAGAGAAGATTTTGAGATTAGAAAACCAAATGATGAATGGGATCCCATATCATTAAATTACACTTCAGGAACAACATCAAGTCCCAAAGGAGTTGTTTACCACCACCGAGGTGCATATCTCAATTCTCTTGCAGCAATTCTTCTTAACGGCATTGGTCCGAATCCTGTGTACCTATGGACTGTACCGATGTTTCACTGCAACGGTTGGTGTCTCGTCTGGGGAGTGGCAGCTCAAGGTGGCACCAATATTTGCCTAAGAAATGTCTCTGCTCAAACCATTTTTGATAGTATTTCTATACATAGGGTAACAAACATGGGTGGTGCACCAACTGTCTTGAATATGATCGCGAATGCACCACCTACCGTCAAAAAGCCACTACGTTCAAAGGTGGAGGTAATGTCAGGTGCTGCACCACCTCCTCCTCAGGTCCTGTTCAAGATGGAAGAGCTAGGTTTTGGAATAACCCACTCATACGGCCTGACAGAAACCTATGGTCCAGCGACAATTTGCACAAAACCAGAATGGGATTCCATGCAACCCCATGACCGAGCAAGGCTCAAGTCCCGCCAAGGGGTTCAACATCTTGCAATGGAGGATGTCGATGTAAAGGATCCGGTTTCCATGAAGAGTGTACCTGCAGATGCAAAAACCATGGGCGAGGTGATGTTCAGAGGCAACACGGTGATGTCAGGGTACCTTAAGAATTCAAAAGCAACCGAGGAAGCTTTTCAAGGTGGGTGGTTTCGAACCGGTGACCTTGGCGTTAAGCACCCTGACGGTTATATAGAGCTAAAGGACCGATCAAAAGATATAATTATTTCAGGTGGGGAGAATATAAGTACCATAGAAGTTGAATCCGTATTGTTTAGTCATCCTTCAATTCTTGAGGCAGCGGTTGTAGGTCGTCCAGATGATCATTGGGGTGAGACACCTTGTGCATTTGTTAAGTTGAAAGGTGGAAAAAATGTAAGCGCTGAAGAGATTATCAAGTTTTGCAGGGACCGGTTGCCACATTATATGGCTCCACGAACTATTGTTTTTGATGATATGCCAAAGACTTCAACAGGAAAGACACAGAAGTATATTCTTAGAGAAAAAGTGAAGGCTATGGGAAGCCTTACTAAGAAGAATAACATAAGTAAGCTTTAAGAGAAGATATGAGTAGCTTTAACAACAGATCCCATTCAAAGATTTTAAAGCATGAACATCAAGTATATCATTCGTACGTCGAATTAGGTGACCTTACATTGGTAACTGTCTTAAGGGTAAAGTCCACGTTAAACAAACGTTACATCTGATCTCACATTTGTAACTAAATAAAGGATCATTTTGATTTTGTTGTTTATTTGGCATAGTAGTCTAAGACAGGATATGTTTGTAATGAGTTTGAGCACTGGACGATGAATGTAGCCTTTGCTGGATCAATTTGCATAGACTCATAAGCAAATTCAACAATATAACTCTTTCTACTGTTCATAATGAAAGGTGGTGGAATCATAAGCAGGAGGAGACCAGTCAGGATAGAATGTCCTAACATATACATGCTAGTTGATGCTCCTGTTGCATGCGGACATGCCATGGTGCCCTCGATTGTACAATATAACTTCTATCTATAATACTCCCTCCGTCCCAAATTAATTGAGCTATTTGTAGTTTGCACAATTCTTAAGGCAAGGAGAAAAATGAAGTATGTTTAAGTATTTTTACAATTATACCCTTATGGACAATAATTAGTAAAACTTAGAAATGATTTATCTCTTAAACTATACCACGGTTTTTCGTAAACTTTATACCGTTGAAAAACATTTTAAAACACCTACGTAACGAATATAAACATGACTATCAAGTTATACATATTTCTTATAGTAACAATAATCAATTAAAAGGATAGTTTTAGAAATACTCCCTTGATTAGTGAGATAACTCAATTATTTGTGGGACAAAATTTAAAACCAATTAACTCAATTAATTTGGGACGGAGGGAGTATATAATAGGCATGTGACCATCCTAATCCTATTATTTTAGAGAGTTAATATACTATTAGCTTGGAGAATATTTTTCATTTTGGATAATTGTAGCAGTTTGATGTAATGCACCTAAAATGCTCAACTGTTGACTAATATGTTGCAGTTAACGATGTGATTATGAATCTTTTGAGTTCATTATGAATTATTATGCACGAAATATATCTTGATTGAAATTCAAAGAAAAGTAAACCAATATTAAATTATTTTTAGGAAAATGTGATATTTGTGATGACTATTTTTAAATTATTTAGTACAATTATTATTTCATATAATATGTAGGATATATTAATGCTTTAATGGAACTTTTGAAAGTATTATGGGAAAAATATCGTTTGGTCCCTTTTTAGGTGGGCCCATGTCTGTTTGGTCCTTTAGCAAAACGCCTTTACTGTTTAGTCCATAATTATTTAAAAATATTAAACTGACAAAAGTACCTTTCCGTATTAATTTTTATTTATTTTCTTGTAGCAGTTCATTCCAGAAATGAAGTCCATATAAAAACCTAAAAAAACAGACTTCATTCCAGAAATGAAGTCCATATAAAAACCTAAAAAAAAAACAGACTTAAATCCAGAAATGAAGTCCATATAAAAACCTAAAAAAAACGGAGTTCAATCCAGAAATGAAGTCCATATAAAAACATACTTCATTCCAGAAATGAAATCCATATAAAAACCTAGAAAAACAGACTTCATTCCAGAAATGAAGTTCATTTCAGTAATGAAGTTCATCTTAAGCAGCAGCAGCAACAACAAAACGCATAAATCTTCATCTTCTTCATCATCTTCATTGACTTCACCAGCAACAACAACATCAAATCTTCAATTAACAACACCAAAAAAATCAAGATACAAGATGAAGATCGAAGGTTATATTCGTTTTCTTCATCTTTTTCTTCTTCTTCGTCATACACAGCAGCAGAAAAATCTTCAAAACTCCATCGTCTTCATCACCTTCATCTTCTTCAACAGCAGCAGCAACAAAAAGTGACGAAGAAACACAAAAATCTCTGTCGTCTTCATCATCATATTCAACAGCAGCAGTAACAAAATAGTGACGAATAAACCTAAAAATTTCGTCGTTCTTCATCGTCTTCATGAACAGCAACAGAAAAAAGAAAAAATGGGGAGGAGAGAAACTAGATCTGAAATAGAGAGGAGAGAGAAAGAAAATCTGAGAATAAGATATTTTCTATTAAATTTTTGTATATATATGGTCACCTTAGGACCAAACCATTGTTTTCTAGGACCAAACAATAATACAAGGGTATTTCTGCCACTACAAGATGACATTTACATCATCCATGACATCACCCTAGGACCAAACTAAAATTTTTAGGACCAAACTATAATTTATATTACCAAATAGGACCAAACAAACAATTGACTAGGTCAATTGGACTAGACTCTCTCTAATATATTATTTGTAGGACCAATTGGTATTTCCTACATGTATTATACTATGATGAGGAGGATCCACTCACACCCTTATAATCACACTATCTCACACTTTGAGCGAAATTTTTCTTAATAAAATTTTAACTTTGACGGATTTGAAACTGATATTTAGGAGATATGTTCATCTTACAAAGATATATGTTCTTACAAAAAATGAGCATATTTCAAGACGTATAACATTACCATCTACTATGTTAAAAACTGACCGATTTTAAACCGTTCAAATTAAGATCGATAACGTGCTCATTTTTTATAGGTATGTAGAGCTTTGTAATAAGAACTTACCCACAAAATATTAACATCAAAATCGTTACGGTTTAGTTTTTACTAGGAAAAATGTCGTCAAATGTGTAAGATAATGTCAATATAAACATGTGTGTGGGTACTCCCCCAACTATGATATTATTGAATTTATTATTTTAGCATTAAGGACTCATATCGGGACTAGAAAATTTTATTATTTTAGAAAACATTATACTATCGAATATTATATTAAAAAAGTTCTACTGTAAATATTAATTGTGTGGGATTAATTCGGTGGTTATAAGTTTGACTTTTGGTCAAACTGTATTCATACAAATTTGTTCCAAGGGCCAAGTTATGAAAATTTGATTCCAAAGTGGAATTTTCTTAAGGTCTAAATTTGTATCTTTATATAAAGGATTAAAATTAGAGTAGTAGAGACAATCCAACCTAGAAAGGTGGTAAATCCTTGTGCTTAGGATTTTGGTCTCTTTGGTAGGGAGGTCGAGTGCTACCGTGAATATGACATACCGGAAAATTACGCTTAACGCGACAGGGAGCGCATGCCATAACACTCTGATGCGCCACTCTGATGCTACAATCCAGGCCTAAAAAACTAGGGAAAAGCACGTCCATTTGTCCTTGAAAGCATGCTCGTGGATCATGATGCAGCTAACTTAGCTTCCACATCGTTCCAGTTTACCCTTGTCAGTAAATGGTCTAAAGCCATAAAGGCTAATACCGATGCATTATTTCATGCATCACTGGATTTCGAGTCCTTTCTAGGCGAAAAACATGCCTTGAACTTACGCATAGGCCATTACGGCCTATTTCTAAATTCTTTACTTAGCTTAGGCATTGCTGAAATCATGCACTGATCTTTCTCATGCCAAGGGTGCATCCATCAAGATCATGCCATACTTTACTTAGGCTTATGCATGCTCTGCTACTTTCATTCCAATATTCCTTACTTATCTGGCCATTCCCAATGCGTCATTGGTATATTCCTATGTCGACCGCCTTGATAAGAACTATGAGCATTCAAGGAATTGAATGCACATCGATCCATCAAGTTTGGCCAAAATCATCTCTTGCATCGCAATAACCAATCCAGATGATATGATAAGCCAATATGCTGCAATCATCTCTCAATTAGATGACATGAGCAACAAATTGGGTTGGACCGGCAATGCTGTAACTCATTGCGGCTTCATACATACCCTTCCCTACTCTAAAGGATCAAGCATTGACCGTAGTTCATTATCGAAGGTACAACAACTTAAGCCAACTCGTGTTGCAAGGACGTGGCCAAACAATAACGGCCTGGTCAGTATAGGCCGTTTCCGTCAAAATGCATCAAGGTGATACATATTTAGTCCGAGGCACCAAAATAGTGATGTCTAAGCGTCAAATGCCCTATTTACAAGGCTATACATATATAAATAAGGCCTACGCATCATTTATGCTCTTCCGGCTAAGGTATCATTTACGCTTTTCCGGTTAAGGTATCAAAAGCAACCGAGGAAGCTTTTCAAGGTGGGTGGTTTCGAACCGGTGACCTTGGCGTTAAGCACCCTGATGGTTATATAGAGCTAAAGGACCGATCAAAAGATATAATTATTTCAGGTGGGGAGAATATAAGTACTATAGAAGTTGAATCCGTATTGTTTAGTCATCCTTCAATTCTTGAGGCAGCTGTTGTAGGTCGTCCAGATGATCATTGGGGTGAAACACCTTGTGCATTTATTAAGTTGAAAGATGGAAAAAATGTAAGCGCTGGAGAGATTATCAACTTTTGGAGGGACCGGTTGCCACATTATATGGCTCCACGAACTATTGTTTTTGATGATATGCCAAAGACTTCAACAGGAAAGACACAGAAGTATATTCTTAGAGAAAAAGTGAAGGCTATGGGAAGCCTTACTAAGAAGAATAACATAAGTAAGCTTTAAGAGAAGATATGAGTAGCTTTAGAAAGTAACCTACTCCCTCCATTTTTTTTAATAGGCTGGTTTTGTTTTTTGAGAAAATTAAGGAAATTAAGAGAACTAATCATTGCAAGTGGTCCTCATGATACTTGTCAATAAAAGAAGTGAAGTGAAATGGTCCCCATGACACTTGTCATCAAAAGAAGTAAAGTGAAATGGTTCCCATGACACTTGTCATCAAAAGAAGTTAAGAGAAAAGTGGTCCCAGAAAATTAAAGTTACATTTGACTTTCCCAATTAGGAACCAGCCTATTTTTTTGAAATATTTATTTATAGAAACCATCCTATTATTTAAGAACGGAGGGAGTACTATGTTACTATTGTAATTGCTTGCAATTATAATCTTTCTCTTTCTGTGCAAACAAATATATATTTTTCGAACCATGTTGTGTCTCGAATTTAAAGCAGTTTCTTGATGAATGATGCAGATATAAGCATATATTTGGTTTGTATCTTGTTAGATCTATTCAAGATCTTGGTTATCTCAAATCCCCTAGATTAGAAGGGAAAATAATAATATGTAAAGACCCTGACTCACATAAGAGGCAATTTATTTGGGTCAATTTGTTTCTAGTCATGCTCATCTTTTCACGCTCATAGACCAAATTTGGTTATGATGTTCTCCAAATTTGCACGTTTATTGTGTACTCTTGTTGTTTTTCGTTCCTCAGTAGAAGTTAGAAGCCATTTTATTTACTCACATCCAGATATATATATATATACTTCATTAAAATAACTTTGTTTGCTCATACTTAATTTTATTATGTTAAAATAAAGGTGATTGTTTGTGCAAAACTTAATACCCAAAGTCCTTTTATCCAGAGAAAAAGCCTCAAAATCATTATTTTATCAAAAACCCAAAATCATTCTTTTATTAAAAACCCATAATTCCTTCATCAAAACACGAATCCGATCAAAACCCATAATAAAAGATCATTCGCATATTAGAGAAACCCTAAAAGTTTCAAATTTTGTTATGATAAAAAAAATATCATATCAAGAATCAAGAAATACGAGGTTAAAGAAGAGGTTTGAAAATGAGAAGATGATTCACTCTGTGTCTAATGTTAAGACTAGTCCTGATTTAAGTATCAATCAGAATTTTTGGAGCTTGGAAACGGTGAGGTTTCTGAAATCAGAGGAATTTGAGTTATTAAATGATTTAGTAATGAGTTCTGAATGGGTAGAGAAAATCCTAGACACATGAATGAAGTTTTTTGATGAGATTCTAGTGAAATTAAAGATTAGACCATCTCCAAATAATGTTAAGGGTTTTCAATACACCAAGAAACCTAAGCCCGATACTAATTGGTTGGTACTTTATTCTTAAACTATAATGAAGAACATAGTGGATTTTAATCAATTCTTTCAAAATTATTTGGTGTATTTGCAAGATAAGAGGTTTGTGAATTCTCAATGTAGAAATGTCAAACAAACTCCTCTATCTCTATTCTCTAAGAAATATGGGGAACGCAACATTCCAAAGATTACGGATAACTCGCTTGAAAAGAAATTGGTGGTATATTGCAAATGGGTGTTGTAGGAAATAGTGGAATTGAAGAATTTTGTAAGAAGAGCAGCCCTTCTTTTGGAAAAGTTGAAGAAATCCCTCGACAAGGAATGTGAACCGGTAGAAGAATTACATGGGTCTCTGCAAAATTTGATGGGCACACCAGATTTACATGTTTTTGCCAAAATATTGACTATGGAAAGAAGCATGCTCTTTCAAATCTTATTGGCATGTGAAAAAAAGATCATTCTTTTGTTAAAGAAACCCGAAAAGTTTCATTCTTTTATGATAATTTAAAACCCCAAAGCCAATCTTTTATCAAAAACTTAGAAAACCCTCAAAAATTATTCTTTTATCAAAAACCCAGAATTCATTCATCACAAATTCAATCAAAACCCATAATAAAAAAAAAAGATCAATCCTTTGTGAAATAAACACGAAAAGTTTCATTCTCTTATGGTAATTTAAACCCTCAAAATCATTCTTTTATCAAAAATCTAGAAAACACCCATAATCATTCTTTTGTCAAAATCCCAAAATCCCTTCATCAAATCGCAAATTCAATCAAAACCCATAAAAAAGGATCATTCCTTAGTTAGAGAAACCCAAAGTTTTATTATTTTATGATAATTCAATTAGGGAATTCTTAATAACATTGTGAAAATAAAAGACAATGATTTAAAGAAATCAAGAATCATGAGAAATTCAAGAAGCGAGTTCAAGATGAGAGTATGCTTCGTACAATGTCTAATAGTCAGACTGGTGCTGATTTAAGTTTTAATCGGAACTTTTGGAGCTTGAAAAAGGTATGGTTTTTGAGGAATTTGAATTAATGAATGGTCGTGTAATGAGTTCTGAGTGGGTAGAAAAAATCCTAGAGATATGAAAGAAGTTTTTTGATGAGATGCTAGTGAAATTGAAGATCAGGCTATTTCTAAAAGACATTACAGAAAAGAAGAAGGGTTTTCATACAAAGAAACCTCATCCTATCGCTAATTAGTTACTATTTTATTCTGAAACCGTCGCGAAGAATGTAGCTGATTTTAATCAATACTTTTAATTATCTGGTATTTTTTGCAAGACAAGAGGTTTGTGGGTTCCCAAGGAAAGAATGTCAAGGAAACTCCTCTTAATCTATTTCATAAGATAAATGAGAAATGCACAATTCCAAGGATCATCAATGACTTGTCTGAGAAGGAACTAAAAGTATATTGCAAGTAGGTATTGCAAGAAATGGTAAAACTAAAGACTAGCGTAAAAAGAGCAGTCATTCTTCTGAAAAATTAAAGAAATCCCTCGATAAAGAATGTGAAAGAGTTAAAGAATTAAACGACTCTATGCAAAAGTAGATGGGAACGAATATTTTCACGTGCTTTTCCAAAACTGATTGTCCCGCCATCAATTAATGCCTCTCCAACTTCCTAAAGTTTTTCAAGTGTGGTGTATTTTACACATTAAATTTTGTTTCGCATGATAAAATATTCTATAACTAACCATCCATAACCTTACGGGTTATTCTCACTAGCAAAGTTTATAGCTTCAGACTGTTTATCTGTAACTTATTGTGGTGAAATATCTGCATCATACCATTGATTTTTGTTCGATTTTCTCCGAATATGATCCTCATGTACCTTCATATGTATTTTGATCCCAAGTTTTTTTTTTTCTTTTTTTTATGACTTTAAATTCAAATTTAAATATTTTTGTTGTTGTTATCTTTAGTCACTACGGGATACAAATGAGGTACATATCATTCAGATTTTAATAAACAACCAGTAAGATAAACAATAAACGACATTCTTAATATCCCAATTCGATATGATCAAATAGGGTATTTTCTCTCATCTCAAATGACATGTTTTCAACAAAAACCACTTGCATAAAACCATGTAAAAACTCCCATTTACATGGTTCAGTTCCTCAAAGTCCTGAGTTTACAAACTAATATGACAGTCAATGAAGGATAAAGTATGGATATTCACCCAACTCGATATTTATAGTGTACTCAAACATATTGTAATTGATCCTTTTGTTATTATTCGGTTATGTGTTTTCGTTATGTGCATTTTTCTGTTTCGTTTAATGGTATACGTGGAGATCCAGATTTTAACCATCATCGTTAATACGACTTTGGTTTCTCACCTGTTTTAAATAATTCTCTATGTTGTTACGTATTTTTGATATTTTCATTTGTTTCGAATAAGAAAGTTCAAGCCATAATAAATGGATCCAAAAACATGCTATCTATTTTTAAGCAAATAATTTTCATTGCTTTTATATATATCTTTTGTATATGAATTCATTAATTAAACCAAAAATGATTGAACTGGACAACATTGGGAAGTTTAAATTCCTATAACTACATTGAGTATACTCAAATAGTATGGGAAAAAAGTACTTCAAGAGATTACGAAGTTTTGCACATATTCTTCTCAACTTACAAGTGCATATGTACTCATTTTTATAGTGTCTCTAGAGTTACTAATAAAACCAATTCAGAAAAGTACTTGGAATATGAGAATCTTATAGTTACCGGTCGAGATGATTTTGATATTAGAAAACCAATGGGATCCCATATCATTAAATTACACTTCAGGAACAACGTCAAGTCCTAAAGGAGTTGTTTACCACCACAGAGGTGCACATCTCAATTCTCTTGCAGCAATTCTTCTTAATGACATTGGCCCAAATCCTGTGTACCTATGGATTGTACCGATGTTTCATTTCAATGGTTGCTTCCTCGTCTGGGGAGTGGAAGCTCAAGATGGCACCAACATTTGTCTAAGAAACGTCTCTGCTCAAAATATTTTTGATACTCCCTCCGTCCCAAATTAATTGAGCTAACTGGTTTTAAATTTTGTCCCACAAATAAATAAGCTATCTCACTAATCAATGAGATATTTCTAAAACTACCCTTTTAATTGATTATTGTTACTATAAGAAATATGTATAATTTGATAGTCATGTTTATATTCGTTACATAGGTGTTTTAAAATTCTTTTCAACGATATAAAGTGTACAAAAAACTGTGGTATAGTTTAAGAGATAAGCATCTATAAGTTTTACTAGTTATTATCCATAAGAGTATAATTGTAAAAAAATACTTAAACATACTCCCCTTTTCTCCCCGCCTTAATAATTGTGTAAACTACAAATAACTCAATTAATTTGGGTCAAATGGAGTAGTATTTATTTGCATAGGTGACAAACATGGGCGGTGCACCAACTATCTTGAACATGATCGCGAATGCACCACCTAACATCAAAACGCAACTTCCTTCGAAGGTGGAAGTCCTAAATACTCCCTCCGTTTCTGGAAAAGAGATACTTTCACTTTTTCAATTTGGCCTATTTTAGGCTAAAATGAAAAAGTGAAAGTATCTATTTTCCAAAGACAGAGGGAGTATTAGTTAAGTGCAACTTCCTTCATGAATGTGAATGGGATCCCATATCATTAAATTACACTTCAGGAACAACATCAAGTCCTAAAGGAGTTGTGTTTACCACCAATTCCTAAGTACAGACCACAATCACCCATTAATGTTGAAGATTAATAGGAATTGAAACCGATCTATTCTTGATCTTGATTGAAACAACAACTTATAAACACCTCCACCATCATATGCACCACCATCTTCAAACCTCATAACGATAAACCACCACTGAAATCGCTCAAGAAGAGTTAGGAAAGATTTACACAAGGTTTTGACTGATGATATAGAAAAATTAGATAGATAAAGATGAAGATTAGGAACTGGAAGTATATTGCAAGTGGGTATTGCAGGAAATAGTGGAACTAAAGACTAGTATAACAAGAACGCTCCTTATCTGGAAAAATTAAAGATATCCGTCGACAAGTATTCGTAAGAATCGAAGAATTACAAGTCTCTCTGCAAATATTGATGGAAATGGAAGATTTACATGTCTTTTCAAAACAAATGGGCTTAGTTACAACCTCTCCAACTTCGTGAAGTTTCTCATGTGTTGTGTATTTTAGCCATTCAAATTTTTTGCGTGATAATATGCTCCCTAACTAACCCACCACACCTTTCTAAGTTTTTCTTGTTGGAATTTCAGCTCATTAATCAAGAAACTTTATGCATAAACATGATTATAAAGTACCCATTAGCTAAAATTAAGAATAACTCTAGTCTTAACATATTCTGCAACAAAACATCATGCATACAAGCATATTTCACTTCATAAGTCGCTTTATACACCACCACAAGAACAAATAGTTCATGCTAATCAGATTAAAAGAAGAAATAGAAAAACAGTCACATCATAAAGGAAATGCATGACATATTATCAACTTTTATTTCCTCACCTCCTTAATGATGGATGAAAACAGATTTTTTCTTTTTAAAACAAATGAGGCTAGAAGTGAGTCCTTGTCATTCTAGCCACTTGTCACTCCAACCTTTCCATCATGAGTTGGAGGACACCTCATGGCTTCAATGGACAACACATAGGACAGCTCAAGCCAGATTAGTTTTACCATAAACAAGATTACATAAATGATTAAAGCAATAACCATACCATAATCTACATTACACTAAACTTGATTATCATAAACTAATCAGAAATTACCTTAAGCAAAACATGAATTGTTGCTAAACCAACATTAAGTCTAACATTCTCCCTCTTTGGTTAGCAACAAAAAAACTTCACTGAAAAAATGCATGCCAAAGTCTAAAAGGTACGCTAGGATTCGAGTATAGAGACCCATACACCATTTAAGAGATGCATACGCCATTTCTACAATCAGAAAACTAGACGGGCCATTTTATACTCAAGTAAACTGTACTTAAAACTTTATGCATACACTTTAAATGGCTTAACCTTATGCCAAGACAATCTGCACTTTAAACTATCTTTTCAAACCAGAAACGTAAATTTGAATCATTCTTTATAAGCTCTCACTACAACTTTAAATGCTCTTACCGCAACTTTATAGGATTTCCTTGATAATATTGAGATTCGTCTCCGTCAAGACAAGTATACAACTGTCTCAATTAAGAAGCATGTTTGCGTCGAAACATATAACAAGTATACATCTGACTCAATTGAGATATGCCCGACATGACATTAAACATCTCCGTAGAGATTCATCTGACTCAATTGAGGTAATCTATCGAGATAATCAACATCTCCAAAGAGATTCATCTGGCTCAATTGAGGTATGTCTGTCAAGACAATTAACATCTCTAAAGAGATACATCTCTGAAGAGAATAACTAGCTCAATTGAGGTGTCTCTATCGAGACCCTTTATCTCCGAAGAGATCTTATCTGTTCTCAATATGAGATATGTCTCCATCGAGACATTTATACATCTCCGAGGATACCTGGCCCAATAAGAGATATATTTCCGAAGAGAAAACCTTTGTCTCAAAATGAAACGTGTCTCCGTCGACACCCTTTATTCATCTCTTTATTGGATTAATCTCTGAAAAGATTATTTATGTCTCAAAAGAGACCTTGATCTCCAAGGAGATGTCATCTGTGCTCAAGAGAGCTGTGTCTCCGAAGAGATTTGTTCTGTGCTCATAACGAGCTTTCTGCATAGATCTCCCATTGATCTTCTGTTTCTTAGACAACATAACAGTAAGAACAAGTAACTACTTATTCAAGATGATAAACATAATCATACTCCCACAGTTTTTCAGAATCCTGTCACAATGCAAAGTTGTCTATGCTTTATCTACACACGAATAAAACATTAGTACAGATTCAATACCATCACAAATTCACCTTTGGGTAAACTGTGATGTACAAGAATCTAAAAATTGCTACATAACAAGCTGAAGTAAATATCTTAAACTCAAAAACATGACTCGGTATCGTCAAAAATTAACCTTTGGGTAGAATTGTGACATACAAGAGTCCAACCTAACTAGTTTAAGATCAACATTTCATGCATAGAAAATTACATTTCTATTAAACCTTTGGGTTCAATAGAAAAGGAAAAATTAAACCAAGTATAAGATATGATTTATATCAAATATTACTAGTATGAATCACCTTTGGGCAGGTTCACACTTGCAACATCCAAAATAAATCACAAGCAAACCTTTCTTTAACCGGAACTGATGAAGAATCCTTTTGTTGGTCTCTGATTTCTGTTGCTTGAACCATAAGCCTCTTCATTTCTTTATCTAAACCTAGCCACATGCAAACTGAACTTTGTGCAGCAACCTCCCAAACAACTAATCCAATGAAAAACTTCATTCTATCATAAGATAACCCTTTAGGACTCTCAAAGTATCGCTTTGGCGACACTTAAGATCGAGTAATGGAAAGTGTGGAATATCAATAGTTATAACTTTCATAAACTGAAAATTAAATGTACCTTAAGTTCAAAGTTGTACCTTACAGATAAAAATTTCTCAAAGATACATTCTTGCGCTTGAGCAAGCATAAGTCTCCAACATACCAGCAGATGCCATAAACATAGTACAAGCAATTGTTAAAACATTTGCATATAATCTGTCAGCAATCAATGCAATTTAACTATGCACAGTACCTGAATAATAACAACACAATAGCTTTCTCAAGATGTATTTTCTGTTGTGATTCCTTTCATAGCATGTTAATAAGCATACTTAAATATCTTGAACTCATAATACAACTTGGTATCATCACAAAGTCACCTTTGGGTAAAAATTGCGACATACAAAAAATTCCAACAAGTTCATGACGAATAATTCATGCATAGTAAATAACAAGGTACAACATGATTCATTCCAAATTTTACCAGTATGAATTACCTTTGGGTTAATTCATACTTGAAATATCTGAAATAAATCACCACCAAACATAAATTCTCATGCTTAACACCAAACTCTACTTTAAAGGAAAAACATACCTTAAAATTGACTATTAAACATTTGGGTCTAATAGAAAAGTTAAAACTTGAGAAACAAGAGGTCGAGATACTTCCTTTGACTCTTTCATGGAAACCGTAGGGTCTCCATGTATCGGTGAAAACTGGTAATCTCACCATAGCGGTAGAGTTATAATCATAAAACCCAATGAAATCATTGTAGAAGCATTGTGATGATCCCGACTAGTATTTCTAAGAGTATTCACGACCAAGCATGTGCGAGTCATGAATAGACTATCTTTACCCCTGTCAACTGCTAGACTAGCCATATCAGTTTCATCTAACAACCCATTTAATGGTTGCTCCCCAATGGCACATACATCACCAACATGGTTAGTATAGGACTGGGCAACGATTGCTACGCCTACAAGAGTAAGCTGCAGACAACCCACTTTTTGCTGCTATGCTACAAGACCTGATACTCACCTATCAACCTGTCTGCAAGCATCTCCTTTAGTTATTCCCATAAACTTGACTGTTGACTTCAAAGTAGCAGAAGCCACACAGCAATAATCCATGAATGAATGATTCCCATAATACAACTTAAAGAGCTAATTAGTACTGTCTTTGACATCTTTATGACTTGCCTTGTCCAATAGGAAAGTACTGTACATTTGCATTCAATGGCTAGCAATATCCAGATATGTCTTACTTCACCGTAGTGTTCAAGAAAACTTTATTCAACTACCACTATCATGGGTCTATCTTTTCTGTTCAAAGGTTGCAGCCAACATAACCACAGAGCTATCAACATTCTTCAATTGCATCCGCAGTAGTAGAAGTAGCCAAAAAACTTTAAAACAGCAGTGCATGCAAGAGTCTCGAGCTATATAAAGAAAACATTTGCTTTCACTCTCGTAGTCGCACCCGTAAAAACCAGATGGGTCCTGGACCCTCCGACCTGTGAACCAAATTGTCTCCTGACATCACTATATCTCGTAGCTATACACACCTTGACTTTATCTGAAAGACGAGTTGTTGCTTGATGAGCTCTGTGTGCAACTGTTCTCAAAGCAACTACAACAGTAGAAATCTCCATGGAAATACCAGCCATAAGAGATTCGTTAGACTTAAGTGATGGTAGATGTCTGAAAAGTTTAGCTCTTTTGATCTTCCATGTTATGACCTACATTCGATGTACCACAACATCCAATCATGACCCACAAGCCATAGATTCAAATCTTCCCACTAACATTACCACCCAAAGCGATTCAGGATCGCCTTGTAGAAACAACAACAACCAAAACCTTGAGGACTCTACAGGTACCCTACTCACATCCCATGGATTTGATGTCACCTTAAAGACTTAAAACAGAACCTTACAAACAGAGTACAAATGAAAACATCTTAAAGCAACATGTTTACGTAAAGATGGAACACAGAAATCATCCAATCATTCCTTAATATTAGTATGTGGATTTAGAAGTATCAAAAAAAACATGATTGGCATGATTCAATCATCAAGATAATAATCACTTTAATGAGGTTACATAACAGTAGAGTTTTAACATCGAAACTCTACTTCGTGCATTTGTCTACTGATTTCATAAAGGAGAACCTTAACCATGGCTAAACTTTCATGATTACAGATAATGGATCATGTATCCATAGTGAAACAGAATATGGACTTGAACATGTGATAATACTTAAACCATATGCTCCAACAAAAACAGAAAACCTCTAGATTTGACATGAACAACAATAGCTAATTTAAGACGTGGTCAGCTCAACTGAGATCAGATTGATCCTCATGCTAGCAACAACAAATTCCATAAGCAACTAAACCAGAAAGAATTCTGCATATACCCTAGTTGAAGAACATGAAATAACTAGGGAAATAGAAGTTGAATGTTGGAATTTCAACTCCTTAATCAAGAAACTTTATGCATAAACATGATTATAAAGTACCCATTAGCTGGAATTAAGAAAAACTCTAGTCTTAACATATTCTCGCAACAAAACATCATGTATACAAGCATATTTCACTTCATAAGCTGCTTATACACCACCATAAGAACAAATAGTTCATGCTAATCATATTAGAAGAATAAATAGAAAAACAGTCACATCATAAAGGAAATGCATGACATATTATCAACTTCTATTTCCTCACCTCCTTAATGATGGATGAAAACAAATTTTTTCTTTTTAAAACAAATGAGGCTAGAAGTGAGTCATTGTCATTCTAGCCACTTGTCACTCCAACCTTTCCATCATGAGTTGGAGGACACCTCATGGCTTCAATGGACAACACATAGGACATCTCAAGCTAGATTAGTTTTACCATAAACAAGATTACATAAATGATTAAAGCAATAACCATACCATAATCTACATTACACTAAACTGGATTATCATAAACTAATCAGAAATTACCTTAAGCTAAACATGAATTTTTGCTAAACCAATATTAAGTCTAACATTCTCCCTCTTTGGTTAGCAACAAAAAAACTTCACTGAAAAACTGCATGCCAAAGTCTAAAAGGTACGCTAGGATTCGACTATAGAGACCCATACACCATTTAAGAGATGCATACGCCATTTCTACAATCAGAAAACTAGACGGGCCATTTTATACTCAAGTAAACTGTACTTAAAACTTTATGCATACACTTTAAATGGCTTAACCTTATGCCAAGACAATCTGCACTTTAAACTATCTTTTCAAACCAGAAACGTAAATTTGAATCATTCTTTATAAGCTCTCACTACAACTTTAAATGCTATTACCGCAACTTTATAGGATTTCCTTGATAATATTGATATTTGTCTCCGTCGAGACAGGTATATAACTTGCTTAATTAAGAGGCATGTTTGCGTCGAAACATATAACTAGTATACATCTGACTCAATTGAGATATGCCCGACATGACATTAAACATCTCCGAAGAGACATCTCCGTAGAGATTCATCTGACTCAATTGTGGTAATCTGTCGAGATAATTAACATCTCCAAAGAGATTCATCTAGCTCAATTGAGATATGTCTGTCAAGACAATTAACATCTCTAAAGAGATACATCTCCGAAGAGAATAACTAGCTCAATTGAGGTGTCTCTATCGAGACCCTTTATCTCCGAAGAGATCTTATCTGTTCTCAATATGAGATATGTCTCCATCGAGACATTTATACATCTCCGAGGAGACCTGGCCCAATAAGAGATATATTTTTGAAGAGAAAACCTTTGTCTCAAAATGAAACGTGTTTCCGTCGTGACCCTTTATTCATCTCTTTATTGGATTAATCTCTGAAAAGATTATCTATGTCTCAAAAGAGACCTTGATCTCCAAGGAGATGTCATCTGTTCTCAAGAGAGTTGTGTCTCCGAAGAGATTTGTTTTGTACTCATAACGAGCTATCTGCATAGATCTCCCACTGATCTTCTATTTCTTAGACAACATAACAGTAAGAACAAGTAAGTACTTATTCAAGATGATAAACATAATAAATGCTATCATACTCCCACAGTTTTTCAGAATCCTGTCACAATGCAAAGTTGTCTATGCTTTATCTACACACGAATAAAACATTAGTACAGATTCAATACCATCACAAATTCACCTTTGGGTAAACTGTGATGTACAAGAATCTAAAAATTGGTACATAACAAGCTGAAGTAAACATCTTAAACTCAAAAACATGACTCGGTATCGTCACAAATTAACTTTTGGGTAGAATTGTGACATACAACAGTCCAACCTAACTAGTTTAAGATCAACATTTCATGCATAGCAAACTACATTTCTATTAAACCTTTGGGTTCAATAAAAGGAAAAATTAAACCAAGTATAAGATAGGATTTATTTCAAATATTACTAGTATGAATCACCTTTGGGCAGGTTCACACTTGCAACATCCAAAATAAATCACAAGCAAACCTTTCTTTAACCGGAACTGATGAAGAATCCTTTTGTTGGTCTCTGATTTCTGTGGCTTGAACCATAAGCCTCTTCATTTATTTATCTAAACCTAGCCACATGCTACCAGAACTTTGTGCAGCAACCTCCCAAACAACTAATCCACTGAAAAACTTCATTCTATCATAAGATAACCCTTTCATACTCTCAAAGTATCACTTTGGCGACACTTCGTCGAGTAATGGAAAACGTGGAATATCAATAGTTATAACTTTCAGAAACTGAAAATTAAATGTACCTTAAGTTCAAAGCTGTACCTTACAGATAAAAATTTCTCAAAGATACATTCTTGCGCTTGAGCAAGCATAAGTCTCCAACATACCAGCAGATGCCATAAACATAGTACAAGCAATTGTTAAAACATTTGCTGATAATCTGTCAGCAATCAATGCAATTTAACTATGCACAGTACCTGAATAATAACAACACAGTAGCTTTCTCAAGATGTATTTTCTGTTGTGATTCCTTTCATAGCATGTTAATAAGCATACTTAAATATCTTGAATTCATAATACAACTTGGTATCATCACAAAGTCACCTTTAGGTAAAAATTGCGACATACAAAAAATTCCAACAAGTTCATGACGAATAATTCATGCATAGTAAATAACAAGGTACAACATGATTCATTCCAAATTTATGGAAGTTTATCAATAACCTAATACGGTGAAAGATCTGTATCATATCGTTGATTTTGCGCAATGTTCTCTCCATACGGTCCTCCTGTATCTTAATATATATTTTGATCCCCAAGTTGTATTTTTCCTGATTAACTTCAAATTCATTTTTTTTTTTTGTTATCTTTAGTGTCTAAGGGATACATATAACTTACTCGTCATTCAAATATTAACAAACAATTAGTAAGATATACAATAAGCAACATTGTTGATATCCCATATTCGATATAATCATATAGGGTATTGCCTTTCACCTCCAATGACATGTTTTCGACTACAATTACCTACATAAAATTATGTGAAAACAACCATCAACATGCTTCAGTACTCAAAGTCATATGATTACAAGCTAATGTGATGATCAATGATGGACAAAGTATGGCTATCCACCCCACTCGATATTTATAATATACTCAAATATATTGTTATTGATCCTTTCATTATTATTATGGATTGAGTTTCTTGTTATATATATTAGTTATGTGCATTTCTCGATTTCGTTTAGATGATATATGTAGGGATCTAGATTTTAACCATAATTGTTGATACGATTTGTTGTCTTGTATATTGGTTGGAATCCTCAATATCACGGGCTTTAAATAATTTTACATGTTATTTTATATTTCCCATATTTTCATTTACTTCAAATAATAAAGTTTATGCCTAAATAAATGGATCCGGAAACAATAAAGAGACACTATTTCTAATAGTATGCCTAGAAAAATACACATAAATAATAGAATAGGAAAACCTAGAAATCATGGATTTCCCACTATTTTGATGTGAAAAATATAAAAGATGCACCATTATTATCTTGATTAATAATAGGGATATTTTGACTTTAGGTCACACAAAAGTGACCAGAATTGCGTTTGGGTCAGGATAAATTTTAATTAGAGTTTGGGTCATAGGACACGAGTTGACATCTTGACAGTTAGGAATTTCTTTCTTTTTTAATTAATTTCCTTTTGTACTCAATATCGTCGTGTGCAACACGTGTGGAATCTAAATACAACTATGTTGACCAAATTTGTTTCTAATCCAAACCCTAATTGTATTGTTTCTGCTTTCATTAATAAGGAAACAAAAAATTGCAATGCAGAGCTGGTCAATGCCTATTTTACACAACCGAATGCTAGTAATATATTAGGTACTAGGATACCTTTATCTGGCTGTGATAGAATCATTTGGCCGCACACTAAGAATGGGTTGTTTACTGTCAAATCGGCATATAAGATTATATCTGGCCAGAATGTTTACATGAACAATCCTCAGAGTTCCAACCCTGTTTACAAAACTATGTGGAGGCTTTCTATTTTTCCTAAAGTTCAGCTCTTTGTTTGGAAGTGCCATGAAACATTCTTCCAGCAAAAACTGTTCTTGCTAGATTCTCCAGTGGTCATGACTCATCTTGTTCTATGTGTAACTCCGATATTGCTGAAACACCCGAACACATCATTTTACACTGTGAATTTTCGCAGGCTGTATGGTCTCTAACCCCTTTTGCAGATATTATAGCCAGGGATCGAATTCAGAATATTAATATGCGGGAGTGGGTCAGTAAATGGCTGCCAGATGATAGCTTGATAAAGAATGCATGTGTCTTTTCATTCGCGTGGAACATTTGGAAATAAACATGTTCTAGTACTTTCCAAGGGAAAAATATTAATCACAACTCTACAACAAGATTGGCTCTCAAGCTAGTCAATGATACATAATTATATTTGAATAATTTTGATTCTCATGATTTAGTTACTCCATTCCCTGTAGAAAATAAAACCCTTGATTATTTCACAAGTTCTTTGCCCCATGATTGTTATATTGTATTCAGTGATGCTGCATTTGATAAAGACACTAACCAATCTGGTTTTGGTCTGGTATTGTATGACCTCGCAGGTTTATTTCATGGATGCAAACTCAAAGCAGGGAATGTGAGGAATGTTGAGGATGCTGAAAGTCTGGAATTACTAGAAGAAGTGAAGTGCGCTAAAGCTAAAGGTCTTCAAGAAGGGTGTTTTTTCAGTGATGCTAAAATAGTTATCGACTCTTTCAACTCAAGTAATAACCAATTGAATTGGTATAATAAAACAGTCCTAGATGACTGTAAAACCATCAATTCTTATTTCAGTTTAGTTAGATTCGAATTTTTGCGTAGAATTCATATTATGCTAGTTGATAAAGCAGCAAAGTTTAACAGAAGGTTTAGAACCTCTGGAGAATGGATGGGTTATACCCTGACTTCCTCAATACTGCTATGTAACAGTTCCTTTATCTATATATTCCATTTTTTCTAGAAAAAAAGTACCCAAGTGGTTAAATCAAATTTTGACCCATCAAATTAAGTTATCTTCTTCACCATCGCCTCCGATCAAGTTAAGCTATCTTCTTCACCATCGCTTCACCAACAAGATTTTTGAATAAGTGTAGCCACCTTCCAAAAACTCCATCATCACCCTTGGAAAAATAATCAAATTAGTAAATAAGTGTGTTGAATAAAAAATAAAGTCACTTAAGTTATCTTCTTAAGTAGTAAATAAGCTTTTTTCCATTTATCCATTTCTACTTTTTTATTGCTAATGTTGGTGACTGGAGATAACTTTTTGCAATTATTCCTGGGTTTCAGGGATTAAGTATCCTTAATTTCATGAAGAAATGTACGATCAGAAGAGTTAAGAGATTTAGAGATTGATGAAAAATGATGGGACTTTACGAGATCAATGGCAGTTGGTGAGTGAAATTGGTCGTGGTACATGTGAGCGAGAGTAGCTTTGGCGGTGCTGGAAATGGAAGCTAAAATCTTTCTGAGGAACTTTTCTAAATCGATCTTGGCACTTGATTAATGGGCGCTTCTCCGTTAAACACATGTCTGAGGAACTTTTCTAAATCGATCTTGGCACTTGATTAATGGGCGATTCTCCATTAAACACATGTCTAACGGAAATAGTAATGGCTGGGTTAGTAAATAAATTTAAATTTAATATTAAATTAGTAATTTCAGCATCTAACCAGATTTTTTAACAGTCAAGAGGGTCAACTCAAGTCATATGTCCCAAACTCTAATAAAATTTTATTGTGACCCAAACATAACTCTGGTCACTTTTTTGTGACCTAAAGTCAAAATATCGCTTAATAATAAGGTTGAAAACACTTGTTAGATTTTTACATTCCTTAGCGTACTTAATAATTTTTCATGTTGAAAATTTTGGAACAATGCCGGCTTTCGTTGTTTTGAGAGGAAAAAGAGCGAGGGAACGATTGTATCAAAGTGGTTTCATTTAGTGATAAATTATTAAATTTTCAATTTTTTGTTAATAAACAAGATAATCTATATTATAAGGGATAATGGTGTTTTCCTACATCGACGGCTCTCTATAGTTTGGACACATAAAGGACGGTCTAGATTGATCATAATCCCTAGGTTTTGATATTCGGGGAGATTTGCATCTTGAGTATATAAAGGACGGCCACGATTAAGCTACCCAGTAATACTATGTCGCTCGAACCATGGAAGAGAAAACATAATAATTCATATTTGAAAACCCGTTTAATTGAAACCGCTCATCCCCTTTTATCTCGGCATTAACTTAATGCAATGAATGTTTTGGTAACTAAAATAGAGATGAGATTTCACTTCTGCAATCCAAACCTCCCAGCTTTCGGGTTAATTCACTTCCCTGGCAACGGTGCTTCCTTTTTCTTCGTTTTTGTAACTTAGATCTTAAAGGTATGATGAAGTTTTTTATTTCCATTTCGTAGGCATAATTAGGGCTTTCGCACTTGATTTGGTTTTGTTTTTACCTTGATTGATTGTAAAGGTATGATTCAGTTTCTTAATTTGTATTTCGTAGGCATAGTTAGGGCTTCCGCAGTGGATTTTGGTGTGTTTTTACCTTGATTTTTTTTGATTGAATTCCTGAATGTGAAACTGGACTTGGCTTTTCTATAAAGATAGCTATTTTTGGATTTTTATGACACTTCTCTCCATTTTCCCCAAATTTTCAGTTCATTTTTCTACAAACCACTGCTTTATATCAACTTTTTTTTTTTTTTGGTTTCTTTCTTCCTAGGTCAGAAGTTCTGTTTCTCTTTTTATAGAAACTAAAACTTTATTATTTGAGGTTTGGTTGAATTCTGTTTCTTGAATTTCATGGGGATTATGATTATCATTTTGATAAGATTATTTTGCTGGGCGATGCATCCATGCATTGTTATTTACCATTTTGATTTAATAGGATTTATTGATTTAGTTGTGATATTAGACAATCTCATGTAAACATGTAACTTGAAGCCTTTAAAAATACCAGTTATTGATTACATTATGCTCCACACGGTTTAATTTTTTTTTGGTGTTGTTCTTTTTCTCTTTTCTCTCCTTCATTAAGAGACACATTTGGGTATTTTGGTGCAGGTGTTTTAGTTTAACGAAATGTGGGATTAACTTCATCTGCTGAAAAAGTATCCCCGTGGCTGATTCAAAGGCACAATCTAAAGAAAGAGATTGGTAATTTCTTCAAAATATAGTTTTTTTGGAATGATGTATCGATTTTCGTTAGCTGTTGAACTTTTAGTATTTATCCCTTTGTTTTTTCTTTTGTCACTGTGTCTATGTCTATTCTGCTATTCTTGCAATTAACTGGAGTTACGAGTGAAATGAGTTTGATAGCGTTGCTGATTGACAGGGAAATTAGGAAACGACTAAAGCTGGATGAGAATAGTTGGTAGGAATGAAAATAAAATATATATAAACGCTCGGATTTAGGGGAAGGGTAACAGCAAGAGTACTGCGTGAAAACAATTTAGGGCAAGTATGATTGGAGTGCAAAAATTTGTGGACAGATCTTGGCTGCTCTTTTATAACCCAAAAATGTAGATCTTTATCCATTAGGTAAGAAGCACCTGTCTCTTACAATAGCAACCAAGAGTTCCTCAACTACAGTTTACAAAAAGCAAAAGCTTAGGTAATTGCTTACCATCATTTCTATAGTTAACAATTTATACCTTTTACTGCATTTACGTTTTTTGGTATATTCTTTCCTTTTTCCTTAGAGATTCTAAAGTATTTCAAGCATGATATAGGTGTAATAAGGATCTTGGATGTTTGAAACTGAAGACTCAAAACGGTTGCTTATATGAATAACCATGGTTCATAGGCATAGTTTACATATCCATTTAGTGAATGTGTCAAATTACCCACATTGTGAGGTTGAGATACTATCTTTCCCGATGATAAGGCCTCTCTAAATACGTATAGATAAGACTATGTTATGATCCATGGGACATGCTTGGTCCATGACTAATGTTCAGATCCTAGAAGAATGTCTTTGGAAGTGTTAAGCATAAATTTGAAGAATTATGGGTTCCAATTCTCACCAGGGAGAAAAGATGCTTCTTCTGACCTTATTCTTCCTCTGACCTCACTTTGGTCCATCTAAGGCGTGAATTTGTTTTTGGAATGTCCTCTCTTAGTGTTCTCTTTTTCAGAGTGAAGTTCATTGTAGGCATAACTATATATGGTATCTTATTGCTTCCGAGCTCACAAGGATTTTCTCATACATGTATTGTTTTAAGCAGGGTTCCATTTGGGATACTTATATAATATAAAAGTTTCCTATTGAATCTGTTGTGTACAATTTAGTTACCAGTGCTTGATTATAAATTATAAATTAAAATTTGTATAATTGCAGTAACTGCGAGCGGCACACAAACATCCAATACATTAGGATGTTTGTGTCAAAGGCGCTGGAAACCAATAAGCCTCGGGGAGATTCTGTCAAAGGCTGGCAACACGTGGAAGCACAACTTTACAAGAGTATGTAGGTGCATGGCTGCTCAGGAGGGTTGATGATTTGTTATTAAGACGCGTTGCTTTGTGGAATCTGACTGAAAAGGTGTGGTTTTATTATTATCCAGATTATTTTGGTAACTGTATACTACGTTATTCGTCTGCTAACTTCAGGCATTGTTTTGAAACTACCAATTTAATTTGAAATATTTTATTTTTGTGGGTAAGGACGTAGTTGCAGGAGTTGCTGCTCGCAATCCAAATCTTGAAGAGACGCCCGTCTCCGAAGTTATGGTGGGAGCCCTGTTTTTGTTATTGCACGTCTCGAAAGAGCGGCTGAGAAGGGAAAAGCTATTATTGTGGCCATGGAAAATTATATATCGAGATGCACAAATGCGACAAAAATTAAAATGTTATTGAAAGATACTAACACGGAGCATGAGACTGTTGTAAAGAATAGATGAACACTGTTGTAAACAAGTTTGTTGGTTTGTTTTGCAATAACTTTGACTCAATGATTATCATGTTGAATTGTTTGTACTGGGAATTTAACCACTTTGAAGTTTTCGGTGCATGCTAGCGTGCATTCTTAGGTGGACACCTAAATCACTTTGCCAGGAGACCAATTCCGCTTGATGTTGACAACACACATCAAAGTGCGAAATCGTTTTGAGTATATGGTACAAAATAAGTTTCCCAGTAAGAGTAAGATTGTGGTACAAAATAAGTTCAATTGCTCATTCTTGGCTAAGAATATACAACCATCACCTAAACAACCCCAAACCCGTGCCGTTACGGCACGGGTCACATCCTAGTAAAGAGATAATGTAGAATGCAATTAATTTTCCTAGAGAATTTGTAAATATTTATTCCGATAAATTTTTAAGTTAAAGAAATAAAGAAAAAACATACATTTTATTTTATAGGAATAATCTTATTCTTGAGTACTCGAGAAATTTCCAAAAACTTTGCATGGTAAAAAATTAACTCTAAAATTTGAATAGATTCGACAATATGATATTGGTTAAAAATAACTGGGTCATTGTTATCCAACGAGATTGAAACTAGGTCATTGTTTTCAGGGTTGTCTTTTCATTTCTGAATGCTCTATACGAACTCGAAATATATATGAGCATCTTTTTGGTAAGTCAATTTTTGGTAAACTTAATTATGATAAAGAAAGTAGGAAATACCATTAGGTCCTAGGAATAATATATTAGAGAGAGTCTAGTCCATTTGACCCAGTCAAATGGCTGTTTGGTCCTATTTGGTAATATAAATTATAGTTTGGTCCTAAAATTATTGTTTGGTCCTAGGCTTATGTCATGGATGATGTAAATGTCACCTTGTAGTGGCAAAAATACCCTTTTGAATAAGGACCATATATATAGTCAAAAAGTAAGTAAGAATAAATCATTCTCAGATTTACTTTGTCTCTCATCTTTCCAGATCTAATCTCTCTCTTTTTCTTTTTTCTTCTTTTTCCTCCGTCTCTATTAACAGGAATGAAGTCTGTTAATTCTTATTCGTGTGAGAAGATGCAGAAGCCAACAGTTGAATTCTTGCCAAAAGCTAGTCATTTGCTTGATGACATATGACTACGATGAAGAAGAATTAGAGACTTTTCTCATCTTGTTTGTTTTTATATAGAAAGTTAGCAGCTTATAGATTAGAATATAGAAGGTGTAGATTAGAATATAGAAGTCTGTTAATGGCGTATTCATTAAATCGATGGTGTTAATCGATTTAGATATGTTTTTAGGGTTTTTATATGGACTTCATTTCTGGAATGAAGTCTGTTTTTTTTTAGATTTTTATATGGACTTCATTTCTGGAATGAAGTCTGTTTTTTTAGGTTTTTATATGGACTTCATTTCTGGAATGAAGTCTGTTTTTTTTTTTAGGTTTTTATATGGACTTCATTTCTGGAATGAAGTCTTTTTTTTAGGTTTTTATATGGACTTCATTTCTGGAATGAAGTCTGTTTTTTTAGGTTTTTATATGGACTTCATTTCTGGAATGAAGTCCGTTTTTTTTAGGTTTTTATATGGACTTCATTTCTGGAATGAAGTCTTTTTTTTTAGGTTTTTATATGGACTTCATTTCTGGAATGAAGTCTGTTTTTTTAGGTTTTTATATGGACTTCATTTCTGGAATGAAGTGCTACAAGAAAATAAGTAAAAATTAACACGGAAGGATATTTTTGTCAGTTTTAATATTTTTAAATAATTATGGACCAAACAGTAAAGGCGTTTGACCAAAGGACCAAACAGACATGGGCCCACCTGAAAAAGGACCAAACGATATTTTGCCCATAAAGAAATTGAATTTGACATAAAACACTTCCGTACCCTTTTAAAGATCAGCGTGGACAGTATAATATGCTAATTTTGACCATGAATCCTAGACTTGTACATTAACATAGTATATAAACTACAACTCTTATTTAATCATATAAATGAAGGATGGATAGTTGGATACCATTCTATCTGTGAGAAACTTAATCCGGGAAGCCGCTCATGCTATTCTTCCAAATAGTATGAGAGCGGCAGCCGTACTCCCAGTCATGAAAACAACATGTAAACTCTGTAATAAGGAACAAGTTCTTCATTGTAATTATGCTATCCAGGTTTGCAATTACTATGATCTTCCATATCGCTTTAGAGTAGTAATATCTTTTAGCTACTCACAAAGTTGATCAGATTTGACGAGCTTTGTTGCGTAGAGAATCACACAAAGACTGAGTATCCGTTCGCTTTTTTCACTTAACGAAAACTAAATTTCCATACAGACGAACGCTGGGTATCCGTTTCAGGTAGTCACTATTTTACGCTAATATTTCATTTTTTCTCACTTTTTTTCTTTTTTACTTTAAGTTTTGTTTTTGTTTACCACACAGATGCTCAGTATCCGTTTGATATTATGTACACAGAAACTGAGTATCCGTATAGTGTAGCTAGGGATGGCACAGAGCCATAATGAGTTTCGAGTTAGACTCATTTTCCTTGACCTTAGATAAGCTATAGCTAAAGGAAATCCCTCGACAAAGGGCTTGTCCTCAATGATTTACATTTTCTCTTATGTTCTAATTAAAAATTAAAATTAAATGGCAGCCATCGTCAGACTTGATAAAGATTCTCCTTGTCTCTATAAGAAGTCGTATGGTGTTCCCTGTAATAAATAAATGATTTTTAAAAGACTACAAGTAAAGACTCAGAAGTCAGAAGGATTCCTATTGGTTATCCAAATGAAAATGAAGAAGTTCCATGATCCAGCCATTCTTAGCTGTTCACATGCATCACATGAGACTTAGTGCAATGATTCTTTTTGTCCGTAGTAGATAGTCGTAGGTTGTCCCCCATAATATATAAATGATTTTTAAAAGACTTTGACTTGGAAGGATTCTTATTGGTGATCCGATTTTCCTATCCACCTTCCCCTGCGAAATTAATACGCTTATATATACACGAAGAACTCCTCCTCATTTTTACACACAAAACTTCATCAAATCAAAACCAATGGATGAAACTGAAACCGTCCCTCTTATTCAGGCACCAACTTGTCGAGCTACACTGTTTGGTTTTAATTGGTCAACACTCCTGTGTAGGACTACGTTCTCGGTAATGGAGACTAAGTGGAGACTAAGGAAAGTCTTAGTCACATCTTAGTCCCACATTGCTTACTACCTCCTTATGATCCTAATATATAAGGTGTGGAGCCACTCCACTCATTGCCAATTGGTTTTGAGTTGGAAGCCCACACACTTCTATCACTCGGTGCTTTTTGCTCTCTGCCTCTTCACTATCATCTCGAACTGGAAAGGTGCAGTCGAACCGGAGTGTCATATTGAAAAACTACACATTCTTGCCCTCGACAAAGCCTCAAATGAAACCCAAGTCATAAATGGTACCTCTATATATTTCGATCTCATATTCAAGAATGTGAATACGTTTGGGCAGGTTTACTCTGAAGCCGTTAACATGACGTTTTACTATCACGGAAATAGCTTAAGTCAACCGATTGGGAATATTTCTATACCCAAGTTTGTAATAGAAAACGAAGTTTTGGTACTTCCTAACGAGAGAATTCAAACTTTTGGGCTACATTGGGCGGATGCTGCTAGAATGGATGTTATAAATGGAAGTACGGCATTGTTTGGAATAACTTTAGACACAGAATTCAGATCTTCCACTTGGTATTCAAACAGCCCCAGGTCTAGAATATATGGGATGAAATTAAAAGTTAATGCAACGGTTAATGATCAAGGAGCATCAGTGGAGGATAAAGTGTGGCTGTCTCCCCCGCACGGTAGTGGTCTAATTAGTATTTTGCTCATATATGCATTGATTAATGTCATTGTTATTCCGTTATTGTGTATCTGTTGCTGTTGTTGTTGTGGTGTTTGCTTTATGTCCGCCAGTATATCACTGTAACTCAGTTGGTTTGTGTGTTGGTTGGAAACCTAGCTTCATGTCACGGGGTTTCCATAGTTCTTTGTGTTTGCTGTATTTTCTCATATTCTCGCTTGTTTTGAATAAGAAAGATTGAGTCTTGATAAATGAATCCAAAAATGTCCAATGTATTTTGAAACACATTGGTTCTCATTGCTTTCCGTCTATCTATCTTTTGTATATGCATGCGTTCATCCACAGGACCCTCTGGGATTATGCAGTTTGAGTTTGGCCTTAGCCTGATAAGAATTCGACCCAATTGTTTATCTGTTCACGTACATGACCGTTTATGTTTCACCCCAATTTGATGGGTAATCGAGTCATTCACATCATGAGCGTCGGTATCATTTCTGCGACATGGCACCTACATGACTTAATTTTTTTTATAGATGTAACTTGGATGTGTGTTCACAAATTTTTATTGTATGGGTATTGTTGTTGGTGCTATATGTAAATATCAATCTCAAATCACGGGCAAAATAAAATTTGATAAAACTTATGAGAGAATATTACAAGGCGCTATTAAGATATTTGAGGAAATTGAGAAAAAGGTGGAAAAAATATTCAAAAAACACGAGGAAGATGAAGAGATGTTCAAGTGCAATGGTAAATTAGAAGCCATTGATTTGAAGAATCAAAATGCCCCGTTAGTTTTTAGTTGTTGGTACAACTTGGTAGTAGTGTCCCTGACTCACTTTTAATCCATTAAAACTGCAAAGAAGTGACATTTATAGAATACGTATCACTTGGATTCTGCATTCTAATTGAAGAATTGTACTGTCTAGTGTCTGAATCTTCGTAAAAAAATTTTAAGCATGTAAAACAAATAACAAAACTAGATAGAAATTAGAATCTTTGTAATTGAATAAATGGGTATTGTTTTTCTCCCTTTTGGGTTTTATTTATTTGGTTTGCATGTTAATTTCACCATTTTAAAGTATTTAGAAACGTAGAATCATACTCCCTTTGTTCCTAATTAATACGTTGGTGGAAATTAAGAGAACTAATCATTGAAAGTGGTCCTCATGACACTTGTCAATAAAAGAAGTGAAGTGAAATGGTCCCCATGACACTTGTCAGCAAAATAAGTAAAGTGAAATGGTCCACATAACACTTGTCATCAAAAGATTTTAAGAGAAAAGTGGTCCCAGAAAACTAAAGTAATATTTGACTTTCTCAATTTAGAAACCAACCTATTTTTTTGAAACATTTATTTATAGAAACCAACCTATTATTTAGGAACGGAGGGGAGAAATAAATTGGTAGGAAAAAACGGATTCAATTATAAATAAGCTCTATATTCCTGAATTTGCACTACAAAATCTATACAACTTAAGAAAAAAAGATAAAGAGAGAAAAGAATTCTGGGAATTATTTATTTAAATTCATTAAAGGTATTTAAAAACAAGAACAAAAAAAGAATTTTGAGGGAAAATCAACATGGAAGAACCAAGAAATAAGCGGTTCAAGAAATAAACAGTAGATATGAGGAGATGATAAAAACCATGCCATTGATGGAAAATTTTGGAGCTTAAAGCCGGCTGAGGGGGCAGGCGAGCTAGGCGGCCGGCCGTCTAGGGCCCCAAGTTGTTGAGGTCAAAAAAAAAAAAGGTTTTGTTTAAGTTAATAATAATTGTAACAGTCGTAAGTGTTATTAAATGATTTGTATGTAACATAAGTTTGAGACAATTATAATTATTACAAACTGTTTTCTATCATTAACTATCTAAAAGTTTGCACCGAGAATCTAACCTAAAAAGCTGGGGAAAAAAATCCACGACCTTCGGTCGCCAAGTTATAAATGAAAATTACCGCTTCAATAGTATACAATTATGTCCCAAATTAAAGTTTTGCCTCCATTGTTGATTTCATATCACACAAAAAGGCCTCAAAATTCAAGTTCCTTTAGGACACCCTGAAACCGTAAGATGGCCCTGCTTAAAGTCAATGAGGCTCTTAATATTTGAAGAACTAGTGCTCTTGAATGATTTCAGAGTATGCATCAAAAATCCTACAATGAGGAACGGTTTTTTATTTCAACCAACTTTTTTAAAATTATTTTATTTTTCGTTACAGTGAAAGAAGTGTACTGTGTGGTTGCTTGTTGGAGGAAGAAATCTCAAGATTCATTTAACCGTAGATGTCCACGTTTGGAGCTCAGAGGCGAAAGGTATGAAACCCACGGATGATATACTTTGAACTTCTATGCGCTGTTTTCAGTTTTCAATATTTGCACATGTAATTTGATATTAACTGTAATTCTCCTTTCAATTTCCTCCAGCATCCAAATTAAATATGAATTTTGATGTCGTCTCTAATTTTCTTTGCCATATATTTCCAAAAACTAATTTTTGATTTGAATTTAATAGCGGCACATGGAGAACGAAATAAAGACCACATAAAATAGATTGTGAATGACTTCAACTTTCATTGTAAATTTTTGTAGGTGTATCATAGGAGTTACCTTTTTTTTTTCTTGGTAACATATGAGTTACATTCAAGGCAGGTTATAAAGTCATGTAATCTGGTATAAGCATTTTATTGTGAATATGTGATACAACTATATAGGTGTGTTGTGTCACTTTAGATACACCTACAGTGGACGGATGCTGCTAGAATTGATGTTATTAATGGAAGTACAGCATTGTTCGGAATCACTTTAGATACATAATTCAGATCTTCCACTTGGTATTCCAAACAGCCCGAGGGCGAAAATATATGGGATGAACTTAAAAGCTAATACAACAGCTAATGATCAAGGAGCATCACTGCATCAGTGGAGGACAAAGTATGGCTGTCTGCCCCGCACGGTAGTGGTCTATTTAGTACTATGCTCATATATGCTCTGATTGTTTTCATTGTTATTCCGTTATTTGGTTGTCTCCGTTGTTTTTGCCTTATGTATTGTCGTTAGTAACTCAAGTAACTCAGTTGGTTGGAAACCTTTATATCAGGGGGTTTTAATAGTTTTTATGTGTTTGGTGTATGTTTCTAGAGGTGTAAAACGTATCGGCACGGCACAGCCCAACCAACGAAGTCACGTGCTTAGCGTGCTGTGCTAGGCTGTGTCAGAGATTCAGACGTGCTGTGCTGTACTGTGCTAAATGGCGTGCCGTGTTGTGTTGTGCCAGAAAAATAAACGTGTTGTGCTGTGTTGTGCTGTGCTACCACACTTATTTTATGTTATCCAAAATAAATATTTTTGAAATATTTTAGTTAGTACATGTATTATTACAGAAATAAATTAGCATAACGAAAATAAAATGTCAAATTAAAATCGCCTAAAACAATGATTTTTTTGTGAAATATGCATCAAATGTTTTTGTAAAATATGCATCAAATGTTATGTATTGTATAGTATTTTACGCATGACGTGGCATTCTTTCTTCGCATGACGTGCTGTGCCGCGTGCTGTGCTGTGCCTATTTGTCTGGCACATCACAACACTTTAAATAAACGTGCTGAGCCCGTGCTAGGCTGGTTACGTGTTGTGCCGTGATGTGCACGAATTTTAACGTGTTGTGCTTGCCATAAACGTGTTGGCCCGTCCCAATTTACACCTCTATATGTTTCTCATGTTTTCGGTTGTTTGACTTGTTCAAATAAAAAAAGTTGAGGCTCAAGAAATGAATCCAAAAAAGTTCAATGTATATTCAAACACTTAAGTTTTCATGGCTTTCTTTCTGGCTTTTGTTGCATGCACTCAACTATATGACCTTCTAAGATTTATGGAAGAAAACTTTGCCATGTTGCTAAAAGTCATTTCAGTTAACTGAGCAAAAAAAAAAAACAAAAAAGTCATTTCAGTTGAGTTGTTGTTTATAATGAAAAAGTTGGGATGCCCCATATTTGGAGATGCTCTTGAGAATATGTTCTAACTTTTTCTTTTTTTATGTGAATCTTTATTCTGTCATGTATATTCATCAAATATTCACCCAAACCACATTAGACTTGCCAATTTCTCATCAGATGAGATCTTGTTAGGTTGCTAAAATTGTACAATCTCCGTTTCTGGAAAATAATTACTTTCACTTTTCAATTTGACCTATTTTTAGGCTAAAATGAAAAAGTGAAAAATAACACTTTTCCACAAAAGGATGTAGTATTTTTTAACCTTTACTCAATTTAAAATTAAATAATCTGCCCTAAAAATGTCGGATACAGGTATCTATCCTGACGTGTATTTGAACCAGAGAGACTTACGAATTTACACATCTTCTATTGGTGAAATGTCATGTTCATTTGCTTTATTCCTGGTGTAGGAGTAGAATCTCTAACAAGAAGTGTCCCAGTGAAGATTTAACCAACAAATGTTTGCGCAGACCATTACAGACTATTTGAGGAATGACGTAGCGGGTGACATCAGCCTAATCACGAGGAAAGTGTGAAGACTTTGCGAGATTCAAGAACACGTGCGAAGAAAACCTTTGTAAGCTTGCGAGAATGACGCAGACGGATCCGAAAATAAAGGTTGGCTTAGCTGTCATCCATTATGTAACATCCTATATAAAGGACCAAGTAGACTTGAGAGAGGGGGAATCATTTGGAGAATAGTGAGAAAGCAAATAGGAGAGAGAGAGAGAGTCCGGAGTAATTCTTATTTCCTTGTATTCTTATCATTCTTGTAAGATTCATAAAAGAAGTTAATAAAGATTTGGTGATCGTTCTTGAAGTTTGGGCAAATAATTGTGTAAATTCATTAAGGTGTGATTGTTGGGAAACCTGCAATCACATATTGGCGCTAGAAATAGGGAGATCATGACAAGGATTTGAAAAGTTTTTTAAAATTGTGTGAAGATTGTTATTGTGATTTGAAAGAGTTTGGAATAATTGGTGAAGAATTTATGTAGTTTTTAGTGGATTATTGAAATCAAAAGATGATGAAACAAGTCGGTAAACCGATCAAGGAAAAGATTATTAAAACCAAAGAAAGCAGTAGGATATTGGGGTGTAGTTTAATAACAAAGACAATGATTAATGAGTTCCATGAAAATATCAAAGGAAGAATACATAAACGAGATTTTGAAGGAAAGAAAATTATAGCAGTGAAAAAGGTGTCACCATTAAAGGATTGGAAAAAGCAGAAAAGTATATTCACAGCAGCATAAATACCAGAAGAAAATTTAAGACACACAGCTCCGTTGGTAGTCACAATAACTGCGGCGCGAAAAGAGGTGGATGATTCAGCGAAGTCTGTAGAAGAATGGGCGACGAACAGAACTTTAATAGATACAGGGAGTTCAGCTGATATAATGTTCTATCATGCATTCAGGTTAATGGGATACAAAGATAAAGAGATGACTTGTTCAACATATCATATCCACGGCTTTGGAAAATCTACAAAAAAACCTAAAGGAGAAATAGTGGTGCGAATATTGCTAGGAGAAATTGAAACACAAGTGACATTATGCGTGGTGGATATAGAGTCACCTTACAACATGCTATTGGGAAGGCCGTGGATACATGCGATTAAAGCCGTAGCATCAAAATTGCGTCAGTGTATCAAATTTCCTATGCCAAGTGGAGTAGGTGAAATCAGAGGGGAGGTTAACGATGCGAAAATGTTCTATCAAAAAGAAGCGGAGAGTTATGAAGGGTGTGCAAAGAGGCGAAAAATTCACTGGAAAACGGCGAAGGAGGCAAGGAAAGAAGAAGAATTTAGAATTTACATGATAAAAGCAGAGGAAGGAAAATGAATACCGAGCGAAATTTCGGAAGAAGGAAACAAACCGATAAAAACAATAAAAGAGCCAACCCCAATAGGAGAATCAACGACGATCTACACTGCAGCAGAACCAACAAAAGGAGTAAATGTTGGAACTGAAGGAGAACCAAAAATGTTAAGAATTGGAACCAAAATGGACGCAGATGAGGAAGAAAGAACAATCAATCTATTGCGAGAATATAAAGACATCTTCGCGTGGAGCATGGAAGAGATGCCCGAAATAGATCCTTCTATCGCGTGTCATTATTTGAAAATTAACAAAAGTGTAAAACCATTCAAGCAGAGAATAAGAAAAATAGCAACAACGTATCATCCCCAAATAGAAGAAGAATTACAGAAGATTCTTGACGCATGAATTATACGGCAAGTTAAATACCCGGATTGGATAGCAAATATGGTCGTGTTGCCTAAGAAAAACAATGGGATAAGAATCTGCATAGATTTTAGTGATCTAAACAAAGCTTGTCCTAAGGACAGTTTTCCTCTACCAGATATCCCACAGATGGTCGAATCAGCGGCAGGGAATGATAGGATGTCTTCTTTAGATGGATATAAAGGTTACAATCAAATCCCTCTCGCTGATTAAGATCAAGAACACACTGCCTTTTTCGCACCCAGAGGATTATATTGTTACACGAAAATGCCATTTGGTTTGCGAAATGCTGGAGCGACATATCAGAGGATGGTAGAGAAGGTGTTTGCGAAATGGATACTTAAGACATTAGAAGTGTATGTGGACGACATGTTGGTGAAAAGTAAGGAAGCTAAAGATCATGTGCAAGATTTGAAGGAAATTTTTGAGCAAATGAGGCAATTTAACATCAAGGTAAATCCTGAAAAGTGCATTTTCGATGTTGCGTCGGGAAAGTTCTTAGGATACATCGTGTCAAAAGAAGGAATGCAAGTTGACCTAGAGAAAGTACAAGCAATTCGCGACATGCCAACGCCAGCGACGGTGAAAGATGTACAAAAATTAAACGGACTCTTGGCTTCGCTAGGAAAATTCATTTCACGATCATCAGACAAGTGAAAACATTTCTTCAACATACTTAAGGAGGGAGCAAAGTTTAGATGGACAGAAGAATGCAAACAAGCGCTGCAAGGGATAAAAGATCATTTGATGAATATATTTATCTTAAAAAAAAGCAAAGCCAGGGGAAGAATTGCTAATCTATCTTGCGACAACTTCGCATGCATTAAGTGTTGTGTTGTTGCGAATAGACGCAGGGGTAGAAAAGCCGATCTACTACATCAACAAGAAATTCAATGCGGCGGAGAAAAATTATTCGAAGATTGAAAAATTAATACTGGCATTAGTTGATGCAACATTTAAGCTTCGCATATACTTTCAGGCTCATAAAATAAAGGTGTTGACAAAGGTGCCAATTGAATCAGTAATGAAAAATTCAAAAAGATCAGGCAGAGTAGAGAGGTGGAACGCTCAAGTGGGACATTTTGAGATCAAGTATGAAGTACTGTCTTCACCGAAATCACAAGTTGTTGCAGATTTCTTAGCAGAATTTCCATTAAAAGACGATGAAACTGTGGAGGAGATGATGGATATAGAAGAAGAACATGGGAATCCAAGAGACTTGCTGACATATCCCAATAGATGGGAAATCTTGGTGGATGGATCATCAAATGTGGAAGGTAACGGAGTTGAAATTTCCTTAATTTCGCCAGAAGGAGGGAAATGGCTTTTTCCTTCAGATTGGAGTTCTCATCCACTAATAATGAAACAGAATATGAAGCAGTGGTACATGCCTAAAAATTCACAATAGAAATGAAGTTAGAAAACCCAAGAATCACCAGTGACTCGCATCTAGTCATTCGCCAAATAAAAGGGGAATACACTACGAATGAACCATCATTGAAGAAATATAAGAATCTCGTTGAGGAATTGTCAGCGAAAATCCCCAAAATAAGATGGAGACACATATCAAGGAAGGATAACAGATTAGCATACGCCTTTGCATTTATCCCAAGTATAATGGTAGATCCAACTGCGAGATGCATAAAGATACATACACTTCTTCCGCCTTCAATCAACAAAGAAGAGGAGGAAGAGGCAGATGTGATGATAATAGAAGATGTGGAAGAGGAGAAGGCGAACAATGTCGCAGACTGGAGAATCGAACTTCATGCATATCTAGAGAAAGGAGAAGTACCAAGGAATAGATTGGAGGCACATAAATTGAAGAGTCGTGCGACAAATTACGAGCTTAGAGATGGGGTGTTGTATAGAAGATCATTTAATGGGCCATCACTTAGATGCTTGACACGAAAAGAAGGAGAAGAAATACTGAAAGCATTACATTATGGAGATGTTGGTAACCATAGTGGAGGAAGATCTTTGGCATACAAAACAAAAATGCAAGGTTATTATTGGTCGTACATGCATGAGGACGCGAAAGAAGTATCAAAGCGTTGTGAAGAATGTCAGCGACATGGTAGGAGGATACATGCACCTGGAGAACCTTTATCATCTTCAACAAGTGTGTGGCCCTTTGGAAAGTGGGGTTTAGATATTGTGGGACCATTTCTACCGGGATGCGGACAAAGAAGATATTTGATTGTCGCAATGCATTATTTCACAAAGTAGGTGAAGTGAAGGCGGTAAAAGATATTCGCATAAAAGATGTGTTCACATTTATATTCGAAAATATCATTTGTAGATTTGGATTTCCTACACAATTGGTGTATGATAATGGAAAACAGTTCGAGGGGCAGAATATAGAAATGTTCTTAATGCATTTAAGATAAAATGTGGGAAATCCACTCCTTTATATCCGCAAAGCAATGGACAAGAGGAAGCAACAAATAAGACAATTGCAGATAAATTGAAGAAGAAGATGGAGGGGCATAATAAAGCATGGTGCGAACAGGTGCATAATGCAGTCTGGGCTTATAACACAACTAGGCGAGAAGCTACAGAAATGTCACCTTTATGTTTAACATATGGGGTTGAAGCGGTACTAGCAACTGATGTCATTATTCCCCCAACAAAGAGAGAAGCATGGGAGAAAAATTTAAGTGCGGGCATGATTTTAACAAAGCTTGATGAATTAGAAGAAAATAGAGAAATAGCTCTACAACATATGGAGAACTATCAGCGAAGATTATCCCGAGAATACAATAAGCGTGTTAAAATAAGAGAATTTCAGCCGGGGTGATTTGGTGTTGCGAGAAATACCAGTGTATCAGAGAGGAAATGATGGAAAATTAGAAAAGAAATGGGACGAACCATATATCATTAAAGAAATAGTCGAAACAGGGGCATATAAACTGATGGATCCTGAGGGAAAGGATACTGGTCGCAAGCTTGATCGACCATGGAATAGACTATATCTAAAGAAATATTATCCATAAAAGGTCTAGCAAAAGTAGCTGGAAAACAGAAAAATGAAATGAAGATCAAAGTGAAAATTTTTATTGCGAAATTACATTTATCAAAACAGATTGAAAACATGCGATAATTTCGCAGAAATTATGATTTTTACAAAAGAAAATCAAAAGATTTAATTAGAGAGGCACCCAACTATGGCGTACACCCTAGTTCGCGAGAAAATCTACAAGAGGAAAATGTAAGACCTAAAGTACGTCATAGAAGGGGAGAACCTATTGCATGGCTCGGGGAAAGGCTATACCGCCACCGGAACCTGGGTCATGGAGATTTCGGGTCAATAAAGCCCATCCAGAAGAGGCGCCTTGGATTTTCAGCCTAAGCTTATGACTTAGGTTGGACGACTAAGGTCTCTCCTAAGGAGTACAGAATTTGATCAAGGCGTCGAGGTACACGGTTGAGCCAAGAGTGCCAGGGCGTACGGAGCGTGCACTGGCCATTCTTGGCAAGTCTTGACTATGATGCACTCGGTCCGAAGAAAACCTCACTTAGGGTGCGGTCTTGTAACCATGAGCCATATCGGCGAAGGGATAAGAGTCCGCGAAAACAACTGGTTGTTGTTAAGACCGGATGGGAGGAGCCAACCTTGTATGGTAGAGGTACGCCTCCTTGAAGGGGTAACCATGGGCATGATAAGGACGACACCCTCCATTAGGGAGCTGATAAGTGTCAAAGACGCAAATGTCATGAGGCTTTTTACTCACGGGAGTATTAAGACTTGTCATATTTGTGCAATGATCCTGCAGAGGCAATAATACTATAAAAAGATAAGACTAGGTCAATGGGTCGGTGCATGAAAGTGTAATCAATGTCATGGGGCTTTATGTTCGCAAGAATATTTAGGCTGTCATATTGTCGCATGAAAAATATCCTGCTGAGGCAATAATACAAGAAAATGATAAGACAAGATCAATGGGTCATTACATGAAAGTGTAAAGACGACCTGCGATTTTGTCGCAACGACAAGGGGTGGCAAAATAAGACCTTTACTTAGGAAGGCAAAATAAGACCACATAAGAGAATAATAATGAATGAAATCTTGGAAAATACCAAGATATATATGATAAAATATATGATAGAGAAATCATGCAAACAAGATTGCGATCTTGACGCACATGAAACAAAAATAAATTTATAAAAATTAATTATTTAAATATTATGCAGGTAAAAGATCCACTTCTCACGAGAAAGATAATGAGAGGCAAGTATGGGAATTAATAAAGAAGATGCATTATTTTTCTCGCCAATAAGTAATTGTTGAACTACATCATTCGCAAGAGTAGTAAAGCGGAAATAAAAATATTCAAGAAGCTAAAGATAAGTAGTTAAAGGAATTTCAGACTTCAACATTAGCTTCACGAAGAGGGGTTGATGTAAAATCTTCTCCAATTTTCCCACTTTCGCAAGTATTCTTCTTTTCCTGATTTGTTCCGGCCTCTTCTCCACCTTGATTACTGCCAGCATTTGCTTCCTTAGCGGATTCATCTCCTTCATCGTTCTCAAGAGTAGCTTCATCATCATTTTCGAGTTCATAGTCACTGTCAGGATCGCGAGGAACTTCATCAGCATCTACTTCAAGAGGCCAAATTGTTGTAGGAGGTAGTGCCTTATCCAGTAAGATGTTATTTACAAGGACTTCAGCTTTGAGGTGAACTTGGCGAAGAAGTGCTCTTTGACAATTTCTACTTTCAATATCCTTGAGATGTTGAAGGTAGTCAAATCTTCTTTCTGCACGATCGCGAGAACATGCAAGGACAGTAGTAAGCATCGCATTCTCCTTGCGAATCTTGGCTAATTTGGATTCCAAAGAAGAAATAGAAGAATGAATATTTCTCTCAGATTCTGCGAACAACAAAGACAAAAAGGGTTGTTATAGCGAGATTTTCGTAAGAGGAATATTGCGAAAATAATTAAGTAAGAAAAGGTGGTTGAGGCAGCCAGATTTTTATGACTACCTTCCTTTTGCGAAATAAGATATTGAGTTAAAGCCAAGTTACTATTCTTCATATGGTTCATCGCATCGTCAAATTTATCCCCAACAAAACCTTTCAGCCGAGATCGAAAATCCTTCTCGTTAGAGACAAGTAAAGCATTTTCCTTCAATATGGAAGCATATGAATCTTTTAATTGAGTGTGTTATTCCTTAAGCTGATTTGCCTTTATACTCAAAGCTATCCGACCTTGGATAAGTTTATTCTTCTCAGCAGTAGATGACTCAGTTACTTCTTTAAGTTCACTCTTCAACGAGCGAAGAGATCGCTCTTGATCATCACATATTTTTTGGCGTATACTAAGTTGTTGCGAAAGTATCGCTACTTTGTTTAAAAGAATTCGTTTCTCTTGGGACAGAGTTTCATTCTCATCTGACAAAGTTTCAGTCCCCAAATTAGCTTTAGTTAACGAATAAGAGAGATGAGATATTTCGCTACTTAATGTTTCTTGCCCTTGAGCTAATTGAGCGTTCTCATTGGAAAGATTGTCAATTTGGTCAACAAAATACGAGTAAAGATTGTCTAATTGATTATATTGATCTAACAAAATTTCTTTATCAGCACGAGCATCTTCAACGGCATATTGAAAGTCGTATCTCTCCATTATTCGTTTCTGAATTAAAACTTAATGTACAAACAAAGGATTTTAAGAAAGGTGAACGTGAAAGAGATAAAATTACCAAAGAAGATCAGCCATAAGTTAAGACAAGAAGGTCATACCTTTTAGCTCATCATTCTTTTTGCGAAGGTTATCGCAGTCCAGCGACACATTCTCAAGCTTTTGATTCTTGAGGCGAAGATTCCCACACTCTAAAGTCAAGGATTGGAGACTCTCCTTTAAGGATTCAACTTTTTTCTATAAAGATGCTTGTGAAGCTGCTTTTTCAGAATTAAAATACTTGCTCAGATTCTCGCAGATACTAAGTTTGATGGGGTCAGCGGAAGACCCCCGAGCATCATCAAGAGCACCAGACAAAATCTTAAAGGCAATGTCTACTCCTTCCAAGAATCCCTTATCAACAGGGAAGGATTCAGATGAGGAAGTAGCGAGGATTGAAGACGGGGGAATTAAATAATCTTTTACGGGCGAAGGATGAGGAGGATTAATAATTGAGGTTAAAGGCAAACCAATTCTTGAGGCATCAACAATGGGAGAAGTGGGGGTTTCCTTCGTAATAGGGTCAATTGAAGAGGTGACATCCTTAGTGATATCTTCGTGGACGGGAGCGGTAAGTAATAAAGGCTCAATTAGCAAAGGTATGGCAGGCATTACTAGGGGCTTAAAATCAGGAAATGCAATGGAAGATTTAATAGTTTTTAATTGGCGAGGCTTCTTGGTGGGTTTATTACCATCTTCAGCATCCTGCGAATATCAACTCAGATAAGATACAGAGGCAACAATATTGTTATTAAAGAAGTGATGTTTCTTACTACCTTGTTATTCGCAGGCTTTCTTTTCGTTACTTGAGTCTTATGATGCGAGCTTTTAGAAACGTTAGGGTTTGGGACTGTGAATTTGGTGCTAGAGGTGCTTTTGCTGAAACGGAATTAGTATGGGAATCACATAAAATGATAAAATTAATTAGGGAAATCAACAAAAAAAGATCAGTTCCAGAAAAATCAAAGAAAAAAAGCCAAACTAACCTTGGTGACTCCATGAAAGTGACAGCAGGTAGATAAATTTATGAAAATCAAGGATGAAGAAAATTGCAGAGGATGAAGATTCACAGAGAGTTTGGAGACGAGGAAGATGAAGTAAAAGAAGAAAATTATTTTTCCACCGACCCTCTTCTTAAATAGACAAAAAGAGATGACCGGTTGGAATTCAACGTGCCGGTAAATAAAGGGAATAATAAACACGTGTAGATGGTTACACCAAATTCACGGAAGGTTGTCGGTAAAAGAAAATATATAAAGATGAATAGATGCAGTGTTGCGAAATAGAGATTCTCATATCTTTCTCTTCTTCGCAGAGAAGACATGATAAGAGGCAAGATGTAGGAGCAGAATCTCGCAACAGCAGTGTCCCAGCGAAGATTTAACCAACAAATGTTTGCGAAGACCATTACAGACTATTTGAGGAATGACGTAGCAGGTGACATCTGCCTAATCACGAGGAAAGTGTGAAGACTTTGCGAGATTGAAGAACACGTGCGAAGAAAACCTTTGTAAGCTTGCGAGAATGACGCAGGCCGGATCCGAAAATAAGGTTGGCTTAGTTGTCATCCATTATGTAACATCCTATATAAAGGACCAAGTAGACTTGAGAGAGAGGGAATCTTTTGGAGAATAGAGAGAAAGCAAATATGAGAGAGACATTCAATAGGAGAGAGAGAGTCCGGAGTAATTCTTATTTCCTTGTATTCTTATCATTCTTATAAGATTCATAAAAGAAGTTAATAAAGATTTGGTGATCGTTCTTGAAGCTTGGGCAAATAATTGTGTAAATTCATTAGGGTGTGATTGTTGGGAAACCTGCAATCACACCTGGCTATAAATAGTACTTGATCAATGTGCCTTTGCGATGTTAATTTGTATCAAAATAAAATCACATCCTTCGCATCCATAGAAAGCCTAGAATTGAATGGAAGTCGACCATTTTTTAATTAGGAGTATATAAGTATTTATTTTGTTCAAACAACATTTGATGACCGGCAATGGCCGATTAAACTAGTTAAAACAACATGAAACACAAAATGAAACACAAAAATAAGAACAAGTAAAGGAAAGTTGTTGTTGTTGTGACACTCGCGTTACTTTTCATCTTTATATGCTATGCAACACTTGCAGACGTATATAAAGGTCAATGAATGCCAAATTTTTGTTTACTTACAATATATATAGAAGTCAAGAACAAGACGTGCCTACATTTATTAGCTGAATGAGATATTTAATGGCTTGAGCACCCATAAAAATATTATATCTCGCCCATGGCATCAAATTTAGCTATACATACGTATCTCCTAACTATTGGATCATCTGGTGCACAGGGTCAACTGAATCTTGATGTAGAAATATTGGTATCTAACTCATCTCGTCACATAAGAAATGGCTACCATTGGCAGCTGTTAACATACATCACATAAGACTTGGTATAGTGATCCTATTTGTCACTAAAAAGTCGTACCTGTATACATTTCCTCCCTCGAAAATTAGTATCTTAACTATATATACAACTAAGAAGAACACTTCCTCATTTTTACACACAAAAATTCATACAATCAAAATCAATGGATGAAACTACTAAAACCATCCTTCTTCTTGATCAAGCACAAATTGGTCGAACTCCAAATGTTGGTTATTATTTGGGAACCCAGTATAATGGTACGTTCAGTCCAACTGTAGTTCTCTGCCTTTTCACTCTACTTATAGCTCTTTGCATCTTTATCATCATCTTGAGTTTGAAAGGTGCAGTTTCTTAGGTGAGATTACAAGCTAATGTGACGATGAATGAACAAGGAACGTCGTTGAAAGACAAGGTGTGGTTATCAAAAAAAAAAAAAAAGAATCCACACTTGATCTTATTTTTTTTTATTCTTCTGATATATATGTTTTATCATTTAATTTTCATGATATGCTGTTGCGTTCCATATTAATCCCAGCCGGTTGGAAACCTCGATGTCATGGGTTTTCAATAATTATGTGTGTTTGCTGTATTTTTCTCATATTTTCGGTTAACAAATGGATCCGGAAACGTTCAATGTATTTCCTTTTCTTTATTTTATCAATAATTTTGTCCGCTGATAAGTTTTAAACTCGGGTTATCATCAACGGAAGATTTTACCGTTGTATAACTGTGACATTGGCTCAATATGTTCTCAAATATGCATGCATTCTTCTACTATAGACCTTCTAAGATTTCGGGAAGAAAGGCGATAAGTATTCCTTACAAAAAGAACCAAGTCTAGTCAACCAACCATTTCATAGCATCAATTTCAACTCTCTGTAGAGAACAACAAGGTTCCTTAAGTTGACCCCAAGAAGTTACACGCCAAAACACAACCGGTGCATCGAAAAATTGCTGAGGAGGAGGTTATCATGGTGTTTAAACTTTACCAATGTGATTTCTCCTGGGGCTGAGGGTTGCGTTTATCGGGATAGATATCTAGGCTTATCTGGATGTAGTGTGAACAGACTCGGTGGGCTGTCCCCTATAATATCTAAATGATTTTTAAAAGACTTTGATAAACAAAGACCCAAAATGGTTCCTATTGGTTATCCTATTTTCCAACACATTTCCTCTGATATCAGTAACTTCTTATATATACGAGAAGAACTCTTCTTCATCTTTATAAACAAAAACTTCATCAAATCAAAACCAATGGATGAAACTGAAACAGGTCCTCTTCTTGAGCCACAAAATGTTCGACCAAATAGAAGTCGTCCAGATACAGACACATATGCTAGGGCAAAAGGTATTACCTTATGTTGTCTTCTTCTGAGCTTTGTACTTGCAAGTTTCTTCCTGGTCATCTCCGCGGCTTGGAGAGGTGTAGTTCCACCGGCATGCTATATCGAAAAACTACACATTCTTCCCCTTCACGGTACCTCAAATGAAACCCAAGTAATCAGTGGTACTACTGTGTTTTTCGATCTCATATTCATGGATATGTATGCGTGGGGGAATATATACTGTGAAACCGTTACCATGGGGTTTTATTATCAAGGTAATAACTCAAGTTTACCAATTGGAAATATTTCAATACCCAAGTTTGTAATAGAAAATCAAGTTCCTTATTATCTTTTCCAAATAAATGAGACTTTTGGGCTAAATTCGGAGGATGCTGCTGGAATTGATGTTAAAAATGGAAGTAGGAAAACGTTTGGAATTACTTTAGATACAAAATTTAGGGCTTCTAGTTGGTATTCAGACAGCCCGGGATCGAGAATATATCCGATGGGATTACAAGCTAATGTGACGGTCAATGACCAAGGGATGTCATTGGAGGACCAAGTGTGGCTTTCCCCCGGACTCCGTAGTGATCTATTAAGCATACTGCAATATATTGCAATTGCTGTTATTCTTATTGTGATGCTCTGTTTATTTTGCTTTTGCTGTTGTGATCGTAGTCCATCTCGGCCGAGACGGCCGAAATATCTGCGTTTTTTACGGTAACGGCCATAGAGCGAGCCTATATCGACGTTCTCACCGGAAAACTCGCCAGAATCGTTCAATCTTTGTTTGTTTGTTTGTTGTATTCACCTCGATATCACAAGTTTCAATCGATCAAAGAAAATATATCACAAGTTTCAATAATTCTACGTGTTTGTTGTTATTTTAATTTAGTTATTTGGATTAAGAAACTTGAGCCTTACTTATAAATGGATCCAGAGACGTTCAATGTATATCATTCATTATACTTGATGAGCAGAAGTCGTCGAGGAGATAATCAAACAAAAGAGTGTACCACTTGAACCTTTTTTTCTTTTTCTTTTTCTCTCTCTCCACTCGCCTCCCTCCCTGTTTGGAAAAAACTCCAAAGGCTCGTGGTTTTTGTTTAATCAAGAAAATAGTCCCCTGCCGTGTGTTTACATGGTTTTCTTTTATAGCTTACATGCTTTTTAGCCTGGCGTCTTTAGGGGCAACCCCAAAAGAATTAGGGGCGACACAATAGACAAAATAGGTTGAATATACTTGTATACCTCTTCATAATCGGTAGTTTAGGATTTTTTTAGCTACCGATTGCAAAATCTCATTTTTGGGGAAACTCTATATTCGGTAGTTATATAAACTATTTTGACTACCGAATATAGGCTCAACCAAATTAGAAAAATAGAGGATTTTTGTAAAATCTCATTTTGGGGCAACTCTATATTCGGAAGTCAGGATACCTTCATTGACTACCGATTATAGGCTCAACCAATGCAGTTGAAAAAGCTCGGTGCGGGCATGGACGTGGTATGAATACAAAGGCGGTACGCTATACAGGGGGTCTGGGGGGGCGTAGCCCCTCCCCCTAGCAGAGTGCGAGACAGCGTCTCGTAGAAAAAATTTTCTACGAGAAAAATGAATTTCAGTAGGATATTTGCAAAATCTGATTTTGGGGCTACTCTACATTCGGTAGGTATATGAACTATTTAGATTACCGAATATGGTTGGATATTTGCAAAGAGAGCAAGGATAATCGGAAGTCAATATAACTTCATTTACTACCGATTATAGGCTCAACCAAAATTTCAAAAAAAAAAAAGGATTTTTGCAAAATCTGATTTTGGGGGTACTCTATATTCGGTAGTTATATGAACTATTTTGACTACCGATTATGGTAGGATATTTGCAAAGAGAGCCACTGTATAATCGGAAGTCATGATAACTCTTCCTTTCTTACCGATTATAGGCTCAACCAAAATTCAAAAAAAAAAGATTTTCGCAAAATCTCATTTTGGGGCTACTCTATATTCGGGAGTTAAACAACCTAAATTCCCTACCGATTATGGTAGGATATTTTCCAAAGGTCTACTTTAATCGGGAGTCAAGGTAACTTTATTAACTACCGATTATAGGATAGTCAAAATTCAAAAGATATAAGATTTTATTTTGGGGATACTTTATATTCGGAAGCTATATAAACTAAATTGACTCCCGATTGTTGATTAACTACCGATTGTATAGTTATCTACCGATTGTAAAGGGTAGTTTGGGATTAAAAAAAATGCCCCGAAAATAACCTACCGATTGTGAAATAACCTACCGATTGTGAAGTATCTACTGGTCTCTTCGATATATTCAAAATAAAAAAATAAGAACCGAGTGAGGATATACCAAAAAAAAAAAAGGAGGAAAGTGTTGATTTTTAGAGTTATTAACATAATAAAAACAGTGCGTTATCAAATAAGTAGGGAGTACAAACGTTTATCCATTTTATTTTATTTATTTTTTTCGGAATCACATTTTTTATTAATCGAATTACTAAAAGTTTGCAAGAGTTGAATTAACCCAAAAATACAAAAATTGAGTTACTAAAGAACAAAATGAGGAAACCTAAACTGAAAATGGGAAGGCTTTTGTTAGCTGCAGAATCTGTAATATGGCACTCCTGGCATTTCAATCCTTTTCAAGAACTGAGGCCTCCCAATGTGGAAAATTCTTTCTCCTGCAGCTAGAGCAGCACCTTTCTAAGCAAGTTGATCTGCAGAGAAGTTGATTTCTCTTTAACAATGTTGAAATATGATATATTCAAACTGTTGAACAATATTGTGCCATCTTACTTTAATATATACCAAGGTACTATGCCTTTTTCTAGCAGATTTATCACTGATTTGGAATCGGATCTTATGATAACTTTTCTTGCTTTCAACTGAACAGCCCATTCAAGTGCACAGAGAACTGTATATATCTCTGCAATAAAATTTGTGGCATTGCCAATACCACCTGACAGTGTACCAATTACCTAACATGTGCTATCTCTAGCTACTACTCCAAAACCTACATCTCCAGGATTACCAAATGATGCACCATCACAACAAAAGAGTATGTATCCATCTGCTGAAGATGTCCAAAAACATTATTTGATGCACATGAACTCTATATACCTGGTACCCAATTTGAAGAAAGAAATGATCTGAGAATCATAGTTTTGTCCCCATCTATTACCTCTCATTCTGCTGCCACCTTCATGCACTGTTTGACAAATTCTCTCTTTGAAATTGGTTACATTAGCACCTCCAGTATCAAAAAATATTGCATTCCTTTGCAACCATAAGTCTCTCATTGTGGCACAAGCAGCTGTGATCCATATCTGCTTTATCAGAGGACTCTTATTCCTTGCTGCTTTACACACATCAGTAAAAGATAATGGCCTAGGAAATTCAAAGATTGAACACAGCCAGTTCCAAATCTTCACACTGAAATTACACTGCCATAAGGTGTGTTCCATACTATCTTGTTCTTTAGTACATACACAACATCTTGAAGGCATTTCATAACCTTCTTTTCTTATTGTAGTATCATCCACATATATACCTTGCAGTATTTTCCAGACATTACATGTGATTGTAGGATGTAAAAAAGATTTCCAAATGAAAGAAGGCCATACCAATTGATGTTCTTTTGACATGATTTTCTCCACTGCCATTGTTGTAGTGAACCATTTGTATTTCCACTCCAAATTAAGCAATCGGTTCCTCCTCCTATTTCTGGCATGTGTTCAATATTTAAGACAGATTGAAGCTCTATATGAATGATCCAGCTATTACCATTTAGTAAATCTTTTACTTTCATTTGCAGATTGCTTCTAACATAGTTAGTATATCCAATTTCATTTCATTTATAAGAGGAGATGTACCAACCCGAGTATCAAACCAAATTGAAATGTTTGCTCCATCTCCGACACACCACCTGATATCTTCTTTTAAAGTTAACCAAGCCCATTTCAAACCTGACCAAACAGTAGACTGTTTCCAGTTTTCAAACCACTGGCCTTGTCTATTTTTGAATTTAGCGGTGAAAAATAAAGCCCATTCATCTTTGGAGTTAACTATCTTCCACATCATCTTCATTAAGAGAGCTTTGTTGATGATTGCTAGTCTTCTGATTCCAAGTCCACCCTCATTGTAAGGAGTGCAGACTTTTTTCCATGATAAAGTTTTGTACTTTCTAACTTCACCATTTCCAGACCATAAAAAGTTCCTTATCAGCTTCTCACACAATTTAATGATTGAGGATGGCCATCTGTAAACAACCATATTGTACAAAGGTACACTGCATAGTACTGATTTGACAAGAATTAATCTATCTACAAAGATAACAATTTACCCTTCCATGTGGCTAATTTGCTTTGAATCATTTCTAATATAGGCCAGAGCATTGCAGTATTAGCTTTACCAGGAGCTAATAGTGCACCAAGATATTTATCAGGAAATTTGGACAACTCCATATTCACCATATCACCAATTTGTTGTTTTCTGATTGAAGTGACACCATCAAAAAAAATACTTGCTTTTATCCTTGTTGATCAACTGACTTGAGCTAGCTTGATAATCATCAAGTAGTGTGAATAAATTCTCCAAACTTTTCTTGGCACCATTACAAAAGATGAAAACATCATCTGCAAAGAATAGATGAGTAGGATGAATTCCATTTTTAACCACCATAGGAAGTATTTTACCTTGATTGACCAAATGATAGATATTCCTGCTAAGTACATCCTCCATCAACACAAATAAAATTGGTGATAGTGGATCACCCTGTTTTAATCCCCTTCCAACTAAGAAAAATCCACAAGGTCCCCTATTACCATGACAGACATTCTTGCTAAGTTAAGTAATGTTAATATCCAATCACACCAAGAAGAAGAAAAACCATATTTTTGCAAGACTTGAAAAAGGAACTTCCAACTTACTGAGTCATAAGCGTGTGAAATATCTAGCTTGAAAGCCACATTACCTCCTCTTCTTTTTTTCTTCATTTCATTAACCATCTCAGATGCCAAAAGAACTTGATCATGGATGCTTCTCCTCTGGATATAAGAAGTTTGTTGAGGAGAGATAAGTTTCACCATCAGATTGTTCATCCTTGTAGTGATAATTTTAGTGAATATCTTGAAAAGAACATTACTTAATCAAATGGGCCTAAACTGATTGGCTGTTTTTGCTCCTTGACATTTTGGTAGAAGAACAAGAAAGTTAGAGTTGAGACCTTTAGGAATAAACTTTCTCTTACAACAGAATTGAATTGCAGCTACTAAGTCCATCTGAATGATATCCCAACAAGTTCTGTAAAACATACCAGAGAATCTATCTATACCAGGAGAGCTTTCTGGATCCATCTCAAAAATGATCTTTTTAATTTCTTCTGCATCTGATATTATATCTAGCATCTCTTGATCATATTTAGTAACTGTTGAAGGAATCACATCCAAAAGACTGCTGACAATATTAACATCTTGAAATGCAAACTTTTGTTGGAAGTGTTGAACTAGAACATCATCAATTTGTGATTGGTCAGAGATGATGTTTCCATTATTGTCTTCAATTTCACTAATTAAATTTATCGATTTCCTTATCTCCATCTTAGTATGAAAGTAACTTGTATTTGTTGCACCCTCCTGCACCCATTTGTCTCTTGATTTCTGTCTAAGTAGAGTGTTTTCTTGCAGTTCCCTACTAGCATGTTCATTTTGTGCTTCAACTAACTTAGCCAAAGCTTCTTCATCAAAAGTATGAGTGTCTGAATGTTGCATTGCAAGTTTCACTTTATGTTCAGCTTCTTTTATTTTAACTTGCACATTGCCAAATACCTTCCAGTTCGAGTCATTTAAAAATTTCTTTAAAGTTTTCAGCTTCTGCATGAAAATGTAAGCAGGATCTCCAACAACTTCTTTTGACCAACACTCATTTACCATAGCTAAAAAGTTTGGATGATGAATCCACATTTTCTAAAACTTTCTTGGTACATTACTTGGTTTAGGAATATGAGCACAACCACCAAACAAGGGTGAATTATCTGATAATATTCCCATTCATACTTTGTATCCCCAATCTCCATATAATTGTAGCCACTTCTGATTAAAAACTGGTCTATCAAGGGTGTAAAGTATTTTGTTTCTTCCTTGCTGACAGTTTGACCATGTAAATTGTAAGCTTGTTTTTGGAGCTTGCATTAGCTCACATTTATCCAAACAAGTAGTGAAATCTAACATGGAAGCTCTATTAGGAGATTTACCACCTACTTTTTCATCTTGAGAAATAACTGCATTAAAGTCACCAATAGCAATCCAAGGTTTATTGAGATCACTGATTAATTTCATCCCTGACCATAAGAATTTCCTTTGAATTTTCTTTACATGTGCATGAACTCCAAAGACTAAAACATCACCAATGCTGACTATAATCATCTGACTAGAAATTAGAAATTACTTGAGGAACTGCCAAATTTTGATTCCAAAATAACCAGATGTTTCCTTTAGTTGTTGAAGAAGAATTGTGAATAACCATACTATGCATTCCATGAAGATTTAATTTGCTACAAAAAGAAGCACTGCACTTAACTTTTTGTTCTGCAATCCACACTAATGAAGGACTAAATTGATGTATTAAAGACCTTAATTTATCTTGAGCCATAGGTCTTCTCAGGCCCCTGATATTCCAATAAACTATCTTCATTTGACAGGAGGAGGGTTTTTAGTACCCCCTTTTCATTGATTTTTCCTGAAATTATATTTAGTAATATTTGGAGCTTGTTTAGTTACCTTGAATGATTCATTTGGAGTAGATGATGAAGAAGCTGTATTAGATACCGTCTCATTTTCAACTATTTTGGACCAAGAAGTAACTTTTACTGATTCATTTGAAACTTGTCCTGTCTCCCCATCTATAAATTTGATATTACTGTTATTCAAACTGTTCAGTTTTGCAATTTTTAGGATTTTGGGTGTCTCCATAATAATTGATTCCACCACTACTTCACCTTCTTCATATTCATGAGGACTAAATCTTCCTTTATCTGGTGAAATGTTTTATGTTGCTATCATAATACTTGGAGTTTCATGAATAGAATTAATAATAGAATCTTCAACTTCACATTATGACCTCTCACAGATATCAAATGGAGGTTGCCTATGCATTACTGAAATATTTGTTGCACCAGAAGTTGTTGTAGGTATCTGAGTATCATGATTTGCACTAACATGATTTGTTGCACCAGTAGAAGTTGATGTAGTTCTTTGGCCTGCACCAACATCATTTGCACCAACGGGAGGTGTGATAGTCCTTTGGCCTGCACCAACTGGAGTTGTGGCATTCCTTTGATTTGCATTTTTGTCATGAATATTATTTTCTACAACTTTGTTTGTCTCCACTCTACATTCAGTGATAAAATGACCTATAATTTTACAGGTTCTAGAAAATTTTGGACAGCCTGGAATCAAAATATCTTGATAGAAACCACCATATTTGGTACCAATCCAAACCTTATTTGGAATTTTATGAGCAAAATCGACTTCAACATGAACATTGGCATAATACCCTACATCACACTTTGCAGTTGCATCATCAATTTTAATAGGTGATCCAATTTCCTTGCATATTGTAAATAAAAAATTTTCCTACCAGAATTCCAAGCCTAAACCAGGAAATCTAACCCAAACAAGAGCTTTAGAACTTCTTTGGTTTGCTGGTTGAAAGTTTGAAACCCAATTTCTTACTCTAAGTTCTTGATATGTAACGACCCATGTTGTTGATTTGATGTAAGCTCTATCAATTTCATTATCCAACTTGATTGTAAAGAAACCCCTTCCTAATGGAATGAGTTTACAATCACCAACTAATTTCCATTGACTTTTTAAAATGACTACATCATAAATAAACTTATGTTTTTTTAGATCTAATCTCCCAATTAAAGAAAACTTCCATGGATTTATACTTTCTTCAAAAACAACATCAGGCAGTTCTATCGATGGAATTTTAGTTCCATCCATGAAACCTAACTTTCCTGAAATATTATTAACATTTGCAGATGTTTCAGGTGAAATATTCATGATAAAACATGAATTAATGATTGAAATCCATTAAGATGTAAGAAGAAATCAATGGAAATTCACCTGAAGAATTTTGAAAATACGCTGAAAACGAGATCCGAGAAGAAAAATTTCGCCGAGTTAGTCGCCGATCCTCAGAGCTCAACTCAGACCGATCCAGTAACAAGACGTCCTTTATCCATAGATTTGACTATTCCAATTGTTTTGTTATAAACTTATAATATAATGAAAAATGTGTTCTGTTATTTCATAAATTCAACCACTTTATTTTGTTTTTTTTATAAAACAAAATGTAAGATTTGATTGCGATCCTGCAGTGCAGATCCACTATATTCATGGAGCTTATTGATTTTTAGCGGTTCATTACATTTCGAACTATGCTATGGGAATATTATGTCACATTACATTTTGAACTCTGCTATGGGCATAATATAGCACATTATGACATATTATGGCAGTGCATGTTATCTATACTTGTTAAATTCTCGATTAAGTCATGTCTTTCTCATTAATAAGACATTCATAAGACTTGGTCAGTACGACACAAGACTTGAAACATACGAAAACCTCTTCCTAATATACCTCTTTTTAGAGCATAGCTCGGTTGAACCCACCAAGCGTTGGTATGTCAAGTTTGGTTGTCATATTTTAGTGAACCAAAACTCATTTAAAGAGTCTCTTGATTACGTACTAGAGTCAACTTCGTATAGGTTAGCTTGAAAGTATTAGGATATGAGACATTACAAGTATTGCGAAGACTTGAAGAAGTGAAGAAGTAAGGAGCTACAACGACAACATCATCCTTCCACTTGAGGTTAGTGATATTTGACTTGAACTGTTTCATTCCATGACGTATCTTTCAAGTCGTGCATATTAAAAACATAATTGCGAAACATGAATGATTACACTATAGTTAGACGTAGTATTAAGGAATACAATACGAAGTATAACGGTTATATTTTGAACTTCGTATATAAGACATCGACATAATCGTTTGAATGATATTGTGATTATGTATGGGTATGAGGTGAAGATTTCATCCTAGGAAACAATGTTTTACATTAGTTTAAAGGAAGTAAATTCATGAACTTGTTTCGTGAATCGAATGGAAAATCGCTAGGCTTATTGGTATTGTTATTCATTGCATATATTTTGAACTACCAATATGTGTGATTAGTATAACCGCTCATGACTTGTTTATGTTCTTGTTAAAACTATTCACAATGCCTGACTTTTGTATTGGTATGACTTTTATTAGTGAAACCGATCTTAAGTAATCACCTGAAATGGTATGATCGATTTACTTTTTTTGGTATGAACAACTCGAGGCAAAGGGGAACCGATCCTATGAAGAGGTGCAACCTATCACAAATGGGAATCGATCCTTGTAAGGGGTGCAACACGTTTTTAACAGATGAGGGAACCTATACTATGAACATGTGCAACAAATTTTAGTGAAAGGGGAACCGATCTTATGGACATGTGGAGCAAATACAAGTAGTTACCATAAATATGTGGGGAACCGATCCTAGTACCTAGTCAACCGAATTTTTGGAAAGCTAGTGTGACTATGCACAATACTCACATGGAGGTAGAATCGAAACTTGTTTTGGTAGAACCGTGAAACCCATATTTGTGATTGACTGTTCTTAATCAATCACATAGTTCTTGAAAGACAGATGAACCAATTCTTAACTCGTTTGGAAGTGTGGAAAATCGGTTTCAATATTGTAAGTATGAAAGAGGACTTACAAAGTAATGATGTCGACATTCTTTGAACATGTGCAGTAACGCTTATCTTTTATTGTTCAAAAATATTCCTTAATAGCTAAAGGAAAAATCCCGGATCGAAAAATAAATTGAGAATCTTTTAATTAAGGTTTTTAATTTTATTTTTGGAAAATGAAAATTGGTAATGTGCATTTACTAATTGGAGATTTTCTAAGAGATTTTCGGTCAATGTTTGGACAAAGCATTTCGGGAATTATGGAAACCGAATCTGGAATATATTGCATATCTTGAGAATATTTTCGGTTTTGGAAATTCCTTGGTGTCCAGACTTCCTTGGTATATAAATACCAAAGTTTGCATTTTTAGCAAACTAATCCTCGGAGCCAGCAAAACTACCTAGTTGTGTTGTTACTGGTGGAGCCGCCTATTCGGAGAGTTAAGTAACCTAATTAGGCGAAATCTCTTACGGCAGATCAGTTCAAAGACTTCTTTGGGATTGAGAAGCTCTATTAGTACCGTTGGTGGGAAACTAGATAATTGCGGTTTATTATTAGTTTTCGATTGATTTGATTGACTAACGGTTGTTAAAATTTGATTGCACCTAGTTTGTTTATGCTTGAGCATCTTCTGTTCTGAAATAAGATTCACTCAAACTAGATCAAAGTTTTGACGGGGATATTTAGACTGTTTATAGATCTAAAGACGTCTTGTGATAATCCATTATTAACAGACTCCTTTCTGTGCGTGATTGATCACAAGAGATTCAAGTTTGTGCAAGTGTTTATTGCAGATCTAAGAAGATTTGAAGACAAAGAAGACTTTGAAGATTTCTGATTTAGGTTCATAATCTTTAGTGTGCACAATACTTGTTTCGGTAAAAGAGGATCCAACTATAATCGATTTATCCTTTTGGTAGATTGGATTGATTAGTTGAGTAGATCAGCATCAATACGTTTTTTTGTGATTCAAAGTATTGATTGCAAAATCTAGACGATTACTTCGGTAATTATTAGTAGATAGATCTAAGGACCTGACAAAGGAGTTTATTGGGATAAACGGAAACGCCTTTTGTTGAACTCACATCACTTGGTTGAAAAGAGTTGTTACCAAACAGATTTGTTGTTCCTTTACTGTTTGGAATACGAACCAAAGGAATTGTTCACAGTACGTGACTAATCTATAAGTTGGAGGCGCGGGAATACAGACGGAACTAGGTGAACTATAGGTTTACTTTCATGGTCTCAATTATACGAAGTTGGTTTGATTTTGTATAGCGGCTTAATCCTGAGAGTATTCAATTTTGGACCGTGTCTTGGGGTTTTTCTGCATTTGCGGTTTCCTTGTTAACAAAATCTTGCAGTGTCTTTTTACCTATTTTTTGGACCGGTATTATTTTTTGCAGTTTCCTATTTTTCTGCATTTGCGGTTCCCTTCCCCATTAACTGTATACCGAAGGCACCACCTTCAATAGCAACCTTACTAGGTGTAATGTTGCTTGTTTCATTTAGCTTTTGAATCCTATTATATGACCTTTTTGTTCCTAAGTGCCATCATATGGAAGAATCATAGACTAATAGTTACTAACTTCTATTACTTGTTTTTGCAGCGTTACTTGGTCCTATCAACAATAATGCCACCACAAGAGTGATGGTGCCATGGAATAGAGGATCAAAAGATTCAAGACTCAAGACTGTGTATTGGTCATTGCCTTCACTGTCCAGTCATTGCTACTGCTACTTGATAATTCCACCACCAGTGCATTGTTTGTCTTGGTTAAGACTTAAGACAGTTTTGTGTTGGTCAGTGTGTGTGTTTGTGTCATTGTGTGATACTCCTACTTGTTCAGTTGTTCTTTTTTCACATTTTCAAGACTTTGGTTGTTTGTGTGCTACTGCTACTTCCACTAGTTCTTTTTTTCAGATTTTCAAGACTTTGGTCAGTGTGTGTGTTTGTTACTTTGTTCTTTGATCGAGATATTGCTTAATATATTGAAAAACAGCTAAAACAGGTACTTAATTTGTCTGGAAAAATGACAGGAAAATCTGTCTGAAATTCTGGCAGAAAGTACCGATTGGTACCGGTAACGCATGCACAGTATCGAATGGTACGGAACCCAGGTACAAAGGTGCAGTACCGGTCCAAAATTTTGGAACCGAGGTGGGGGAGGTACATGTACTCGGCCTCGGCAAGAACCGAGCCGAACCGTACCGTGTGTACCCTTAGTCTTTTACTTTTCTATTTCCGCAATTATAATTGTTTTTATTATAATTAGAAGTAAAATACACAAACATTAATTCCTATTTACTTGATAGTAATCCTATTGTGTTTGGTTAAGTCCGAACCTCTTATCAAGTAAAAATACTTCGTTGTTGTATTGTCTCGATCTCGTATCCATAGACGATCACACGAAGTGTGAACCGATTAGTTTTATTGTCTCGACTCAGTCCATAGACAATCACTTTCGGAGAAAGGACTTATAGGTGGAAAAGTTTTAGATTGCGGTATATTTGGGTACCCTCATATTTTCACCTATGAATATTACCCTCCCCCAAGATGGAGCATGCATGGAGATCACAAATGCCCATCTTGGATAAAAGAAACTGAAACTGAGCTTTCCCTAAGGCCTTTGTGAAGATATCAGCCAATTGCACCGTTGTAGGAGTATAGGAGGGTGATATAATCTTCCTTATTATGGCATCTCTAACAAGATGACAGTCCACTTCTATATGTTTTGTTCGCTCATGAAATACTGGATTCTGAGCAATGTATAATGCTCATTGACTATCACAAAATAGATTCATCCCATGCATATGGTGAACTCCCAAATCACCAAGTAATTGTTTCAACCACTTCAATTCACATGTTACTGCTGCCATAAATCTGTATTCTGCTTCTTCTGAGGAACGAGAGATTGTATGTTGCTTCTTAGTCTTCCAAGACATAGGAGAAAAACCAAGAATAACAAACCAACCTCTTAATGAACGTCGAGTTAATGGACAACTTTCCCAATCTAAATCACACCATCCTTTTAAACTAAGACCACTATCAGAGCGCAGCAAAATTCCTTGTCCTGGACTCTTGTTCAAATATCTAACCACATGAAGCGCTGCTTCCCAATGCTCCACTCTTGGTTGTTGCATAAATTGTGATAAAATATGCACTGAGTAAGAAAGGTCTGGTCTTGTGACTGACAGATAAATCAAACGACCTACCAATCTTCTATATTTTTCCACATCACCAAGTACATTTCCTTTTGCCAATGCCAGTTGATGATTCGTTTCCATTGGAAACTCTTCAGGTTTTGCACCCATTTTTTTTTAATGATAATATCCAATGCATATTTCCTCTGGCATATGTAGAAACCTTGTTTACTATGAGCCACTTCTAATCCTAAAAAATATTTCAAATTTCCCAAATCCTTCATCTTGAAATATTGTCCCAAGTAAGTTTTAAAATTATGAGTCCAACCAGATCATTGCTTGCCACAATCAGATCATCAACATACTCTAAGAAATTAAGCTGCATCTTTCCCTTTGTCATAGTAAAAATAGAATAATCTGAATAGGACTGTTTAAAACCATAATTCTTTAAGGCTGTTGATAACTTTGCAAACCAACATCTTGGCGCCTGTTTTAGGCCATACAATGATTTATTCATTCTACACACCATATTAGAATTTCCATTGGCAAATCCCGGAGGTATCTTCATATACACTTCTTCCTCCAGATCACCATGAAGAAATGCATTATGGACATCCATTTGATGCACTTCCCAATTCTTAACTACTGCAACAACTTGTTGTCATCTTTGCGACCGGTGCAAAGGTCTCATTATAATCCAATCCTTTAACTTGATGATTCCCAAATATTACCAATATTTCCTTGAGACATATCAAATTTCCATTTTCATCGCGCTTCTCTGTATAAATCCATTTGCTTCCTAATGCCTTCTTACCAGCTGGTAATTCCTCCAATTCCCATGTTCCTTGTTCCTCTGGAGCTCTTATTTATTCAGTCATGGGTTTTTGCCATCCTGGATGCTTCATAGCTTCTTTGAAGCTCTTAGGCTCACTTCCAGCCATTATAGCTGCAAGATAATATTTATGCATTGTAGAAAAATGATCACAACTAACATAATATGTCAAAGGATAGGGTGTACCTGAGGCTGATGATTGTGTAGGTTGAGTGGAAGGTGGACTATTTTCTCGTACAATATGCGTCACAAAACCCTTGAGTCTGCTACAAGGAATGTTCTGACGTTTTCCTTTACCAATGTCGCTGTTGTTATTATCTACCACAACTTAAGCTTATGTGTCACTAGATGAAGCATCATGTTCATTCTCCTTAGGCTTAATACTTCCTTATAATTTTTCTATTCCACATTCAATATCAAGCTGTGGTTCTTCATTGCTTTGTTGTTGATGTAACTCAGACTGTTTATATTCAATGACTTCACTAGGTAAATGTACTTCTTCCCTATCCTCATCATCGCTCCAACATGCTTCATTACTTGATGGAACAATATTATTTGACTATCCAACATTTGTTGTCATGTATGGAAACTAGTGTTCATAGAATTGCACATCCCTTGACACGAAAAATTGTTTTGTGTCCAAATCATAAACTTGCCATGCCTTTTTACTAAATGGATAACCAAGAAATACACACTTTGTTCCTCGGCTTGCAAACTTATCCCCTTTACTGTTTTGATTCTATACATAACACAAACACCCAAACACTTGCAACTGATCATATGGAGGCAGCTTTCCAAAAATAATTTCATATGGAGTCTTATTATTAAGTAAAGGTGTTGGTTTTCGATTAATCAAGTATGTTGCAGTCAATGCACACTGACCCAAGAATTGTATTGGTAAATTAGCTTGAAATCTCAAAGCTGTTGAAACATTCATTATATACTGATGTTTTCTCTCAACTCACCCATTTTTTTTAATGTACCAACACAAGATGTCTCAAATATTATCCCATTAGTCTTAAAATATCCATGCAAAGTATTAAATTTTGTTCCATTATCACTTCTAACATTTTTGATTTCCTTGCCAAACTGATGCTTAATGAGAGCAATGAAGTTAAGAAATACTATTTCAACTTCAGTTTTAGTTTTGATCAAATAAATCCACACACCTCTTGAAAAATCATAAATTATTGTTAAAAAATAATGAGCCCCACAAGACGAAGGTGTCTTGTAAGGCCCCCATAAATCCAAATGAGCCAACTCAAATATGAAGCTAGCTTTATTCTGACTATTAGGAACACTACTTCTACGATGTTTTGCTCGTGGACAAATAACACAAGTATTATTATTTTTCCTAGATAATGAACTCACATCTGGTATCTTTTTCAATACTTTCTCTAAAGGATGTCCCAATCTTTGATACCACAGCTCGTAAGAATCCCCACTAACTGCAAGCACTTTAACTGGAGGTACACCACGGATTATATATAGTCCACCTTATCTCTCACCCACTCCAATCACCTTCCTCGTCAACAGGTCTTGTATAAGACATAAACTGTTAGTACATATCACAACACAAGTTGTCTCATCAATCATCTGTTTGATCGAGATAAAGTTACATGTTATACGGGCTACATAAAGCACATTATCAAGCTTCAAACCACAAGGAAGAATCACAGTTCTAATTTTATCAGAGTTCGCACACTTTCCATTTGGAAAACCTACTGAGCATGCCTTAATATCTTTTACTTCTATCGTGTCATATATATTACATGTGACATGATTCGTAGCTCCTGTATCCACAATCCAGGAAGCATGATGTTGTTTACCTTGCAATTGAATTTTTAATTTGTTTGAACTCAAAAACTCAAGTACTTGTTGAAGCTGAGTTTCTATCACTCCCGCCAAGCCATCTCCATTTGTAGATGTCGTATTTGACTGCTGAGCTACTGGTACATTCAAGTTATTTTCACGAACGTGATTGGTGCTGCCATATCCTCTGCCACTTCTGCCAGATGCAAAACCACCTCGACCTCTACTAGCTCTGCCCCCTACGCCATATCCTTTACCACTACGAGGTCTGTCTCCCCACACCATTCAGGATAACCAATTATTTGATAACACCCATCATTAGAGTGTCCTTTTCGATTACAATGTATGCAAAACTTTCCAGCATCATAAGTATTTGTGTTTGCTCTCTGTTTAGGTTGCACCTTAAAAGCCATAACGTTTTTCTGCATGTCTTTAATTAGATGCAAGAACATATCCCATTCTCAAACGTTCAGAGCTAACTATAGTATGGTACGTAATATCAATAGATGGTAAATGATCTCTCACTAACAATTGTTCACGCAGTGACCCATACATACTATATAAACCAATCAAAAAATAATGAAGATAATCTTCTTCTCTTAAAGCAGTCACATGACTTGCAATATTGCAGATGCAGTGACCACACTTGCATTGTAGTATTTTTCATATATGTCACCAGTTCACCCCACATCTTGTTTAATCTCCCATAATAGACAACTACACTTTTAGATTTCCCTTGTTTACACTCACTCAAAGATGATTTGAGTTGACAATTTCGTGTTCCACTGACAACAAAAAATCGCTTCTGCAAGTGTGTACAGAGAAGATCATCATCATCATAATCCCCCAATGTTAATCGTATGGAAGAGTCCAGGGTGTTGTCAATCCAGAAGATAACCATCGACTAAACATTAATCCATTCCTCCAACTGTTCAGGATCTTCAGGTTCCTTTATTGTGTCGTCAACAAAACCAAACTTACACTTGGCTATTAATGATCTTCTAATGGATCTATCCCATTCATCATAGTTAGTTCCTCTTAATACAGTCGGGTAATCACAATACCAGGACCATCACTCGATCCTAGATGATACACCGGATTTTTCTTCGATGAATCATACTCCGGTGCTTTCCCTTTTTCTCCAACTTTTCCTTTTCTCCATCTTTTGATGACTCTGTTTTTCCCATCTCTGTTTAATGAAAAAATAATTTAGGGTTTTAACCAGGCTCTCGATGCCATGTTAAATTCTCGACTAAGTTATGCCTTTCTCATTAATAAGCAAGATATTTATACATTCATAAGACTTGGTCAGTACGACACAAGAATTGAAACATACGAAAACCTCTTTCTAATATACCTCTGAATATCCTAAAATATAGTCTATTTCATAATAATGTTGTTTATTTCTGCATGTATACGTTGTTTCTTGCAAAATTACATGTACGAGACGAAAATTTATAATGCATAATTACTATGATGTTGTTGTCCATTAAATTTTTGTGTGGTTTGTTACATCATGAACTTTATTATTTATATACAGATAATCACATCAAATTTATGGTAGTTTTTGATTTGTCAAAGATTTATCATGGTGTTTTGATTTTCATATATGCAATGGTAGTTTATATCATGTTTTCGTACCCATTTTTATGCAATGATTTGGAGGTTTGAAGTCATATGATTATTTAGAAGTGTAGATTGGTTTGCTCTAGTCATTCTACGTAACAATGATGCAATGGTTTTGAATATCCACTTATTTTATATTGTAGAATTGCAGATTGTTTTTATAGATCCAAGAAAATTCTTCGAGAAAATATTTAATGTTGATGACTATTTGCCCTAAAAGGAAATATTTTTGGGAAACTAATGGGATTAGATTTCCCAGATGCAAGAGTTTTCCCTTATATAAAAACTTTTTCACGCTTGCCAAAGCCGAAAATAACAGTCTAACTTATCTTAAGATGAAGATCTCAAGGTTTTTGAATATTTGAAATTACTTAAACGAACAACTGATTAAGATAATCTACGAAAATGCAGTTTTTTCTTCTACATGCTTGAACTTTTGAAACGAAGTCCTAGTTTAAGGATTAGATGACAACTTTGTTCAATATTTCTTAGTGAAGGCAGATAACCAAGACTTCATGAGAAGTCAAAAAATGTACACCTACGTCTAAATTTCTGCTTTTCTAGAGACTTGCTCTTAGAAATTCAAATATGTGACTCCTTCCGAAGAAAACAAGGAAACCAAATGGCTATATTTGAAAAAAAAGGCACACAGGTAGGATAAATCCTTATAAAATATAGCTACAAAAAATATATCAAACAGTTTATATCAAAAAGAACTCTTACAAACTGTTTCTAGCGGCAAAATATATCTACAGAAAATCCTACGGTACACCCAGGAACAAACCTAAAACTTTTATCAAGATTATCAGTCGAGTATATTAGGTCAAAGTGAGAGACACAGACAATTTACGTGGTTCGGTGCAAAAGGCTATGTCCACGGGATGATTTCACTAAGGATGGTGATGGGTACACGTTCTCAGGTCAACTCAAGTTTTCTCACATTAAAACTCTTTCTTAATCTTCTACCAACCCTCAAAAAATCAACCCTCCTTGCATTGTTTACGATTTCTTCTATAAGAAAATTACAACCATGGATGACAACTCATTTCGCTCGCTCGTCATGCTCGCAAAGGTTCTTTTACTGTAGTTTTCTTTCCGAAGGATCTATCTTTGCCGGCTTTATTCAACCCGCTTGGTGGTCTTTACTGAACTTTCGTTCTGTACCTCGTCGTCTTACATCTCGCCACCTTCCCCGTTTGACTGTTACCTATTGATTTGATCGTTCTACTCGCTTATTATATGCTCAACTACTCATTTCAAACTTGATCGTCGATCACATTTAGGCCCAGTGCGTGTTTCTTTTCTAAAATGTACGACTCCTTCTCTATCTTCCCCTCCTAACTCCTTCGCCATCCCTAGCTAACTCCGGCAATTTCTAGCCGTTGCTCTCTGTCTTCTAGCTCCCCAACGGCTCTTTAACGGCTAGTTTCTATCGGATTCCGGTATCTCATGCCGGAATTCAACCACTACTAATAACTCTCCCTACTGTCTATGTTCTCCATTAGTTGTTTCCCAATTTTCCTTCTATTTCTCTTTGTTTATACATGATTATCATGAATTACCCAAATCACAGAATTGTCTCAGGCATTGGCTCCGGCATCACAAACATCACCAGCATCACAAATAGCACATGAATCACAAGCATTACAGGAATCCATGGATATAAAAATCACTACAGAGCTCTCAATTGTATCTACACTCAGTAATACAACCAAAACCTATAGAATCCAGTGTAATGGAAAAATCCCTAAATTTAGAGCTAAACACACCTTCAGGAGCAAAGGTGAACTAATTATCTCTTACAACTATAGGACAATCACGAGGGGTTCCATTCACATAGCCTATTCCCTTGAGAAATTCATCTCAAGAGCTTTGTACTCCCATGCAATCAACTATATAATTCATTACATACAAATCCTAGCTATCTTCACCCACCATCCTCAATCAAGATACTATCAAAATTATCAAAATAAAAACCATAACATCCAAAATCAAAACCATCCCAAACATAGAAGTCCCAATTTAACCATCGGTGAAACAAATAAACACCATTTTAATAGAATTAGATAGAAAAAGAAACATATCTGTCCTTCACAAATCAAAGTTCACAATCATAAAAGTTCAAACCTTAAAAAGAAAGATATCCAAACCAAAAATAATTACCAACCTAGATCAACTTCCAGAACCCAGAAGATTCATAAGACTGAAGCCATAAGAGAAAGATCAAGCATTTCCTTACTGAGGGAAGAGATGAGTCTTGCTCCGAGTTCTAAGGCTCACACTCCGAGTTCTCTGGCTCACACTCCGACTCCGACTACGAGTCATATACATCATAGGCTCTGCAGATCGACTCACTGGCACTGGAGTATGATGCACTTCTTGGGCATCACTAACATCATCCTCATCCTCGCTCGATACACTCATGGACTCATCCATCGCAGCAGAAGGTACACTCTCCTCAGGCACAAAATCAGGATTAACTGGGGAAACAGTTGGAACGGTTCCTGGAGACTCAAATCCTGCAAAAATTGCACGACCAATCCTACCAGTAGAAGGACACGGAGAATCCATCACTGGAAAGCGCATAGGCTCATCATGATGCCAAGGTTGACCATCCAATTGACGAACCATCATCCTCTCCCTTGCATCAAGAGTTATGGATTTATAACCAACTCGGCTTACACTAGAGATCAAAAAACGATCAGCAACAACGACAACGCCTTCATGAACCTCGAATAGTCCATATAGGGGATGGAAAGCATACAATACCCAATGATCACTAGCACCCATCTGTGGATGTTCCTTAGACTTTGGCATACCAGTAACATAATAGTCTTTACCTCCAACATTGTCCCCAGTCAACCCTCGAATGGATGCATGTTTATTGCTGCTTCCAATCCCAATTTGGGTCTCCAACTCAGTAAAAGGATTGCTGGTATCTTGATTTATGGGAGGAGGCTTTGGTTCCTTGAAATGATTTCGAAGACGATGTACTGGAGAATCCAACATCAACTCATGAATTATTCCTGGTGGCCCATCCTCTTGCAGACACTCCCCAATCTTCACTTCAATATTATGCCGAAGATCGTCCAAATACCAGGCGAAATCATACTCATGACCGGGAGATTCACATCCTTGGGGAAAAGCAATCCCATAGGCAATTGAGTTACGCAATGCTCTCGTGGATACCAATGAATTCGAGGCTCTTCCTCGACCTCAACCAATTTCGTCTTACCCTTTCGATCAACACTCTTAGCAGTCCCCGACATAGTGATTGGATTGAATGGAGTTCAAGAACACAGAACAGAGAATATAGAAAAGCTCAGAAAGAAGAAACTGAAAAACTTCCTATCTCCGGCAAAAAGTCTTTTAAAGGCCATTTTCGATTGGTATTGGGTAACCGCATCATTATGTGGTGACGGTTCCCAAAGCACAAACCCTTTCGTATCCTATACCCTTACTCTCTCTTTGGTCGTTTCAATTCGCATGCATCTGAGGCATCAATACCTACAGCCTCAAGAGCCTATCTGCAACATCACTAGGCCATCTAATCCTATTTTTCGAATTTTGATAGGCGGAAGAAGGAGAAGGCCCAGCGTTATACGTAGAAGTGCAATTCTAGAGGCAACCTTACTTGCAACATCCCTCACACGATGTTTCTACATGCTCGCGACTCAGCTCTATGCAAATCTGACTCGGATCTCATCTGAATCACACACACATGCCATTGGCACGCTCTCGGGCCAATTAATTATACTACAGTTCACCATCATAGCCGGGCCGACTGACAGAAATGAGGACATACATAAGCTAAAAAACAAAGTCAATCAAGCCAAGCTAAGTACCTTTCTAAACAAAAAAAATCAAAACTTTTTATATGAGTACATCAGTAACTTAGAATCCTATGACTGCTCTCTCACCATCAAGAGAAAGTACAAGCTAACCTTATACCACAATTGTAGCTTGTTTTGCTCTGGAATCCTTTTCTTTGACAGGTCCCTCTCACAAGTCTTACCAGTAGTCATCAACTACAACTTAGTCAGTCAAGGCATCTACTGCAAGTATAAGACTCACTGGGTTGTCACATGGCACTTGTACCCCTCCTATGATATCTTTTGGACTATAGAGCATCACCCAGTACTTCACACAACAAATATACAAAATCCATACTAAGTACAAATCCTTCACTTTTCAGAAATTTCAAATTAAAGGTGTTAGCTCTGGTACCTCTCATAATACAAATGAGGGTTTCATACTTATCACCACTACCATCATTCAAAACCAATTCATGGCCTCCTCCTTAGGAACCAAATCCTCAGATCAAGTTGAAAATTTAGTTGAACAAATAAATTCTTCACTAAATATACCTGAAGATCTCTTTCCCAAAGTCTTTATCAACTCTGAAAATACTCTACCCAAAAAGAAAGAGGATTGGAAATGGGTCTTTATAGGAAGATATTGTAGCAAAATCTCCCATGAAACTAGAACTATCTCCAGGTTCATCAATTCAAATTGGAACTCAGGAAAAATGCATAAGTAAATCTTTGGAAGAAGAGAAGGAACTACTATTCAATCAAACTTGGCAGCATAGAAGATTACAAAGTGTTTAGAAAAGGAGGCACTATAGGAATTTTTGACAAACTCATTGTTTTAACTGAAGTTCCACCTGCAGGACCAGATTTCATTGATGAAGCTAACTTCTACAGAGTCATGATATGGGCTCTAGTTAAAAGGGTACCAAGACATATCATCCCTGATATGAGCAATATCATCACACCAGCAGGAATCTTTCAAGAAACTAAAAATGCCTATGGGAGAGATGAAGATGAAAAAAAAAACCTTGAAGTTCTCCTAACTATTGATGTTACTAGAGCTCTAAAGTATGGAATAGATGCTTACGAAACACCAATTGTAAACCATTAGATGGAAATGGCTTATGCTTTGTATGGCATAGCTTTCTGCAAGATTTGCAGGATATTAGACCACCCTGGTCCTCTATATGAAGAAAAAGAAGAACAAGCTCATAATGTTAATCCAAAAAGTCACCATCTAACCTCAGTGATAATTATCCCTCAACTTCCACTACTCCTATCACTCCCATCATCAGTAGTCCACAGAAAAACATCAAAATCAAACACTACACAGACAAAGATGCAGCTGAAGAGTTTGCCATCAAAATGAGGATAACATAAAGACAGATCATCTTAAATAACAACTCTGAAGAACTAGATGGTCCTGAAGACTATATCATCTTCAAAGATGGATTACATCAACCTATCAAAGGAGACATACCCACTACCAATAATGATGCCATAGCTTGTCAAAAGAAGCATAAACATCTCATGGACAACAACAGGAATAAGGATAAAATGAGAAGAAATAAGGGTATCAATATAAAAACTACTACTAGAAAACTTCACTCAACTCCTGAAAATCGGCTGAAACACACTATTATCCCTGAAAATATCTTCCCAAAAGTCAAGCCCATAAATATGTAAAAATTACCTCTGAATGTCCTTGAACCTACTCCCTCTCTGGCTGATATTCAGAAACAAATCAATGAAGATTTCAATACTCAGAAGAAACTGCTATGGGAAAGAAGGAAAAAGGAGTTCAAACTCAAAGCTATTGATACTGAATTCCATCCTCAGTTGATGGACCCAAAAAGAAAACTTTTCATCCCCACTGCTGCCTCTGGACAGACTCTCCATTACTGGAATCAAAGCTAGCCATCCAAGAAAAGTAGTAATCAAATGATACTCATGGAGGAAGATCACCTGACTAATCTGACTACTAGAAGCCTTGAGGGAGCTAATCCTTTCCTAAGCCATCAGGTAACTCTTAACATTGCTCTTTACTTAATCATTTGTGTTAATGTGAACTTTAACATTTCTATCCTAGAAAGAAATCTTATAATTCACTTTAGCACTGTTGTTCTCACTATTATCCTTAAGTCCCATGATGCTAATTACTTAGGCTACTTCATCACCATCTTTAACTACCCCAGTGTATCTTACTTTTGGCAATTATATTCTATCATGGCTTGGAACTGTCAAGGTATAGGACAACCAAACACTAGTAGACACCTAAATAACATGTTAAACAAACATAATCCTGATATCTTTTTCTTATCTGAAACCAAATAACAAACTAGGAATTTGAAAGCCATTCTAGGTAATATCGGTGTAACTAATTTCTGGTTTGTTGAACCTAGAGGAAAGACCAATACTGCTGGAGGTCTTTTCTTAGCTTGGAAAACTAATCTCAAGGTCACTATACAAGACTTCTCCAATTATCACATTAGTGTTATAATATATCCTACTATAGGGAAACCTTGGCTTTTCACAAGTTACTATGGCAGCCCTTACACCACTACTGATAAATTGCACTCTTGGAAAATGATAGAAAACACTGCTAGAAATAATACCTTACCTTGGTTGATAATGGGTGATTTAAACTTTATATTGCATGACCATGAAAAATACAGTCAACACCCTATTGATTCTTCTGAAGCTAACATCTTTCTGGAGAAAATAGAAGAAGCCAATCTTTCTGATTTGGGCTACACTGAATGCCCCTTCACTTGGACCAACAGAAGAACTGGAATTCATCTCAAAGAACAAATATTGGATAGAGGATTGGCTAATGAAACTCGGCTAGATTCCTACCCAAATTCCACCATATCCAATCTTCCAGCGATTGGTTCTGATCATAATCCAATTCTTCTCAATACCATCCCAATTGGAAGAAAGGACACATTCCCTTCAAATTCTTTGGTCCTTGGATTGATCACAGGGACTGCAAAGAAATTATTGTTGAATGCTGGAAGACTCATCACAAAGGGTCTCACTAGTGGAAAATACAAACAAAAAGTCTGTCAAAAAGGCACTTAAAATCAGTAAAAAAGACTGTTTTTGGGAGCCCTAGAATTGTAGTCTTATTTCTCATAAAGACTGCTTCTGAGATTCCTATAAATATTCAAATTACGTCTTCCATTAACAACCTATTAAATAGCTCTGTGAGGCACAGTCTTTTATAGGGAACATATTCTATAAAAAAAATGAAAATTGATTGATCTGGATCCAAATCTGATTCAGATGAATCTTAATATGAAACTGAGATCAAAAGCAAAACTCAAATTAAAACTTCAAAAGTAAACATTAATATTGAAAACTAGGATTAAATTTACACTTCAATATCTAAGGACAACCCAGGTTCAAAATATACGAAAACCTAAAACCATACCAACTTCAATTGCATATATGTATATAACAAAACAAATCGGTAATAACTTCCTAGAGTTTTTCCAACTTTGTGCACTCAAATTGCAATATCAATAGCTTGTCAGTATTTTTGGTCCAAGATGCATCTGCACGAATTAAAGTTGTATTTTCATCTTCCCTGGTGCTATCTTTTTCATCCTTTCTTCGTCCCCGACCTGAAATAAAACAGTGAGAATAATCAAACTTATGATCAATCAACCTTTCGTGTATAAATAACACTAGTTCATTGCAAATTTCAATGTCAAACAGGGATAAACATCAAGTAATACTCTCAAAGCGTGTAAACCCACTGAAATCAAATAATAATATGTTTGAAGTTTCTACTGCTAGTTAACCCTCATGATAGATAGATGCATTTAACATCAAAACTATGCCAGCCAAGGGAATCTTATATTGCCGAATATATACATAGAAGCTGTAAGGAATGTTTTGGTTGTTCAAAATTGAAATCTGGTTACCGATCTCAAGTTGCAGGTTGATCAAAAATCTCATTACCGGCACTTGAACTAGAAAAGAAATACCCAAATAGGGTTAGTTTCATTTGAATAATAGCATGGAGGACATACAAGGTTGAATCATTAGAATTAAACTATGACTAAGCTATCAGATAACAGCTAGTAAATATGTTGATATTGAGTATACCAGGCTAATATATGGTTTCAGTTGGTTGAAAAGAATACTATTTATGTTACCAGCAGCTGCACGAAGTAGTCTATTCATATGTAACCAATACAATACAGAAAGAAATGGTGCCTCACCCCATGGAAGAGTTCAGTATTCCTTGTTTTAAATAATCATCCTTTCTTGAGTTGCGCCTACACCAGGACAGAAGAACAACCAAATCAAGACAAACGAGATGATCAAAATAATGAGAAAACACGCAATCTGTTGATGCATACCATGTAATTATTTCTAATGAAGCACATATCCATCAGAAGTGACCGCACGGATAGCTTCGTATGGGTACCTGAAATAAGTATAGTTGGAAATCAGTGATGTTTAGGAACAATGCCATTTATCTTTATGTGGTGATCAATTGCTTCATAATAACCCCCAAATGGCTCTAACTAGATGACGCAACACAGAATCGTTAGCACAATGGACAATCTAATAAGAGCAGAAAAGCGCGTGAAATTAGACTGGTTGAAGTTCTTTCAATTGTAAGAACATTATTGCACAACACATACTTGTTGCGAAACAAAGACATAGTCAAAGATAACAGGCTAACAACAATAACATGCCAGTTTGATTTCTATATACAAAAATGGTGATATCTAATGTTTAGGAAAGAAATGCTAATGCCAGTCATGAAAGCAGAAACAATAGCAAGTGGTCTCCTCAGAAATCCCATCCATGTAATAAAGAAAAGCGATGCTAATGACGGTCATATGCAAGTTTAACTTTTTCAAGGATCTGTATAAAGGATGGCTATAGCAGCTAACATAAATGGTGGGAATCTAGACATGTAATACTCAACCCAGGAAATATCGATCAAGAAAAATGAGAGAATCTCAATCTGGTTCAAAGCGCAGAAAATATGTAAGTATCCAAGTAATAAAGTTATAAAATACTATGGATCAACAATTTAATCTGATGGAAGACTAACTATACGAACCTTTTTTTGTCAGACCGATTTAAAGAATATTTTCATAAATATATATGAAGTTGGAACTGACATATTGAATTGTATTGTATTTACGATCAATTTCTCCTGCAAACATGTTTATGCAGTGTTAGAATCTTAATGCCGAAACTGAAAAACAAAGCATAGTTGAAAAGAGGTCTGCGACATAGAAGTGAAACATCTACTAAAACAACTAGAATGACCCTCATCTTCTCGTTGAGGTCGGTTTTTTAAACCATATACTTGGGAGATACACAACTAGAATTCTACAAAACAAACAGGGTTTACTCAAACTGCCTGAGGCTTGTAAGTCTACCCCATCCAACATTACCCAAATTTTGCATTCTACCATTTGGACTTTTCTAGGATTTCAGTAATAAAGCAAGTAAAAATAATATACATTCAATTGGAACAGTTAGGAAAAGCAAACAAAGGATTCGATGAAGAATGTCAATAAAGCAAGACCATCAGGAAAAGCAAACAAAGGATTCGATGAAGAATGTCAATAAAGCAAGACCATCAGCTGATTCTCAATTGTACACTTTGAGTAACTAGAGTAGGGAAACTAAACAATCTCACATCAAAACTGAAACAAGCAAGGCAGTTTTGGATTCTCAAAGAAGTCATGTAACGGGTTTATCAATTACATGGGAATTGTCTAGTATCTAAAGATAAAGCATGTTCTTCTGCAAAGACAGAGCATACACACAAAGCAGCAGAAAAATTATAAGAATCAAAACGTCCAACCACCCATGATCAGATATATGGACAATATTTGGAATACTAGGATAATCTTGATAAAGAAATTAATGCTCGAGTACTTACAATCATCCAAACTATGGATGAATGTTCTCAACTAACATCGATGGTCATTAACAAAAGCAAAAACGTATTTGTCCTAGCTGCAACATAATAAAAGGTAACTATCAATCTATCATCATAACTTGAACATAAAAATGAACAAAAGCAAACCTTAATAATATGAATGGCAAGGAATGCAACCTAGACAAAGCAAAGAACGCCAAGATCCTCCCATTGGACATTCTGAAGGATAGGGACCTGTATAACAAGAAATCTTAGTTACTCCAACAGAAACAAAATGTAAATGGGAAATATTCACTAATCTTTCCCAAAAGCAAATACCTTTCTTAGATTTCTCATGAACTATGTAACGTTTTTGGAGTCACTTCCTGTAGCTTACAGAAAGATCAGTAAATAAAATTATTATACCGCTAAAATTCTAAATACATATATGCATAATGCATACTTGTCTTGGAGTTGTAACTGACAAAAGACATTCTGCCACAACTGTATATAGTACCATCATCACCTTATCAGTACTTAAAGTAACCAATATAATCGAATTCAGGACATGAACTAAGTAATAAAACTAATTTCCAACAGATCTTCCATAGACAATGAAGCTGAGTCTTCTCCCCTGTTAAGATATTCATTGCAGTAGCTAGCACCCGATTTCAAACCGCTGAAAAGCAAACCAATATTCTTCAATTCAAATGAGAAAACAAAATAAGAATCTCAAACACTAAATTTACTTGCTGATGCTTGGGAAAATGAAACAAAAAATCCATCAAAACAAAATCAAATTCGGAAAACACTATGGATGAATTAGGAAAAAACAAATCTGACCTAAGTCTGCTCAACATACAATTTCTCCAGCAGCTTGTTATTCCTTCTCTCCATAGCCACATCCCAAAATGATTTCTCAACACCTGCAGCGGTAAATTAACAAAATTAATGAAGCATAAATCACATCCACAAAAAAATTCAAAGGAAAATTGGGGTTTTTATTTTGTGTTTTTTACCCTGCAATTGGCTGTTTGTAGATGTAATACTGAGAATTACCAATAACAAAATGAAATCCATCACCAGTTAGGGTTTTTATTTTGGGTTCTTTGTTAATTTCTTCAGATAATTAAAAATCAACACCTATTGTTAATCAATTGACGACCTTGAATAGATCTGGCGAAGTGAACGATTATATTAGGGTTTTAAAATTGGGAAAGTTTGGGTTTTCAGAAAGATCGGGGATGAAGTAAAGAGTTTGTTTAATGATGATGAAGAGGGGGTTCAATTTCTGTAGTTATTACGGGAACTTTGAAAAAGGGTTTTTCGTTTTGAAGGTGAGAAAGAAACTTTTGCAATTATCTCGGAAATTTGTGGAGGAGATGAAGAAGATGAAGAACAGGGTTCGGGTATAGGATAAAAAAATGAGAATTTCTCCTGTTGATTTTTCCAATTTGACCATTATTGTTGAAGAGGGGGTTCAATTTCTAGATTCATGGAGGAGATGAAGATGCAGAAAGAGTTGCAGACAACAAACTTAAGGTTTGTCGGTAAGGAAAAAAGAAAAGAGAATGAGATAGGGATAACTGAGAGAGAATTGATAGGGAGAGGCAAGTTTGTTTCTAGAAGAACTATGAAAACTAGTTTCCACGGAAGACTTAACTTTAGTGGGACCACATAAACATGTTTCTCTGGCAGACCTAATAGAAATCCATGTGGAAGCTTTTTATATTTACTAAACTGCCCCTTTACATTAAGACTACTATGGGAACTAGATTTGATTTTGTTATAAAAAAGGCTGCCTTTGGGAGACTGGCATATAAAGAAAGCCTAGGGAAGTCTTATTTATAAATCCTAAGCAGACTTAAAAAATCCATTTTCCACTAGTGTCTCTTGTTATTAAGATTGCCAGGAAGTCAAGAGACATCAAAGTCAAGTTTAAAAAAATGGAACAAAGAAGTTTATGGTAATATCAAGACCAATCTGGAAGACTGCATACAACATTTGGACTGAATCACGAAGAATCAACAACATCAATAGAGGAAAGGATATAAGAGATGCCAAAAAAGCAAGTTGAACATTAGAAGAACATACAGGAATGCTTCTGGAAGACTAAATGCAGGGATCAGCTTATCAAACTAGGTGACAAAAATACAAGCTTCTTCCACTTATCTGCCAAGAAAAGATACAAAATAAATATAATTGATTCTATCCAACAAGCTGATGGCTCCTGGCTCCACAACAAGGATGAAGTAGCGCTCTGCTTCACTAATCACTTTGCCAACATGGCGACTGCTGAACCTATAACCATCAACCAATCCCTCATTGATATTATCCCCACCACTATTACAAAATCTGAAAATAAAAACCTCCTAAAGGTCCCTGATGCCATAGAAATCAAAAATATTGTCTTCAGTATGGTTGGTGACAAAGCTCTAGGTCCTAATGGTTTTCCTCCAAATTTCTTCCAAGCCAACTGGGATGTAGTGGGTGAAGACATTATGACTATGGTCTAAAACATCTTTACTTCTGGATATCTGCTCAAAGAAATGAACTCTACCTTCATATTCCTCATCCCCAAAACTGATAGCCCTACTACCCCCTTACATGTTAGACCAATATCTCTATGCAATACCACCTACAAAATCATTTCCAAACTCCTGGCTCAAAGATTAAAACCTCTGCTACCCAACCTTATATCACCTTTTCAATCTGCTTTCATTCATGGCAGACAAATCTCTGATAATATAGCCATTGCTCATGAACTCATACATAATATGAATACAAGAAAAGGGAAAAAAAGGAGAAAATGGTACTATAGGAATTAAGATAGACATGGCCAAAGCTTTTGATAGGGTAAATTGGGAATTTCTGCTACAAGTTATGAAACAAATGGGATTCAGCCCCCAATGGTGTAATCTAATTCAACAGTGCATATCAACCACCCACCTTGCCGTTCTTGTGAATAGTTCTCCTCGAAAGTTCTTCAAACCTATAAGAGGTCTCAGACAAGGAGACCCCCTCTCACCTTACTTATTCCTCTTCTGCATGGAAGCTCTATCTAGATATCTAACCAATGCTGAATCTCAAGGTCTAATTCATGGAACCAAAGTCTGCAATGGAGCACCTGCAATAAATCACTTAATGTTTGCTGATGACTGTATGATCTTCTGCAAAGCAAATATGGAAGAGTGTAACAACTTAATCAAGATTTTTCAAGAATTTGGCCAATCCTCTGGCCAGTTGATAAATTTCTCCAAATCAGGAATCTTCTTCTGTAAGAATACATATCCAAGCATTGCAGACACCATAAGTAACACAATGAAGGTTCAAAGGATTAACACTGCTGACAAATATCTGGGATCTCCTCTCTTCACAAACAGAAGCAAGATTCAGGCATTCAAGCCATGTGTGGACAAATTAAAACTCAGACTTGCAGGTTGGAAATCAACTTTATCTACAGCTGGGAAAGTTACTATGATCCAAACTGTCACCTCAACCTCCAGCATATACCAAATGAACTGCTTCAAGATTCCAAAGGGCACCTCCAAAGAGATAAATGCTATCCAAAGGAATTTTTTTTGGAACAAAGATCAAGACAAACTTAAAGGCCTATTCTACATTGCTTGGGATGCTGTCAATAAGACAAAGGAGTTAGGAGGATTGGGATTCAAAAAAATGGAGTACTTCAATCTAGCCATGATCTCAAAAATTGCGTGGAGACTTATAGAAGAACCAAACTCACTATGGACATGTACCATCAAGGCCTCTCATTTTCCAAACTAGGAAGTCATCAGAATGTATGTCAAGCCAAAGACAACAGATTCTTGGATTTGGAAAGGAATACTGGAAGGAATTTCTCACATTCAAAAATATTATATATGGAAAATTGGTGATGGTACTAAAATCCACATTTGGGAGGAAAGATGGATTGAAAAATTTCCTGATATTCTCCAAAAACCAACTCACTGTCCTTAAAACCTGAAAACTGTCAATCAACTTCTCAATACCCAGGGAGAATGGGATCATAATGTTCTAACTCTCTGGTTCACTCAAGACATTTAAAACCTGATCCTTTAGACAAATCACTACCCGAATACTGAGGATACTATACAATGGAGATTAACCCATTCCAAGAAATTCACTGTCAAATATCTTTATGACAGACAGATTAATGATAAGTATGCTAGTGACACCCACACTGCTCCATGGAAGGAAATATTGAAACCTGATACAACACCAGCTATTCAGCTGTTCATATGGAAGTGTGCTCATGGTATTCTCCCAACAAATGCCAAGTCAGCTGGCATTTTGAACTTCATTGATCCCATATGTAATTACTGCAAGTGTGCTGCTGAAGACATTACACATGTTCTCCTAGCATGCCCAGCTTCTTCTGATGTTTGGAAAAAACTCTTTGGGGACAATCACCAACTCTTCACTGCTTACAACTCCTTTCATGCTTGGTTAAATAGTTGGTTCCTCCATAACAATCCCACAGCTAGCTGGAATACTACCTTTGCTACCATTTGCTGGTTCATTTGGAAAGCTAGATGTGATCTAGTTTTCAGAAACATTGCTCAGAATGCTGCTGCTACTTCTCTGAAAATCACTCAGCATTTATGCACCTATAGCAGAGTGATTCACAATCCAGGACATATCTTAAACAACATATTTTATCAAGACAATACCAATGATCAGAACCTAAGAAACACCGGTCTCAATAGAAACAATATAGAAAAGTTTGGCATCACTATTAGCATACACACTATGGAAGTCAATAACAATATGGCTAATAGTGATCTTCCACACTATACTAACTTTTCTTTTGTGGCCTTATCTTTCACAGGGCAATGCATGGGAGCAAGGAACTTTAAGGACCCAAACAGTTAACTCAGCAGAGCAAGCAGAGCCAGCAGAGCCAGCAAAGGAGCTCAACTAGCGCTGACTTGGGGAAAGGAGATAAAAAATACAAACATCAACTTTGCTGCAGAAGAGGAAGATATACTACAAGCCATTCAGAAAGGTTACAATTTGGAAGTTCAACACAGATTTCAAGAAAATTACAGGAATGGAGTTAGTAATTTTGAAGTCATTGACTTTGTCTTGGGAAGACTCATAAAGCTTGACCCCCAGCAACCTAACATTGCTGCTAACTTAGCTAGGATCTCCAGTTCTTCTACCTTACTTCAAAACCAAAACTGGAAAGGTCCTAATTTGAAGTCCTTGTTACAAGTCTTACAGTTCAGTCCAAACTCTTCTACTCAGGATAACTGTAATAACTTTAATATTTTGTTAAGGGATCTTCCTGGTGTTAGCTTTAGCCCAGCTGATCCCAAAATTGTACTCCCGGAATAGATTGCTCTTCCCTGAGCTAATCTCACTCTGTTTTTCTATAAATAAATAAAAATTGATCGTCGATTATCTATTAGTGCCTTCCGCATGTCATAATTTCATGAAGTGGGCAGATATCTCGAAAGCGGAAAAGGTGCTGCTTAGAGGACATCATCTGTGTTTGTCACGAAGTTGGCTCTGTTAGATTTATGTCTACACATGGCAATGTAAATTCCTACCCACACACAAATAACACCAAGGACGGCAAGAGTCTCACATTTGTTTCGGCAGGTACTGCCATACATCAGTGTGATACAGGCTAAAACCTACTACCTAGAACGGATCTAAAAAATATTATAAGTTGTACTAGATCCAAGATAAATGTCAACCATATTATATATCGGCAGTGCTATTCCGCACCCCCTTTTCCTCCCCACTTTCCTCCCTCGCTGATGTGTCGTAGTAACGTGTACATAGGACAAAAAGAAAAGGTTTACACATGTACAGGTGATTCCATTTTACTCTTTTCTCTCTCCTTCAGTCCTCTTTCTCTTTCTCCTTCTCAAAATGAAACCAAAACAAAAATTAACCAAAAGAATTTCTAGTTGATGTTTATCAGAAATTGAAATCAAATCGCTGATTTATTTTATTGAAACAAATAAACCAAAAAATCATAAATTCCGATATTGATTTGTAAGTTGGGTTTAATTGGATATGAATCACCCAATTACTCAAATTACCCAACAATAATAAATCACCATCAGTTCATCTCATCATGCCAAGAATTCCACCAAATTGCTTCACAAATCGAACCCATCTTGATGCCAATATAAAAATTAACTCAAACCCCTTCCTACATAACCTTATAAACTTGAATTACATCATGTCTTGACCATCAATCCCAACAGGTACTTGTTTTTCCCTGTTGTTGTGCTCATAAACAGATCCCAAATCATTCTCGAATCAGTACCATCATTAAACAACATCAGCTTCTCCATTCTCTCAGACCTGTTGAATTCCTTCAAAACCCATTCATGATTATTCGAAACCCTAATTTGAAATCTCTTCTCTTAATTCAGCCGCACAGGACCTTGACAACCTAATCTCTTTTCTTAATTCAGATTTGCAAGCTTAGAGAACATTTGGGAAATAAATTTACGCAGGTGAAATATTATTTGCTTGTGGGAGGCAAAGATTAGTTGCAAGAGATAAAAAATAACCCTAGCCAAAACTTATACACTGGAATTGACAAGAGATGAGATAAAGAGGGATTTGGGGAAGAACAGGCAAAGATTATAGAAGAAAGACAGACCAAAAAAAAAGAAAAAGAGTTCACGTGGCTTTAGTTTTATGTCCACATCCTCCTGCCACGACAGACAGGGAGGAGAGTAGGGAGGAGAGGAGCCAGCCGAATAGCATTTTCAATTATATATCTATGCTTCAAAAGAAAAAGAAAAAAACAAGTCTAATTGGCTGTTAACATTATACATCACATGAGACTTGGTGTACTGATTCCTTTTGCCTCTAAAAAGTCGTACGTTGTCTCTTACAATAAATAAATAATTTTTAAAAGACTTGGATAAACAAAGACTTGGAGCGATTCCTATTGGTTATCCTATTTACCGATGTGCAAATACAATTATATATTAACCCCTTCTTATATATACAGGAAGAACCCTTCCTCATTTTTGCTCCCCACTAAAATTTCATCAAATCGAAACCGATGGATGATACCGAAAACATCCCTCTTTTTTTTCGGAAGGGAAGGTTATACTGTAGGGTACATTATTTATATGTCTCTACTTTTCAAACCCAACAAATATATTCTTATTCGACAATAAATATGTCCATATTTTTTTATAACCTTATCCATTTAATATTATATTACCTTAATACCCTCATCCATATAATATTTTCTTTAGTTCAAAATGAAACAAATTTCTTCCTCTACCACTTCACCACCACTACTAGCACCACCACCACCAACATTCAACTACCATTCCACCACCCCCGTTCAACAACCACCACCTACCAACCGCCACCAACACCAATATTCCACCACCACTCCCTCACCACCACCATTACACCACCAACAGTCCTCCACGACCACTAGTCTGTCGCCGCCACCACCACTGGTTCGCCGCCGTCGCTGCCACCGTCGACGCCGCCGCCACCACTAGTTCAGATATTTTTGTATCAACAACAGTAGTTGATCCATTTCAGTTGGATCAACAATGGATGTTTATCCATTTCAGTTGGATCAACAGTGGATGTTTATCCATGATGATGGATCAACAATAAGTGGCATAAAACTGAAATTGATACATTTCACAGTAGAAGTTTATCTATTGCAGTTGGATCAACAGTAGAAGTTTATCCTTTGCAGTTGGATCAACAGTATAAGTTTATCCATTTTAGTTGGACCAAAAATGGATATTTATCCATGCTAATTGGGGTATACCCAATAAGACAAAATCTGGTCATTATGAAGTAAAACCAAGCCACCCCTTAACCTTATTTTTTTTAAATGGCTAATATGCCCTTGGTTAATTAATACTAAAATTCTGATTAGGTTAATTAATTGAGTTTAGATTAAAATTTTGAAATTATGAATTCAGTAGATTAACCTTTTGATCCGTCTTATGAGTTCGATTTCGATCCAAAAATTTTGGTTTTGAAAATGCATAAAGCCGGCAAGGCCGTGGTTTGAATAAGCTTCCGACCACACATACGCCGGAATGTTAAACTTTGAATAAGCTGCCGACCTCTATTCCGCCGGCGGTGTCAACTTTGAATAAGCTGCCGACCATATATCCGCCGGAATGGTCCTCGGATGAAGAACACGCCGACTATCTTGAGCAGAAATCTTGCGGTCGGCATGTAAATATTTCTTACCCTTCCGGCTATATTAATCTCGGCATGCAAAAAAAAATACACCTTGCCGGCTGACATAATATAGAAGATGTAATTTGCTTTATTCATTCAATTTTGGTTACTACATTGATTGAAACATAAAACCTAATCCTTGTCGACGGAAAAACGAATGCACTTAACATGTGCATCAAGCCTTTGAACCCCTAGGCGACCCTAGTGGACGAGTTATAGTCTCGTGAGGGTTTACATAGAGGTCTACCCACAAAACCTACACTAAAACTTCTAAAGCCATCAATCTTCCTCCTCCGAAGACGATACACCCTCCATCATCTCAGGGGCATACTCCGGGATTTTGGATTCCATGAATTGATAGCTTGCATCGAATGCGAATGCTTCCCCCTTTTCCTCCAAGTAGCGCGCTTTGGCGACTTGGTGCTACAAAAACAAAACACAAACTTACTTTGTTAGTGCGGTTTAAGTTGGAAGATCAAACAACATGGATCACGTAAAATAAACCACAAAAATACTTACAAATTGTTCAATGGACAAGTTAAAGTGGGGAGCGTTGAAAATCGGTTTTTGGATAGCTAAATATGCAAGTATCGCATTTTCAATGACTATGTGCCTATCGTGCACTTGTTGAACACTTCTTGAGTTAGGATTCCCACACTCTTGGCTAAAAGTGTTGTGAACCCTAGCCCAAAAGGTTGTGGAATCCACCCTTACGGAGGACTGCCTTCGAACTCTAGTCTCCGCATACCAAGCTTTGGTGATTGCCAAATCTTCATTAGAATCAAATGAAGCCATTTCTTGTGTGTAGAGAGCTATTGGGTGAGTTAGATGGAGTGTGTGATGATATGAGCTTTGGAGAGTATATGCAAATAGTTGTGTGTTGTTTTGTGGAGATAAGTATTTATAGGATGGTGCCCAAATTTGGTCGTTATAGTGCCCAAGTACAAGTCAATCAATGCAATTGTACTTGCCAAAAATTTGAATTTTGAACACGCCGGCATGGTCGTAAATTTGCTACAATGCCGGGGTCCCAAAACGGCCGGAATTGTACGGGTTCATTAGCATGCCGGCCAAAATACCGTCGGCATTTTATTATTTTGCTTCCCTTCCGACCTTACATGATTTTAGGCATCAGAAGAATGGATTTTTTTCAATATATGGCCGGCAGGGTCTCTATTTTCGTACACATTCGGCTACAAACACGCCGGCTTGGTAGGAATGGTATTACCTTGCCGGCCCTGGTAACTACACATTTTTTTGTTGACAGGGACGGCAGTCTGGCATTTCACAACCTTGCCGGCCCTGGGACAGCCGACAAGGTAGCTTAAAAAAAGCATGCCGGCAAATATATTGACACTTTATAAACAAACCATTCATTCATCCAACATTTTTTGTCCAAAATACGAAACATGTCCCATAAACCGTAAAAAAACATTTGTCCACACCATTAACTTAAACATTTGTCCACCACAACATAAAGAAATGAACTAGGAAAGAATTCATTGGCCACGACCATGAGCACGACCACGGCCCCGTTTAGGAACACTACCTTCACCACCACGACCACTGCTGCTACCTTCACCACCACGACCACTGCTGCTACCTTCACCACCAGGAGCACTACGAGTCCTCTTTTTATCAGCATTTGTCTTGGCTTGTGCATCCTTAATAGCTTTTTCTTCCGCCTTTACTTGAGCTTGAAGTTGCTTGAACAAAAGATGGGCATCCTCATTGTCAACATTGCAAGCATAGTCAATGTGCTTGCTTTGCACAGGTTCTCCTCTATCTTTCGCGCAACATAACACCCTCACAAAGGTCTTCAACTCGATCCTTCTATATTCAATTAAACAATAAACAATTAATAGAATGATTCGGTAATGCAATCAATCTTAAAATAGTAAGAGCAACTCTAAAATACTTACAAATATCTTAAGCATTGTTCTTTGGGTCTTTCGATTCCATCTTCTTCTTATGAGCCAGTTCTTCGGTAGTCATTGGCCTAATCACGGTAGGGACGAGCCCAACCCAAGTACCACGCCATGTATTTCTCAGTAGCTTCATGACCGGTGGTCACCTCGTCCAAAAGACTCACATCGATGTTACGGCCCCGTCTATTGTCCCAATGTTCTTGAGTTGGCGCTGGATCGTAAGAGACGTTAATAGTTTTTTTGGGAGGTGGTGCAGTTATCCCGGTTCACGGTAAAGAACGGTTCTTCATCGAAATGAGGTTCTTCTTGGACGTAACCCAATTGTCGCATTACCCGATGTGGATCGTACATTGAAAATCCTTCAAACACAGTCATCAAGGGTCCATAGTATAATGCAACAACTTCATTTCTCCTTGGGATTAAACCTTGATTTCTATCCTCCCGATACGGATCAAATATCACCTCTTCCGATCAAATTGTCGATGGCGGCTCGGAGTTTCATAAGATTTTGCGGCATTTCCTTATCCTGAGTACCCTTAAAACTGTACCTTTGAGCTCTTGGCAAATGTAACGGAACACTGTTATCCACTTTGACGTAAGAGTTGTCTTTGAACAAAGAAGGAAAGCGTTCATATATCCAAACCTATGCAAAAAGAAAAAAAGTTTAGTAAGAACCCTGATCTTTCGAGATTTGCAAATATAAATGTTTTAAACAATAAAATTACCTGGAAGAGACATGTGTTTCCGTTAACTTGCTTAGTGAGTGCCCTAGAAGATTTTGTCAACTCATTATTCAAGAAGGCAATCACCGCAGTACCCCAAGAATACCCACGCATCTCATGTAAGGGATCCAATAGTTGCAAGTAATCGGCCTCGACTTGGTTTAGGAACCGTCGGGGAAGATACATCTGCCTGTGGTGTATAGCAAATAAGCGGCCGCGGTAGCATTGATTCGCACCGGGTGCACCATTCCTTCACTATCAAGGATTTCCTGAGTCTTCCATAGTTTGTCCCTCAACTTCTTCACATTAAACTTCTTAATTAGTCAACCATCCTTCTTGTCAAGAACATCATCCGTCTGAACCTGACTCCAACCGAATAATTTCTTGCTCAATTCGTAAATCTTCTCGAAAGAAATAGCATTATCGAATCCCTCGGTGACTGCTTTTCCATCAACCTCGAGGCCTAGAATTTGTTGAGCATCATCGGGAGTTATCGCCATCTCACCGAATGGGAATAACAGAGTATCGGTCTCTCCATAGAACCGCTCACAGAATGCAGAGATGGTAACTTTATCATGATTAATATTCGAACTCTCCACCGCAGGCAACAACCCGGAGTTCCTCACAATCACTTTCACCTCCTCACATTCCAAATCAAGATTCCAAGTATGCATCACTGAACACGAAGCTTGGCGCCTCATGAGACGGATGGCATGCTTGTGATCCTAAATACCAAAAAAAAAAAAAAATGAAAAGAAATACAAACACTTGATGCAAATTTAATTAAGATAGTTACACACTTGAATAAATAACAAAGACGGATTAAGATTACTTACGATAGTATGATGGACCGTACATGCCCATGAGTGTTTGTATCCAAAAAGAACAGCTCCACCATCTGCTGGGGTCCCTTTTGGAGGCTCACCTTCTTTCAGTGCAACCATCAAGTGTTTGGGAGGCATGTGAGAATCAGCCGGTTTAGTGATCACCCTCTTCTTCGTTCCGGTTGAAGTTGAAGCCGAAGCCGAAGCTTCGGTGGCTTGAACAACAGCTAGAGTTTGTTCTCATTCTCCATCTCCATCTCCTTCTTCTTCTTGTTCCTCTTCCTCTTCTACAATTTCATCTTCGATGATATTCTTACCTTTATCTCCATTACCATCATCATCATCACCATCATCATTACCTCCCCCAGCCTCATGCATGTCTTGATCACCACCATCATCATCATCATCATTGTTACCTCCTCCAAGAGCCGGATTGGTTTCATCAACATCATCATCATCACCTCTTCTACCGGATGGAATTGATTGGTCTTCATCTGGAGTCTCGTCTCGAATCATTGGGTTCGAGATAGTGGTTCTAAGACCTTTGTCGTTAGGGCACAACATACACCCCTCGATGTTTTGAAGACAATAGTTTATCACCAACACGAGGAGGGTTTGAAGGAGGACAAAGAGCTGCTTTCTTCTTTGCCATTCGCAATCTGAACAAGAACAATTCAGAAAATAAACATTACAGGCCGGCAGGTTATATATATTCAACAAATCCGGCGGAACAATAGCCGGTAAGGTCGACCAAAAGATGAGTGCCGGCTAAACAACGCCGGCATTGTATCATCAAAATAGTCTTCCGGCGCACAAAAAAAACAAGAAATTTTCACTATACAGGTCGGCAAGGTCCATTACACATACATTTCCGGCTGACAAACCGCCGGCATGTTTTTATATAACTACCCTTCCGGGTTTAAAAACTCTAGGCATCAGGAAACATTCAAAAGAAGTAGCCGGAAGGGTAAAAAACAAAAACTTGCCGGCTTCATTAAAAGATAAAAGACGCCGGCAATGTATACAGTTGAATAACCTGCCGGACCTGCTAGTAGCGATTCTGAAACTATACGGTAGGCAAGTTCTTCAACCTTATACCTTCCAGGCCAAACCCTAACTATGAAATCCCGGAAAGGTCGATAACCAAGAACCTTGCCGGCGCCAGAATTGCCAATTCACAAATTCGATTTTTCTGACCTAATTTGACATGCAAACATGAAATTGAAGTACTAGAGTGAGTTTAAGTGTGCCCTTACTTTCTTAAGCGCACCATTTCACGTGTTTCAGCGGGTTCAATTCCTTCTTCTTCAACCGTTTTTCTCTTCACTTTCTTAGCAACCAAATTTGCAATTCCAGGGTTATACTCATTGGGTTTTCGATTAGATTGTTTCATACGAGTTGCCTCCTTCCGTGGTGGATCCATTGATGAAGATTAATCGGAGTTTTCGAATCGACGATTTAAACAAATTGATCGACGAGTTTTGGTGGTGGTGGGGTGATGGAGCCGGTAAGGTAAGGTTGTGGAGGAGAAGAAGAAGAGAAGAAGATGTAATGAAGAAAGAAAACTGATTTTGGTAGTAATTAGAGTTATAATGAGAAAGGGTAATTTTATAACTTTACCCATTGACCTCCCCCTTTGCCCTTAAAAAAGAGTCCCTATAAAATTGGGTATACCCCAATTAGTTTGAGTATACCCCAATCTCGCCAGGTTATATATACAGGAAGAACCCTTCCTCATTTTTTCTCCCCACTAAAATTTCATCAAATCGAAACCGATGGATGATACCGAAAACATCCCTCTTTTTTTTCGGAAGGGAAGGTTATACTATAGGGTACATTATTTATATGTCTCTACTTTTCAAACCCAACAAATATATTCTTATTCAACAATAAATATGTCCCTACTTTTTTATAACCTTATCCATTTAATATTACATTACCTTAATACCCTCATCCATATAATATTTTTCTTTAGTTCAAAATGAAACAAATTTCTTCCTCTACCACTTCACCACCACTACTAGCACCACCACCACCAACATTCAACTACCATTCCACCACCCCCGTTCAACAACCACCACCTACCAACCGCCACCAACACCAATATTCCACCACCACTCCCTCACCACCACCATTACACCACCAACAGTCCTCCACGACCACTAGTCTGTCGCCGCCACCACCACTGGTTCGCCGCCGTCGCTGCCACCGTCGCCGCCGCCGCCGCCACCACTAGTTCAGATATTTTTGTATCAACAACAGTAGTTGATCCATTTCAGTTGGATCAACAATGGATGTTTATCCATTTCAGTTGGATCAACAGTGGATGTTTATCCATGATGATGGATCAACAATAAGTGGCATAAAACTGAAATTGATACATTTCACAGTAGAAGTTTATCTAATGCAGTTGGATCAACAGTAGAAGTTTATCCTTTGCAGTTGGATCAACAGTATAAGTTTATCCATTTTAGTTGGACCAAAAATGGATATTTATCCATGCTGATGGAAAAATGCTACCATTTCATCAGCTGCAAATTCAGATCCACCAATAAAACCATCAACCACCATTAATAATCCATAGCAGCAACCACCGCCACCGTCGCCGCCGCCACCATTTTAGATAATTTTGTATCAACAATATTAGTTTATCCATTTCAGTTGGATCAATAGTGGATGTTTATCCATTACAGTTGGATCAACAATACAAGTTTGTCCATTTTAGTTGGATCAACAATGGATGTTTATCCATGCTAATGGAAAAATGCTACCATTTCACCAGCTACGGTTTCAGATCCACCAACAAAACCATCAACCACCATTTATAATTCATAGCAGCAACCGTCACTATTTCTATGAAGCTTCAACACCAATTCGAACCACCACCATCGTCGCCAACAGAACCACCATCGCTGCTACGATTATCATCCTTACTTCTCTCTTCATAATTCTATATTCCATGTAATTCCTACACATTCATCTATTCATTTTAATCACAATTAATCCATTAGAAGCATCAACAACTTCAGATTTGAACACACCCATTACTTCTCAACAACAACAAGTTCATTATCTCCAACATATCCTATTGATTCACACACCATAACTATTTCGAAATCAATTTTATTGCAGCAGCTCTCAGATCCCTATTCTCTTAATCGAATCGAACCACCACATCGTTCGCAAACGTTGCTCAAAACTTGATTTCAAAACCTAAAATATCAGATCTCGTTTTCTTTAGAAGAAGAAGAAGAAGAAGAAGAAGAAGAAGAAGGCTTCATATGTTGTTGATACATCTCAATTTTCGGCGGCGAAGGTAGGAGAATTTGCAGAGGTGGTGACGATGGAGATGTTGCTGGTGGTGGTGGAGCAATGGAGGGTTCGCTGCTAAATGAATAAGAAGAAGAAGTAGGGATAGACCTAGATAAAAACAATAGATAAGAGGGCAAATTTGGAAGAAATAAAAACCTTATTGGACCCCTGATGGGCTTGTGGATGAAGAGGGACATATTTATTGTGTGATAAGGATATTTGTATAAACGATCAAAAGTAGGGACAAATATTCAATTACCACTATATTAAAAAAAAAAAAAAAAAAAAAAACAAGGATTAAACCAAGGTCAATACAAAGAGATTACATACACATTAGAGTTTCTCAATTGCTCCAAATTAAACTAGGATCGACATACTTGAAAGTATCATTATCACAAGATCATAAAACTACCAATTGCTTCACCAAATCTATATTTCCTTGCACGCACTTATGTCGACCTCCAAAGACCCTTCCATTCCTTTCCTTCCACAAAACCCAACAAATAGCAAAGTGTAAAATTTTCCAAACATCTCTACCTTTGCCTCGCAAAACATTGTTGTCCCATGCTTCAAATAATTGGAGTAAAGTGCTTAGAATATGCCAAGCGATTCTGAAGGCAGCAATAAAGTATTTTCAAACTTCAAAAGAATAAGAGCAATGAATGAACATATGATTCGCTGATTCCTTAGCGTCATTACATAAGACGCATTGATCACTATCTATGTTAACTGCACGATGACTTAGCATATCCCTAGTTGGAAGAGAATCATGAAAAGTTGCCCATAAAATAAAGCTTACCTTGTTGGGAATATGAGCTTTCCATAGAAATTTGTTAAAACTGCACTCGTCCAAATCTCCTGTGAGTTGTTCATAGCATTTCGAGGTGCTAAAATTATCCATAATCTCCATTTTATCATCTTCATCCACCAGAACAGGGACGTGATGTAAATCACGTTTTAGTAAGTCCCACTCTAATTGTTCATTTGAATTTAAAGGCCTTTTGAAATCATAAACCCATTCTCCATTCACTATCATGTCCGAGATTGTAGCATTCTTCATCCTTACTGCCTTGTACACAACCGGAAAAATATCCTGCAATGTTCCCCTATCAAGCCAATGGTCCTTCCAAAACCGAATACCCTTCCCATTCCTTAACAATATCTAAGTGTATCGCTGGTTTTGCAAGGGGCTAACTCCTCTTCACTGGATCCGTCAATTCCCACTGGATTCGAAACATATGACAAAATCCAGGGGATTGAAGACGATCAGGAAGTTGATTCAACTCTTGTACTTGCAGAAATTATATATATTAGCATTACAAAACCAGCTATGTCGGAGCCAATTCAAGGAGCCAAAACCAATGGGAATACAAAGTCTAAAGTGACGGGTTTGAAACGCTCCACGAAATCTCTTGATAGTCCTAGTAAGATTTTAGCCGGTAATCTCATGGAGTTTGGTTCTATAATGGGGTTAAGCTTTCCCTCTTCGAAGGCGAACCGTAAGGAAATGTTTAGTGATGTTGGGAAAAATCACAAGGATTTGATTGTGGAAGACAATGATGAAAGTCCCACTTAAATATAGCTTGCGCTCTTATTTTAGTTCGCAAGTAAAATTGGTTGTTTAGTTTCTAAGATATGTCAAGAGGCCTTTGATGCTTTTTGATTATCCCTGAAACCTTTTGGCTTAGTTTTTTCTTTGTGCTTTCGCTTTGGTTAGGGTTGCTTGACCCTCTTTTGGTTGTATTCGTTCGCGCACGACTTGTGTGCTACTTAATATAATTCCTTTTGATCGATCAAAAAAAAAAAAGAATATCTAAATGTCAAAAACAAGACGTGCCTACATTATTTGCTGAATGAGATATTTAATTAATACCTTAATAAGGGTGAAAGAAATAAGTCTTGTTTGCTAGTGTAACTCTCAACCAATGTAGTCAATATCGGTCGTATCGGCCGATATATCGGCGAAATTTCGGATATCGTTCTGGAGCGACACGATAAGCAGAATATCGACGATATGATATTTGTCCGATAATATCGGCCGATATGATCCGATACGAAATTTTCACGAAAATCCGGTATGGGTTAAATTAGTCGTTTTAGGTAAAGACTCGTATGATTTTGAATAAAATTGCAATATCCTTATTTTAATTATCATTTTAGGTAGTAAACTTTAAAGTTGTTGAAGTTACTCTCCTGTTTCTCGTTTGAACTTGTTAATTATCATTTTAGGCAGTGAACTTTAAAGTTATTGAAGTTACTCTTTTGTGTTTTTGATAAAATTGATGGTATCTATTATATCTTAATAGAAAATGTGTGAAGAAAATGTTTACTATAAAATTATAGTCTCTAAATTTGGAACCGATATTATACCGATATTTCAATGATAATATCCCAGGTATAAAATCGTACCAGTGTATCGGTCCTGACCGAGATGAACCGATATTTGATATTAACTACATTGCTCTCAACAACACCCTCTTCAAGTCTTGCTCCCCAGACCAATATTATATGGCTTGAGCACCCAAAAAATTACAATTAGGCATCAACTCCTCACCTTCCTTTGCTTATGTTCATTAAGATGATTGAATAAAGCAACAAGCTTCATATGTTTATATCTAATGATATCCAGAGATTGGAACTCGTTTACATCCTACTCACTGAAAACTTGACGTGCATAGCTCATCTCAACCTTTGGACTTTTTGGAATGGTTGAGCTATACGGATTAAGGCAGAATGGGACAAAAATTATTCTTTCCTGTTAGATTCCGAATCTAGGGAGGAAATGTATGTAGCTGCGACTTTTTAGTGACAAGTAAAATCAGTACACCAAGTCTTATGTGATGTATGTTAACAGCTGCCCAATGGTCACCATTTCTTATGGGACTAGATGAGTTAGATACCATCTCCAATTACATCAAGAATCAGTTGACCCTGTGCACCAGATGATCCAAAAGTTACGAGATACGTATGTATAGCTAACTCATACGTATTACCGTGACTTGACTATCTAGTAGTTTAGTGGTTCCGCACTTGATCTTTTTCTTATTACCGTGACATGTATATTTTATCTTTTAGTTTTCATGTTATGTTGTTGCGTTCCATATTAATCTCAGGTGGATGGAAACCTCAATATCATGGATTTCAATAGTTCTATGTGTTCGCTGAACTTCTTCTCATATTTTTGGTTGAGTAAATGGATTCAGAAACTTTCGATGTATTTCCTATTTTTTATCAATGAAGAAATTTTGGCGCCGAATTTTAAACTCAGGTCATTAGTGTCACCACCCAAAATATTTACGATTATAGAGCAATGACATTGGCTAAATATATATTCTCTATGAACCGTTTGTTTAAACTACGTCAAAACAATACACTCACAAACCTTACATAGTGTGGCCCAAAAATAGCCCCCTACTAATTCCAAGTGGGCGGAGCCCACACCCATAGGAGGGATGATTTTTGAGTAGTCTACTTCGGCAGTTCATAGAAAACCATTGACTCTCAAATATATATGCATTCATCTGCTGGGTTTATCTGGATATAGTGTGAACGCCTAATTAAGGTGTTTGTAAGTTTTGACCGTTCACTTGGTATGATGATTCTCCTTGTCTCTATAAAAAGTCGTATGGTGTCCCCTATAATATATAAATAATTTTTAAAAGACTTTGATAAACAAAGACTCATAATGGTTCCTATTGGTTATCCTATTTTTCAATACATTTCTTCCTCCCCTTCGATGTTAATATCTTATATATACAAGAAGAACTCTTCTTCATCTTTATACACACAACTTCATCAAATCATATTCAATGGATGAAACTGAAACAGGCCCTCTTCTTGAACCACAAAATGCTCGACTAAATAGAAATCGTCCGGACTCAGATACAGATTCAGATTCTAGGGCAACAGCTATTACCTGTTGTTGTCTTGTTCTGTGCTTTGTACTTGTAGGTCCTTGCCTCCTGGTTATCACTGCGACTTGGAGAGGTGTAGTTCCACCGGCATGTTATATCGAAAAACTGCACATTCTTCCCGTTCACGGTAACTCAAATGAAACCCAAATAATCAATGGTGCTTCTGTATTTTTCGATCTCATATTCATGGATATGTATGCGTACGGGAAGATATACTGTGAAACCGTTACCATGGGGTTTTATTATCAAGGTATTAACAAAAGTTTACCAATCGGAAATATCTCAATACCAAAGTTTGTAATCGAGAAGAATTATCCTACTGTTCTTCATATAAACCAGACTTTTGGGCTAAATTCGGAGGATGCTGCTGGAATTGATGTTAAAACTGGAAGTACGAAAATGTTTGGAATCACTTTAGGTACAAAATTTAGAGCTTCCGGTATGGTTTTTGACACCCCGGGGTCGAGAATATATGTGATGGGATTACAAGCTAATGTGACGGTCAATGACCAAGGAATGTCAGTGAAGGACAAAGTGTGGCTTTCCCCCACATTCCGTAGTGATCTACTAAGCATACTGCAATATATTGCACTTGCTATTAATCTTACTGTGATGTTCTGTTTAGTTTGCGCTTGCTGTTGTGCATCTAGTTCATCTCGGCCTGGACGAGCGAAATATCGGCGTTTTTACCGGTAACGGCCATAAAGCGAGCCTATATCACATTCTCACGGAGAGGAGGTCTCACCGGAATACTTCAGTCTTTGCTCGTTTGTTGTATTTTCTCAATATCACAAGTTTCAGTAATTCTACGTGTTTGTTGTAGTTTCAATAATTTGCTTGTTTCGAACAAGAAACTTTGAGAGTTACTTATAAATGGATACAGAGACGTTCACTGTATTTTCAAACATATTAGTGTTCTTTGTTTCGTATATGCATTCATCTATTTATTTATTTATTTGTTATTTTTGGATATTTATGGAAGATTGAAATGACACACCGAGAAGAATCATTCGTTATACAGTACTTGGTGAGCGAAGAAATGATCAAACAAAAGCCTGGCTAAATTGGGATCTACTGTGATTAATTTGGGCCCACCTAAAAAAGATCATTAAAAAGTAAAAAGGGTAACCCCTTAACCAACTATTTTACATAATGGCTAATTTACCCCTAATTAATTAGTGTTAATCAGGTGATTAATTGATATTTAGTGAAATTAAACTAGAAATTAACTAACATGATTATTTTTTTTAAAAAAAATCAAACCAGAATCGGTATATGTTCGTGCTCTCATAAACCGGTTATGTGTTGATTTTTTCAATTCACAAAAAAAAACCCAGAATATCGGTTTTTACACATGTACACTAAAAACCAATTGTTGAAAAGAAAAAAAATCAAACATAATTTAAATCATCATACTCGATCTGAAAATGAGTATGATTTCATACTCGATTTCAGTTCGCATATTAATTCATACTCATTTTGAAATCGAGTATGAAATCATACTCGTTTTGAAATTGTGTAAAATCATACAAATACTCATTTTCAATTTGGGTATAACCAAAATCGGTTTACACGATACACACATAAAAACCGGTTATTGACATTGCAGAAGAGCAATCGGTTTATAAAAGTGCTCATGTAATCCGATTCTAACCAAAAAAAAGATACAGAAAAATTGGGCATTTGTTTCTACAACAATCGGTTTACTCGACACACATATATAAAATCCGATTCTAGCATTATACATCAACAATCGGTTTTTATAAGTGCTAATGTAATCCGAATATGGGCTAAGCAGTTATGAATTCAAATGGTACACAATCGGGGTATGTGGACATTAACATTGACCGATTCCGGTTCAAATTTCTCGAACCAAAAAACGTATCCAGGACAATCGGTCTTTGTGGGCATGAACATAAACCGTTTCTATTTGCAATCGGATCACATGTACATTAACGTTAACCGATTTTGGTAAACCCGGAAAAGTTTGATTTCAAAATTTTCAATTTTTGAGCGATTGCATGTTACTAAAACCTAGTTTCGAGGATTGGGTTGAGAAGAAGAATCAGTTGAAGTGGAGATGGAAATAAATTTGATTTTGATTTTGATTTTTGTTTTTTGTTTTATGATTTTTATTTTTATTTTATGATTAGGATTTGATGGGGACAAATTAGTAGTATTATATTTGATAGAGGGTAATTGATAGTTTCATCTCTTAAGAATTTTTTTGTCCTGTAGTGGAGGCCCAAATTAATTGAGGTAGGCCCCAATTTAGCCAGGAACAAAAGAGTGTATCATTCAAAACCTTTTTTTTTTTTTTTTTTTTTTTTGTCCCTCTCCTCGCCTCCCTCCCCAGATTTATTGTTTGGTCCAAGGCTCATATAGTCTATTTATTTAGTCACGAGAATAGTCCCTTGCTTTCAGACGTGTGTCTACATGATCTCTTCTGATCCCCTACCATCACTCGATATCCTTCTCTCTCCCATCAAAAACCTTTGACTCTCTTATCTCTGCTAATTCTCACAAGATCGGAGAAGATAATTCATTCAAAATCTTCACTCAAAATCACGATAAACATTTAAACCCTAAATCATTCTACAATTTTGTAAAATAATCAACAAAATGTGAAATAAAATTATCAAACACCAGATCTGGGCGAAACTTTAATCTCTTCAATATATTCAAACTCAAAAAGTTACAAATAAACAAGAACTAAGTGTGGATCTACAGAAAAAAAAAAGTTGATATAAAGAACTAGAACACCGCTACCATGGTGCGAAGGGCCGGCCGAAGAAAAAAGGAAATACTGCTGCAATTGGACAGTAAAAGAAAATTTGTACTCAAAGTGAAAGTATCACTTTTCCTGAAACATAGGGAGTACATCGTTTTATTAGTTTTAATGGAAAACTTGTTGATGCATAAACCAAAATATGGCTACATAATGTGTTATGCATCATTTGTGGTGGTTTGCATAATGACTATGAACCCAATTTTTGAAAATTGCGCCTAAAATGATAAACACCTCCAAATTTTTCGTAAAATACTTTAAATTTGATATTGTTGTTTGTACTCATTGTGTAGATCTCCTTAAAATCTTTCCAACGAGATAAAATTTGTAAAATTCCAAGGCACGAATTTTTAAATATGTTATTTTCTTGTTTGCTTGCCAATTATACCCCTAAAAAATATGATTATAATACAATTTGACTCTTATACCTATTTACCATCCTCTTTGGTTTATTACGAAAATGTCTAATACCTATTTTTCCTTCCTCTTCGGTTTATTTACGAAAATGTCTAAAAGAAAAAAAAATGATTTAGAGGGGGATTTTTAGATTTTCGGCCCGGACCATTTCCAATCTTTTTGTGTCAACTGATCACTTTACATTTTACAAAAAAAAAAAAAAAAAGGTCATCCCTCCCTCGCTTTGCTCGCTCTGGCGGCCCAATTACTGGCATAATAAAAGCAGCGCATTCTCAAACAAGACTAGTACATCTGTTGCCACTGTCGGAGGGCCGACCGAAGAAGAATCTGAAGATGGGGTTTGTCTGCGACTACTTTCGCCCTGTTTTAGAAAAGGGATACTTTCGCCTTGTTTCAAAAAAAGTGATACTTTCGCTCAGTTTCAGAAAAAGTGATACCTTCGCTCCGTTTCAGAAATGGAGCGAAAGTATCACTTTTTAGATATGTTATATTAAAGTTTGCTTTCCAATTATACCTCTAGTTAAAGTAATTGGACCAAAAGGGAGGGGCATTTTCGGATTTTCAGGTGCACACAGTGTAGTTAAAATCGCTCTCCAAGGTCGATTACTCGCCGAGTAATCGCTACAGGGTATATGACCGAGGCGATTTCCGATTCCAAGGCATTTCCGGTTTTTAGTTATTAAGGTGGCCGATTTGGACCGATTTTTGAGCAAAACGGGTTAACGATTTTTCCGGGTTGGCCTTGCATGCGCTAAAATTAGAAAATAAATTTTTTATAACCCCTCATACGGGAGTTATCAAATAGAAAAACCTCTAAATACATGATAAATACGTACATATAACAATATTACACACTTATCTGCATGATAAGTGTTAAAATTTTAATTTTAATTAGGTACAAATCATGACTTATGAGTAGCAATATATAAGTCTTTAATAATTAGGTTCCGAGTATTAGACCGAGTTTTGGCGATTTCCAAGTCCGAACTTATTGCTCCTCGCTCCGAGCTCCCCAACCGAGTATGACCGAGGAACGATTTCGACTACTTTGGGTGCACACTACCAAAAAGATATCAAATCTTTTTGTGTCAATTGATCACTTACTATTTACAAAAAAGTGGCCATATAAAGGTCCTCCCTCGCTTCGGTCGGTCGACCCAATAATTGGAAATGGTGAAGGAAATATGGAAAGATAATTAATTGTGTTGGAATTTCAGCTTCATAATCAATATATTTTATTCTTAAACATGATTATATATAACTCATATGCTGAAATCAAGAATTAACCCCATTATCTACATGCTCTACAACAACTGAAATAGGTACGAAATCAATTAATATTTCCTGTCATTAGCTGAACATGATCACTAATAATAGCACACCCAACACACGGTTGTTTCTGAATTGATTAACATCAGTAAGAGCATAATAGAAGCATGATACAAAATTCTATAAGTATAAGAAGAAGAAAACATAAATCATCAAGTAATTAAGGGTTCAACGACTTAGCTTCTACTTCTATTTTCTCTTGCTTGATTAATGGAAAATCACAGAATTCTGCATATATACAAGAGGTTAGATAGAAGAGGGCTTAGTCATCACTTGGTAGCTATGTGTCATCCAACATGTCCATCATTAGTTGGATGACACCTCACTAGTTGAATCATGCTTAGTCAACATGGCACCTTAGCTAACATTAAGCTAATTTAATTCCTATATTTAACTCTAATCTTTCCTTAATATGACATATACTAAATCCAGTTTAGATTAGAACTAATCATAGATTAACCTAACTAAGCCTGATTTGTTGTTAAACCAACATAAAGTCTAACATCTCCCACTTTGGTTAGCGACAAATTCTTTACTGAAAACTGCAAGCTCAAGATAAAAGCATGTTAGCATTCGACTATGAAGACATACCCACCATTTAGAAGATGCATACGCCATTTCCATAATCAAAAGACTAAGACATACAACAATTCTAAGCTAATATTTATGCATTCAGCTGATCTTTACAATGAAGATTTGTATACTTCAAAATTGAGTATTGTAGATGATCTCTGAAGAGATCGTTCGTCTCAATTAAGGGACTTCTTTATAATCATAACTGAGATCATATATCCGATGTTAGAGACTTTCCCATAACCTCAAAAGATCAGCCCATGTCTCATTTAAGAGACTTCTTTATCTTTATTATTACAACTGAGATTGTATCTCATTCGAGAGACTTCTTAAGGTCTTATTCAAAAGACTTCTGTAGTCTCGAAATAGTTGTTTATATCTCTTCTATGAGATTTCTTTATAATCTAAACTTAAGATTTACACCAATGTCTCAATTAAGAGACTATACAGTAAAAATAAATTCTTAATGATCTCCAAAGAAAATCTACACCAATATCTCAATTAAGAGATTACAGTAAATGTCTCGATCTTAATTGAGATTTGCCAATGTCTCCGTTAAAAGACTACCGCAAGTTCTTTATGATCTCATCTGAGATCTGCCAATGTCTTTGTTAAGAGATTACAGAAAATGATCTACACCAATATCTCGTTTAAGATACTACAACAAAGCTCAAATTCCTTATGAGATGTCTCCGAAGAGACTTTCTTAACTCTATATGAGATGTTTCCGCAGAGACTTTCTATGCTCAGTATGAGCTATGTCTTTTTGTGCTCAATATGAGACTTCTTTACAATCTCCGAAGAGATTTTACGTACTCAACATGAGCTGTCTCTAAAGAACGTTTTGTTGTCATTATGACGTACATCTCCAAAGCGAATTTTCTGTATTGTTCTCAATAATATAAATAGCAAGAATACATGTAAGTGATAATGAAACAAAATTATCATACTCCCACTGTTATGTGGTATTCTGCCGCTATCTATACTTAATCATTCTATGTTCAGATAGTATGAAGTGCTTACAACAACAACAACTATCTCTGATTAGATGATATTAACAACACTAGCATACGAAACTTCATAGAACTATTAATCAGAACTAACAATTTCCATTGAAACTTCATGATAATAAATTCTGATTTCAGACTCAATACAACACGACTTCACCTTTGGGTGAACTTGTGATATACTAAAGTCCCAACAAAAAACAAGACTAATCATCCTATACATAGTACTAAATGGACCTTTTAAACCTTTAGGTCGAAAAGACCTATCATTTATTATGTATAAATAGATCACCTTGATCTATTATAGACGTTGCAAGCATGATTAACCTTTGGGTATCGTCATACGAAAAACATCTTAAACGCAATTTTACATAGTCCTTTCATAACGAAATATGTAGCTTTTATCAGCTCCCTAAGTATCACTTTGGCGACACATGGAAACGATAAAAATTACATCAAGACTACTACAATCATCACTTGTTCTCATTAAATTTATTTCATCACTCTCAAAGCATCACTTTGTAACGATTAATCGAGTAATGAAAAGGTACAGACTACATAATTACGATTTTCAGAAAACTGAAAAACAAACAACATCGATACAACAAACTAGTATATTATGAAGTTCACATTTGCACCGTAAAGGAGAACATACCTGAAGCTTGATGCTGAACATACCTTCATAATAATCCCGATTCTAATAATTGTCGTTAGCCCATGAAACTCCTGAGCATAGGAAAAACTTTTGCTCCCATTGAACCAGAGTAGTACTCACGTCAAATAGATTCAGGAATCAGGCACCGGTATGAATAACAATCAACAACCTCTCAAACTCAGGAACATACTGAGATGTTATGTCTCAATGATCTGAAAAATATTTTCAGCAGAGGTACCACCAGAACTTATACAAAGATGGAGGTTGGTAAACTCAAACTAATTCTTCCACTGCCAATCCAAAGTACTTGCTCTTTAGTAGAGTGTACCATAAAGTTCACCTCCATCTCAACACTAGGCTTTAACCAATTCTCAGCTCTTTGAGCATTGCATCGACACTCCAATAGGTACTTAACCTTTCCTATATATTCCCTTGTTCTGGCAGGTTTTAATGAGAACCCATGATTTGAACCAACCACAAGCTCCATATACTTCATCCAAACCTCTGACAGAAGAGCAGTATCACTAGATATGTTTGCTATGTCAAGCAGTGCAGTCCTTAATCTGTTAGTAGATCACATCAACACCTTATTTTTCCTGGTCATCTCGAATGTTGCAGACTCACTTATAATCCTGATTCTAATGACTTCCATAAACCTATGTAGTTCTGAGCGGAGTATGAACTTTTGCTCCCCCTGACTTGTACAGCTTTCCAAGAAATGCCCATACGGTTGCAGTAGATCCAATTGCGAACTCCTAATCAGAGCATGTTGCTTCACTGGTCTTTCATGGATTTCATGCTTGACTTGTATGCGACACATGAAGCAGCTTGTAAGGAGTCCAGGAGACACTTATATATTACCCGAGCTTGATGGATCAACAAGTTCTGTCAACTGATCCTTGCGTAATCTACCATGAAGAAGTAAGTTGAGCCCTTCACATTCCGTACAGAGAACATGCTTCTTCTGCGAAGCACCCTTTTAACACTGCCCTGTATGTTCAAGTTTGCAGTAAAGACTGTTAAGCTCATCCAAATCATCAAGATGAGAAAAGAGCATCAACTGCGGCTACCAACGAAATCGTTTCAGGTGAAATAAGTCTAAGCCAGGAATTTTATCACCCAAATAGCGTTCATTAATTTTATTGCCAGTACTATGGATTTCGGCCTTTGAGAAGAAAAACATCAATCGGTGGTAGTATGTGTCCACCTAAGGGCAAACGGGACTGTTGTTTCAAATAAGATTCTGAATCATGAATTCCCTCCTTTAATGAGCTTCGTATACTGAGGCAGAAACTTTTGGAGAATGGTCACAATTCTTCGATTTCATATCCACTTAGTGAACTTCTTCATACATCTAATTTTCAGGTATATGATACCTTTGTTTGTTTATGTTGTCCTATATTATTACTATATAACTATGCTGACAGATAAACGTTAGGTCAGTCTTTTTCCTCAACACCTTGTATAGTACGATAATAATCACAACCAACATGGATCCAAAAATCAACAAACTTGTCCATTAAGAGGATTAATTCTATGAATATCTTCCATATACCATGTTCGAGAACACCTTTTCACAGTGCAACACACTCTACCTCATCTTCAGATACAACCTCAACTACTGGTAATCCCATAGTTCTAGAAACACTTACAATCGTCATTTTGTTGCTTGGTCACCTTTACAGCTTGTGTATTGAAGTATCCAATGTCTTACGTAGAGGAAGTATTACATATCTAATAAGAATAAGCTCATATGTAACTAAACCAGAAACACAATTCTGTATATACCCTAGTCGTAGAACATGAAATAACTAGGTGAAATAGAAGTAGAATGTTGTAATTTCAGCTTCATAATCAATATATATTATTCTTAAACATGATTATATAGAACTCATATGCCGATATCAAGAATTAACCCTAGTATCTACATGTTCTACAACAACTGAAATATGTATGAAATCAATTAATATTTCCTGTCATTAGCTGAACATGATCACTAATAATAGCACACCCAACACATGGTTTTTAAGAATTGATTAACATCGGTAAGAAGCGAGAATAGAAGCATGATACAAAACTCTATAAGTATAAGAAGAAGAAAACATAAATCATCAAGTAATTAAGGGTTCAACGACTTAGCTTCTACGTCTATTTTTTCTTGCTTGATTAATAGCAAATCAAAAAATTCTGGATATATAAAAGAGGTTAGAAGTGGGCTTAGTCATCACTTGATAGCTATGTGTCATCCAACCTGTTCATCATTAGTTGGATGACACCTCACTGGTGAATCATGCTTAGTGAACATGGAACCTTAGCTAACATTAAGCTAATCTAATTCTTATATTTAACTCTAATATTTCCTTAATATGGCATATAATAAATCCAGTTTAGATTAGAACTAATCATAGATTAACCTAGCTAAGCCTGATTTGTTGCTAAACCAACATAAAGTCTAACAAATTGGACTGGGGTTCAACTTTTACAATTTGTTCTTCCCTATTTGTATAAGCTTTCTAAGAATAAGAAAGCCATGCTTAGAGATTTGGTTTCTTCTAAACATGCTTGGGATTTAGGTGAGGCTATTAGACTGCTTCAAGTGTTGGGGAATCCTAGTGATTTGTTCTTAGAAGGTGAAGATCTCAGAATGGCTATTAGACAAGTAAATCGAAAAACTGATCAAGATCCCTACTTATCTTTGAAAAACAAGGCACCTGGGTTGGAAAAATCCTTTACTCTTCCAAAATGTTTCTAGCACCAAAATGTGGCCGCAGGAAATCCTATAGTACACCCAAAAACAATTCTAAAACTAACATCAAGATTATCTGTCGAGTATATGTTAGGTCAAAGTTCTTTAGCAAGTAAGCATAATAAGGGACACAATCGATTTACGTGGTTCGGTGTAAAAAAATACACCCACTAGATGATTTCACTGTGGATAAATGATGATTACAAATTCTCAGCTCAACTCAAGTTTGCTCACAGTAAAACTCTCTTAGTCTGATATCAACCCTCCTTACACTGTTTAATAACAATTCATTTCATAGGAAAATTTCCACAATGGATAACATCTCATTTCGCACACTCGCCATGCTAGCGAAGGTTATGTTACTGTAGCTTTTTTGCTGAAGATGCTATCTTTGCTTTCTGGTATCCTCGTTTGATAGTTTTCGCTAAGCCGTTACTTTCATTCTCCACCTCGTCATATTACATCTCGACACATGCCCCGTCATTAAATGCTCAACTACCTATTTGAAACTTAGGTGTCGATCGATTATCTTTTAATGCTTCCCACGTGTCATGATCTCGTGGAGTGGATCGATATCTCGAAAATGAGAAAAGTGCAGCTTAGAGAACTTTTTATGTGTTTATCACGAAGTTGGCTCCCTCATATTTGTTCCTAGCAATGCTTATACGTGGCGACGTGATTTTCTGCCCAAACACCAATAATACTGTAAGGACGGCAAGAGTCTCAAGTTTGTTTCGGCCGGCGCTGCATACATCAGTGTGATACAGACTAATAAACAAGAACCGATCTATATATATATTATAACTTGTGCTAGATCCAAGATAAATGTCAACTATATTATGATATTGATCTATGCTTCAAAAATAAAAAATAAGAAGGAATCTAATGGGCTGTTACATCACATAAGGCTTGGTGTAACGATTCTCTTTGCCTCTAAAAAGTCGTATGTTGTCTCTTATAATAAATATAAGTGATTTCTAAAAGACTTTGATAAACAAAGACTCAGAGTGATTCCTATTGCTTATCCTATTTACCTATGTGCATATACATTTCCGCCCTCTTGAGAATCAATATATACAAGAAGAATGCTTCCTCATTTTTATCACACTCAAAAATCTCATCAAATCGAAACCGATGGATGAAACCGAAAACACCCCTCTTCTTGAGGCACAAAATGGTCAATCAACACAGGTTGGCTCTTTTTGGGCAAGGAATATTACCCTGCGCAGGAGTACGATCGGCCTTATGGTGAGTCTAGTTGTAGCTCTATGCCTTTTCACTATCATTTCCAACTGGAACGGTGCAGTTCAACCTGAATGTTATATCGAAAAACTACACGCTCTTGCCCTCGACAAAACCTCGAATCAAACCCCAATCATCAATGATACTCCTATATTTTTCAATCTCGTATTCAAGAATCAGAACATGTTCGGGAAGATTTACTATGAAACCGTTAACATAACGTTTCATCGTTACGGTAGTAGCTTACCGATTGGAAAAATTTCGATACCCAAGTTTGTAGTAGAAAACAAAGCTAGTGTTCTTCTTAATAGGCTACATTGGGAGGATGCTCATGGAATTGATGTTACAAATGGAAGTACCGAGATGTTTGGAATCACTTTAGATACGGAATTCAGGTCTTCCTCTTGGTATTCAGACAGCCCAAAGGCGAAAATATATCGGATGAGATCACAAGCTAATGTGATGGTTAATGATCAAGGTACGTCAGTGAAGGACAAAGTGTGGCTTTCCACCCAACTTGGTTCGAGTACTGTGACTACACTCTTATGGATTTTAGTCATTGTGCTTGTTATTATTCCATTATCTATACAGTTCTGTCTAATTTGCGTGGGGTGTTGTGTGGGCTGTTGTGTGTAATGGTCGTTAGGGAACTCCGTTGGTTGGAAACTTCTATGTGTTTTGCTGTAATTTTCTCACATTTTCGTTTGTTTTGAATAAGAAATGTCAAGCTTTAATAAATGGATTCAGATACGATTCAATGCAATTTCGAACACCTTAGTTCGATACCTTTATGTCTATCTTTTGTATATGCATTCATCTACTACTGAACCTTCAAAGATTTAGGGAACAGAAGCTTTGCTTATTGGTAAGAATCATTATACCTTGTCAATGGATGCGGAAATGTTGTATACTAGGAATTTATAAAAGTCAAGAACAAGACGTGCCTACATTTATTTTCGGAAAAAAAGCTGAAATGCCCAATTTGGATGTCATGGTTACCAAAATGCCCCGAAATTTGAAACAAAGTTAAAATGCCCCATTATGTCTATTATAACAGTGGGTGCAGTTAAGAGGTCAATGACTGCTATTTTGACCAGTCAATGATCATATGAAATGTCATATATAACCTTCCATTCACAATATGAAAAAAACGGACACGTGTTAAAACCTAGGTAGCAGGTGGGTTGTGAGATCGGACGGCTAGAGACGCGTTTAAGTGACACATGTCTTCCCAACATTATGACACGTGTTATATGAAATTTCACTGTTTGCCCCTGCAGTGACACAGGCTCACCGTTAACATAAAGTTTCTCTGTGATTTTTTAGGCTTTTTTGAAGGACAGCGAGAAGAGGAGAAACCCTTAATTTATCAGCAAGAAGAGAAGAATTCCTAGCCTCTAGTTTCAAACAATAGGGGTCTTCTTCGTTTTTCTTGGTCAAGTCAATCTTTCAACTTAGGTCGTGTTTTCTTAAAATCCTAGTTCGATTCGATTCTGTTATTAGTAATAATAAGTGTTCTATGATGTGGGTTTTTGTTTTTGAAGGTTGTTGTAAAGGTTATATACGAATCTGTAGAAGAGGAGTATAGATTTGCTGAGGAATGGATTGTTGTGAAGTTATAATTTGGTTTATGAGTTGGCTGAATCATAAGGTGAAGTCATAAAGCTTAGATTTTGTGTATGAACTCTTAGATTTTGTGAATTTTGAGCTTGATTTATGTTTTAATAACTATATTCAAAAGATTTTGATTACGGATTTTGTTGATTTTTCAGCTGACAAAGATCTGGAATGGCATCTAACAGTGCAAGATGTTGTTACTGCTCTATGTTGTGGGTATGGTAAGCAAGATCTATGAGTTTATATATATTGCTCTAGGTTAATGTTTTTCAATTAGAATATTTTTTTTGAATGAATGAGAAATAATTGAGATGGAGGTGATGATCCTTTCCCCATCTTATCCACTATGAATATGAAATGTGTTTTGTTTAAATCTCTTTGTCAACAAAAGAGATTTCCAAGCCAGTACTTTGAACTCAATTTTGAGTTCATTTTTATTTGAGTGGCCTTTAAAAAACTTTTAATTTTGGGATTTGATGTCCACCCTTGTGGCTTGTTTAAGTGCTATGGGATGATCAATTGCCAATAGAAAAATTTATTTGAATGAGTATTGGAGTTTTTTGTTTGTAAATTGTTGATGATGATAAACAAATGCAGTTGCTTTCGCCTTTCCGGGCTTGAGAGCTAATGCTGCCTTGGATGTCTGAACCATCATCTTTACAAACTCGTTTTTTTTCGAAAATCTTCGGATTTGAGTTTTTATCGGCTTTTACTGGTTTATCTCCAGGTTTATTGCTGCTGATTAATTCATTTAATTGTATTAATTGAGTGTGGATGATGATAACATCAGTCTTGTTTCTCAAGATCTTTCGCATTTTCCGCCTAAGAGCTTTCGCCTTTTTCCAGGCTTGAGAGGCAATGCCGCTAAATGCGTCTGTGCATGAATATTGTGATTGTCAAGTTTTTTCTAGCATGTTATTATTGTGTTTAGCTTGTTTGGAGTTTGAGGTTTGGTGCTTTAATGGTATGTATGTTGCTGAAAAGCATGGTGTTATTTCTTTATACATAATACATCTCAACAACTCCCTAGGCTCTCACTTAAACATGATTTCCGTAGAGATTGCAGGGTACTACTTTGTGTTTTCCTCATCTTGTTTAGTTTTATATATGGTGTTCAACATAGTTATTTGTTCCTTACTTGTGTATATTTATTGATTTAGATCTTGTGTAATGGACTAAACATGTTAGTAAATTGTAGGGTTGTGCCTATCTACAATGCCACCAAGGAAATACAAAAAGTCTAAGAAGAGGAGCAGGTAGCGCAATCACTGCAGTTAAAACATTTTTTTTTGTTTTTTTAATTTCTCGTACTGCAACTCTGTATTAGACAAGTTAAGGTCATCCGGTGATAATGATTTGTTTTTCTTATGTTCATAGGAAAGTATATAGTCACACGTAAAATAGGATCAGGAGACACTACAAAGCCACATTGCTTGGCTATGTTGGGATGCAAGAAATTATGTGTAGACCATGAATCTATAAGAATTGTGAGAGGTCGAGCCTTAGCATCACCATCGATACGCATAGTATTTGGAAACGTAGAACCCAAAAGTGAGTTAAGATAAATAGTTGGGGTCGATTTCTGAGAAGAAATTTCGTCACTAACTTTTTGTTCTTCGATGATATGCTCAATTTCAGTGACACCCTCAGCAGAATTATGATCCATCTCTAATAGTAAGTAACCAGGCTTATTGGGACAAACATGTCCAGACTTAAATGGCTCATCACAATTAAAACAAAGACCTGCTCAAGTTTTTATTTCATCTCTTCCCATGATAACTTATTATAACCAGTAGGAAGTGTAAGCTTCTTGATTGGAGCATTAGTAGACGGCATTGCAGCTCGAAGTGGAGGAGGACGATAAGGTTGTCGGGCATGAACCTTATTAACAGATGCATAATCCTCTTGATGAATTGCCTTTGTAAAGGCTTCATTCAAAGTTTGAGGTGCAAGCAGTTTTACTACCATACCAATGTGAGGTTTGAGAGATCGAATAAAGCAACTGATCAAGTAATCTTCCGGAAAGTCCACAAAATTTAATAACTTCTCAAAATCAGGTATGTGTTCTCTTACCGTGCCTACCTGATTAATGGTACTAATAGACAGACGAGCATCAACAAATTTTTCAGGCGCAAAACATGCACGAATATGAGCACAGAATTCCAACCAGGTCACAATTGTGGTTTTAGTTTCCTTCCATCTATACCACACATTAGCATCACCTTTCAAACTAGAAGCAGCAATAGTTATTTTCAGGGCATCATCATCTTGATGTACACTGAAGTATTGATCAGCGTTAAAAATCCATCCATCAGGATCCTCTCCATCAAAGGTAGGAAATTTTAGATTTATTGTATTGTCTTTGGCATTAGGTGGATGTGGTGGTGGAGGTGGAGGTGGAGGTGGAGGAGGAGGTGGTGTATGATGACCATTGCCACCGCCATTATTAGTGTTCAATTAAGGCAAGAATTCAGCAAAAAACTGCACGAAGAGAAACAGTTACTTGCGTATTGATAGTTGTTGTAGTTCGTGTAAATTGATTGTTGAGAGCATTCGTCAAAGCCGTAGTCATCCTAGTGGTAATAGTATCTTAAAAAGTGTGTTGTTCTCCGCTGTTTCCAGCTTACTAGCAACCCGTTCTTATTCTCTTTGTTAACGTTTTTCAACAACTTTGGTCTTGCTCCTCTCTTCTTCTTCAAGTTGTTGTTTCGCCATAGCAGAAACTAGGTTATCCACGGTTTTAGACACCTCAGCCACACTATCATGTATTGTTTCATATTTTCTGTATAATCATGACCCATCAGGAAAAAAAAATTGGTTGAAATTTGTGTATGATCTAAACCTGCTCTGATCCGGGTGTTAGGGTTCTAAACCTTTATACTAGAATTAAATCGCAAGAATACTTGAAAACAAGGGATAAAGCCCTTTGATCTGGGGAGAGCAGCCTTTGCCTTTGAGAATAAACTTTAACAAACTTCTTAATATTGATAATCCGTACCTTACAAGCTTAAACTAGAGCTATTTATAGATGAATAGACTTGATAAGCAAGCAACTAACTAAGGAAACCTGTAAAACTAGGAAACTAAATACTAAATACGTAAAGAAACCAAATACTAAGAGTTGGCATCGCAACAGAGTGCTTGGGTTGTTTAAAAAGGATTCTTTTTCTTTGTCAAAAGGAAAGTGTAAGTAATATAAACCCTTTTATTGTTATAATCAACTCATGATTGTTTTTGTTATAATCAACTCATGACTGATTTTGTTGTATGTTTTTAGTTGAATATGATTGATGTTCGACATAATTCAGTGATTAATTTAGAATTTCTGAAATTAGGGTTCCTAAAATTGGGAATTTAGAATTTAGTTTTTTTTTTTCTTCTTTTTTTTCATTTTTGGATTACAGAAAACGGAAAATGGGTCATTTGTCCAAAAAAATTTAAAACACGGTTCAAATGGACGAGTAAAACATTTTATGGGTGAAATGGACAAAAAAAAAATAGCAAGGATGAAACTGGATTCATCCTGGCTTAAACTTAAAAAATAGGATGAAATGGATGCATCCTGTGTAAAATAAAAATAAGAAAAATATTTGAAAATGGACAGGATGAAACTTGGTTACATCCTGCCTATTTTTAAATTTTTGTCCATTTAAACTTGATATCTAAACCTCAATTGTCCTTTTCACCGGGGGAAATTTTGATTTTGGTCTTTTTAACCAATTTTGTGTACAGAAAATTGGTATTGTTTATATTTGATGTTATAATGGGTACTATTTCTGGTATGAAATTGAAATCTGTATTGTTGTTGTTAAAAATGGAAATTTTTCCTTTATGTTATATAGTGGAATTTTTGAAATTGGGTATGAATGGTTTCTGTTGTTCTTACCGTTTTGTTAAGCATGAAATAGAGTAATCAGTACAGTAGTCATTTCCTTTCTTCATTACCAGCATTATGTATTTTGAATGGTGTAGGCCAGCCAGGATAGTCCACTTATGTTTTTGTTCATTTTTGGATTGGCTCGAGACAAGAGAATGATGGTATATCTAGGTAGCTAATTATACCATAGAACCTTACAATAATGCAGTGCAGACAACTTAACAAAATTAAGCCTTAATTAATATTGAGCTACTCATACGCACATTTGCGTATGCTGATTTTGAAGATGGAATGGAATTGCTGCTGTTATTGTTGTTATTTTTGAGCTGATGCTGATGTTATTGTTGTTATGGTTGATTTATTTTTATTTTTACTATCAGGATGGGTGGTATGGATAGAATTTTTTTGTTAGGAAACATGCTAAACCCCACATTTTTCTGCTAGAAGTCGGCTCTACCATTACTAGTTTCTTGGAATTGATAAATTGCTGCATCTCGAGCTAGTATAACCTTGGATGTTAAGATAGTTTAAGCTGTGACTTTCCGAATGATCAGTTGGATGTATATAAAGCCCAAAATGTGGAAGCCATAAATATATAAGCTGACTCTTTATAATTTTTTGCAAACTAACAATTCAGAGCTTTTATCTAGATGGTTAACCGTGAAACTGATATTATGTGACAGGTGCACCAAGTCCAAGAGCGAGAACATGACCTATGCCCTTGACTATTTGGCGTCGTAATCTAAACAATGGAAGTATAGTAAGCCCCTACCAGACGTAAAGCATCAGCCAATTCATCAGATTCTAAGTTACCATACGATTTTGATATTCTGCTTTGTAACCTATCTTTGTTGTAAATACAAGAGTAATCAAAGCATATTATAACTTATGTTTTATATATATTCAGTAATATTCATGGGACATGTTGGGAATTTTCGAAAAAGAATATGTCATTTGAGTAAAACCAACTTTGAAATCTCTAGTCGTCCTTTTTAAAAAAATGTGCCACATGTCGTAATCCTAGAGCACAGGATATGGAAGTCATTTCGTGAAACATAAAGGCCCTTTCAGTAAATGGGAGTTCACACTTGTTTGTCACATGCCCTATCTTTAAATTTCGGACCGTTGATTAAACAACGACGTGGCAACATTACATTCAATCTCTAAGATTCGGGTTAAAACAGTCTTTATTGCACAGGTGTGAGTTCGCATGCGTCATGAATTGACCTTTTAACAGCTAACTTGACAGAACGGGGCATTTTAAACTTTTTACAAATTTCGGGGCATTTTCACAAACGACCCCTCCAAATTGGGACATTTCAGCTCTTAGCCCTTTATTTTCTAAATCAAAGTTTTTACTAGAAAGTGTGGTTTCCGGTGTAACTCTAAGAAGCATCTTCTTCAAGTCTTTCTCCCCAGACCAATATATGGCTTGAGCACCCAAAAAAAAAGGAAAATCAGGCGAGAACATTACCTAGGCCAGCTGGGCCACGACCACCCCTTGCCACACCATGAGCATCTTCAGGAGCAGGGCCGTAGCAAACTATTTGGGGGCTCAACGAGAAGTTAGAGAAACGGAGGCCCTGTCACAGGAACAACTTCTTAGATTCTCCAATGGTTCAAGAAGTAAAATCTAGATAATAAAAAGATATAAATGGCAAATGATAAACTCTAGATAATAAAAACATATAAATGGCAAATGATAAACTTTACTTTGATGGGATTTGGGGGCCCTAGCCCGTCTTCTAGATGGCCTATGCTCAGCGAAGATCATGTTTAGGAGGAAATCAGCTTTAATCAAATGGGTTTGTTAATTAATGCATGATCGCCTTCCTTTGCTAATCACATCAAAATGATTAAATAAAGAAAAAAGCTTCGTATCTTCACAACGAATGATATCTACAAGCCATAACCTGAGATCCGAACTTGTCTGCATCCTACTCACTGGGAAAACTTGACGTGCTTAACTCATCTCACCCTTTGGGCCTGTTAGGATTAATGCAGAATGGGGCAAATGTAAATTTTTCTGTTAATGGGATAAAACCGTAAAAGATATTGGCTCAATATATTTTCAAATACATTAGGTTTCTTTATGGATATCTATCAATATGCATGAATTTATCTCTGGATCTCTTATAAGATATTGGGAAGAAAATCTTTGCCTAGTTGAATGAGATATTGTGATTCGTTATCTGATAGAACCTCCAGACTTAAATGAAACAATATTGCAGCAAGAATTTGTTTCAATTGTGGAAGTCGGTAGATGTTTAAGTTAAGGATGTCAGTAAGTTACGAAAGTAGTTGTTTCTTGAGCTAAAGTTTTCTAGCATTTTTATTGGGTAGTTTCCGTTAAAATTTTGAGTCTATTAGATGCGAGTCTGTTATAAATAATTCATGATGGATATCTATCAATATGCATGAATTTATCTCTGGATCTCTTATAAGATATTGGGAAGAAAATCTTTGCCTAGTTGAATGAGATATTCTGATTCGTTATCTGATAGAACCTCTAGACTTAAATGAAACAATATTGCAGCAAGATTTTGTTTCAATTGTGGAAGTCAATAAATGTTTAAGTTAAGATGTCAGTAAGTTACGAAAGTAGTTGTTTCTTGAGCTAAAAGTTTTCTAGCGTTTTTATTAGGTAGTTTCCTTTAAAATTTTGAGTCTATTAGATGCGAATTTGTTATAAATATTTTAGGAAAATTGAATGAAAATAAAAAGAAAAGAATTTTGCTAGTTTTTTTACCATAAACTTGTCTACGATAAAGTTCTCGATTGCTCTCTTGATAAGAATCTGACAAGGTTCTTATCAATTGGTACCAGAGATGGCTCGTCCGGCATATGTTACACTTTAATCGGCAAAAAAGAAGAAGATGGAGCAACAAATCAAAGACTTACAAGACAGGTTGAGGGCAATTTAAGCTCAATTTGCGGAATCAAAAAAAAGGGGAAAACATACCGTTCGTGAAGCTTATCTTACAACAATTTAATGGCGAAGAGCCAGAATCTTGGTTAAGTAAGGCATAGACATATTTTGACTATTATAAGATCCCTGAAGGAGAACAGTTAAATATGGCAAGCATCCATCTTGATGGAAAAGCATCACAATGGTATAAGTGGGTACAAGATTACATGGAAGATAAGTCATGGAATGATTTTAAAACAGCATTATTAAAGAGATTCGGGAATACTGGTATTGAAGATTATGCAACAAAGCTATCCAAACTAAACAAAGCAGTTGTGGAAGTTTCGAAAATTACCGTGAGGAATTTGAAAGGTTATCTAATCAGGTACAAGGCTTACCTCAGAGTTTTCTTACAAGTTGTTTTATTAGTGGTCTTAAGTTGATATTTCGAGCCGAGTTTATCTCTCTTATCTATTTCACGAAATATGTGTTGGTAAGCTTTCGCTTTAACCAAGTTCATCTTTTATTCTTGACGAAAGTCAAAAGATGATCATGTGAAAATCTCCTTGTAACATCTTACATGATTTGTGTGAGACAGTCATTTGATGTAGACTCGGAATGTTTCGTATAGATCATTCGATCACTTGAAAATTGCTTTGAAGCTAATAGTTTATGTGAGACAGCTATTGTCGTCTTCCAAGAATGTTTCAATGATTGAAATGAGGGTTTAGAACATGTAACCATGATTGGATATAAACATAGTGTGTATTCACATTTGTGTAAAGTCCAAAACCGGGAACCATGGTACGCGTACTGGTTGGTTGTTGGAAGTCAGAATGCAGCGTCTTGGTTGAAGTTCAATTTCCGTGAATTTCTGTTGGAGTTTGGAAGTGTAAAATGGTATGCATACCTGTACGCGTAGTGGCGTAACCAAACTCAGTCCGGCTACTTAGGTATGCGTACACGTTTGCATACTTAAGTAGGCTATGTTCTAAACTCGTTTTGTTCATGAACTAATACATTTAAATAATAAGGAATGCAAGATTTTTGCAAACCGTGGCTATAATGTTCATGAAATGATTCGAGTGAATCAAAATCGATTTTGCTTCAATTGTGTCTTGTATACTTCTATGAGAATATAAACAATTGAACAACTCTCTAACTAGTTTCATCTGAGTCATTTGAACTAGTTATGATAAAGATGAATAAGGTGTATATGAAAGTGCTCATATGGCTATCCATTGGTTAAATATTGTTGAACCAACTAAGTGTACACGTTTAGGTACGGTTACCTTTATCTAAATGATGGTACATTTCAATTGTGTATAACAAGCTAAGTTCGATCTAACAGTTGAAATATATTAGCTTGAATCTAATCAGGTTTTCATCTAACGGTGAATATTGAATACTTTATTACCAAGGTAACATTGATTGCAAACCCTAATTTGAAGACTATATAGAGGAAAACTCTAGCAACTGGGAAACCTAATCCCCACCTCATGTGTGATACTAGTTGCGACTAGAGTCGATTCTCCTTTAACCTTAGGTTTTTCCAAAACCTTATAGGTTAACAACTTCAAGACCTCATTGGGATTGTGAATCCAGACCCAACTATTTCTCTGTAGTTGCGTGTTCTGATCTTGCTGTTTTCTATTGTGATTGAGTACTATCTTATTTAAAATTTTCTCGAGATTTATTCGCCGATAGGCAATATTGAGAAGTAGTCACAAACATCTTTGTCTCATCGTTTGTGATTCCACAATATTTTGTTTCGTTAATCTATTAAGATAATTGTAACTAGTCTGTTCTTCGGGAATATAAGTATGGTTTATCAATTGGTTCATGTTCACCTTGATTTATCAAAAGATGGAACAAAACTCGTAGGTATATCTGTGGGAGACAGATTTATCTATTCAATAGACTTTTTTGTGTGAGACAGATTTGTTTATCAAGTCTTCGACTTTGGGTAGTAACAACTTTTATTTGTGGGTGAGATCATCTAAGGGAATCAAGTGCGCAGAATCCGGTGTGGTTCAAGATGCGTAAGGAACGCAACAGTACCTTGATCAGTGTGAGATTGGTTAGGTCTTAACTACATTCTAGTCCGAATATTAACTTGGAGTAGGCTATTGTATGTAGCGGCCTAATACAATGTGGTGTTCAAATATCGACTAGGTACCGGGGTTAGTCTTCATTTGCGGTTTCCTCGTTAACAAAATTTCTGGTGTCTGTGTTATTTCTTTTCCGCATTATATTTGTCTATATAATTTAAATATCACAGATTGTGCGTAAGTTCAATCAATTTTGAATCCAACCTTTGGTTGTTCATTAAATTGATTGACACTTGGATATTGATTTTTGATACCGTCCAAGTGGTTTATTATATTAATCAGTCTCACGGATTTCAATCTGTTTGATTTGCTGATTACATTAAGAAACAGAGATATAACTCTTTGATATATTTCTTGATTGAGCTTGCTTTATTAGTTAGTGTGAATACCAATATTCCGCAGAGCACGTGTCACGATCTTAGTGGCCGCACACGAGTTAATTATATAGCCCTCGCTATGTTGGGGTTTTGTTCCGTGAAGATTCCGGAACTTACCGGAACGCAACTTGGGTGTTTCCCAAGTTATGTGATTTCCTAGTTTAGGATTTCCTAATTAAGGCGTGAGTCTATTTTTAGGAGTTCTAAGACCTGGGGAGCAAGGATTTTTCTAATATATAAGAGGGCTTATATTGTGAGTAGAAATCCATTCTCTTGTAGAATCCTCTCTCAATAATGGGAGTGATTGAGTCACAACCGTTGTGTCCTACAATGGTTGGTGATGGGGTAAAATTTATGTGAGAAGAGAGACTTGTAGTGAGAACGGGTATGAGAGAAATCTAGGGTTTCTAGGGTTCGTATGGGAGAAGCTATAATTCATGATGTTCTTCGTGTTCTTGTCTAAAGTCGAAGCAACCATGGCGGTGGAAGTTTATGGAAGAAGAAGAACAAAGGAAGAGGTAAAATCTTCGTAATATGTCATGTTGTTTCTAACGTTTAGCGCTAGTGGGTTACATAACTAGTTGATTATGTGATGTGTATCGATGTAATAACTTGTTATGATAATGAAAGATTCTCGGGGTGGTTTTGGCCGTGGATGTAGCCTACAAAGGTGAACCGCGTAATCTTTGTGTCGTGTGTGATTGTCTATTATCGTATTGATCATATATTCGTGCTAGTATTATTCGATCATGCTAATCTAAATATGTAAGAGAAGGATTCGAATTAAGTTATCTAAAGTAGGATGTTTCATGGAATTGACTTCTATGTAAACATGCCGGTTCGAGATGAACGTAACCTCGGTTTCTCGACACGCTATACAGAAGAACCTAAGTAGCAGAGGATACCTTCGCAGATCTACTTTATCTCATCCCAAGAAGGGATACCTCGACGTCCAAGATGAAAGAAGTAAAAGCCTAGTCTAGGGGAAGGCAGCTGGTGAAGGGACAGAGGTATATGACATATCTAATCAGCATTAAATGCATTAATCTCTTATCTACACGCATAATCAAAGCACGTGGAGAGAGATGATGTGGAGGAACCTGACTGGAATAGGCTGGCCGTGAACGAAGGTACAATCTGTCTTGAGGTTGGGAAGTTCACAAAGGAACGTGGGTCAGCTGAGGTGGCAAAGTTCGACTGGAGAAAACACGCGGCGAACGAAGGTACCATTTGTACGAAAGGTATATCAGGAAGCGATGGGTCTAAAGACAGCAAAGATATGCCTGGAGCAGAAGGGGATATAAATACCAAGTCTCACCAACAAACAAGGGGCATTCAATATCTACGAGAGAATATCTAGTATTAAGCTTATACCTCTTTAATGTTTAGAACTTAAGTATTTACTTCAACTTGAGTTCTCTCTATTACTTTGGGAAGCATTTAAGATCTTTGTAACCACCATAACTTAATATAAAACAATCACTCATTACCCCGTGGACGTAGACGAAAGTCGAACCACGTAATCTCTTGTGTCTCATGATAACTTAGTAGCTTTTACATTATATTTGTGTTCTTAGTTATTATTGTGATCTTGAGTATCTTTTACTACTTAGCATTATCAGTTCAACAGAGGCATCAATACTACTTAGTATCTGATTCTCTGAGTTGTATACATTATGTAGACTATGGGAAAAATAGTAATCACAGTTTGGCGCTAGAAGGTTTTGCTCACCAGCTTCAGTTTTCATATTCCTTTATTTTTTAACTTACATATCTTCTTTACGAAGAGATCTGTGTCCAGCAGCGATGAATCTCACTCTTTAGTGACTTGTTCATCCATTGTCCACGTATGTTCTTGGAGTTCATAGCCTCTAAAGACTTACGACACTACAGATCTACAAAGGTTTGCGCAAAATCGCACTCACAAAACGTTAAAGCTTTTGTTTTATATTAAAACAACCTTTTCCGACAAGGCATCCTTTAGATCTGAGTACATATGACTGCAGAGGAATCTCAGTGAGATTTTAAGGAAAAAAGATCTTCTAAAGCATTTAATAACCTTGTTTTTTGGGAGATCTGACACCCCTTTTCTATTGGTTTTCAACGTTTAAGGTTGATTCTTCCAAGGGTGTCATAAAAATTTAATACCCATCTTTCCAAACGTCATTTCAGTTCTTTTTCTGAAAATGCTGCTTAGCCGTCTTCTGTGTCAGAGCATTAATTGCTACCTTTGACGAAGGCAACCAAGTAGCAGATTTTGTTGTTTTTTCTGAGACCGCGGCATAACAAGAGCCGAAAGGATGTAGAAACCAAGCGACGCACCAAAAAGCTCACGACCAACAGTTACGAGAGGAAGATTTCAAAAGCCATCTCAAGCAAATCAAAGAACTGAAGCAGAGGACGGCCAAAGTGAAATAGCAAGAAGAATAGTTGCTAATAAACCACCTATTCCTGCTGAAGGGACAGGGAAAACATCGGGGGCACAACCACTTTACGACATGCCTTTACCGGAGCACGCCAACATAACGAAGCCACATGCGGCCAACGCAGGGTTACCCAGAACCTTAGCTCCTACGGGACGAGGGTTGAGGAACCTAAATCCAATTCAGCCAGATCCTGACGCTCCAGTCATAGAAGAAGGAGTGGAAGACTCTGAGGATCCGGCCGACAGCATTCCTCAGGGTGGTGGAATCCACAATGAAGATCAAATGACAATACAAGTAGCAGCTTTGATACTCCGTAACAAGGAGCATGAGGATGAAATGCACATGATGGCCCAGGAGAACCAGAATCTAAAAGATATGCTAGACGTACAGATCGAAGGTTCCCAAACTCACCCTCCGTTAAAGAGGCGTGAGAACGGAGCTATCTCAAGAAGACGAAGGGTGGATCTTAACCCACCAAAGGATAAACTACCGAAGGGAGCCAGGGGAACGCAGCATGATCCAGACGACACGGATCCAACCTACAAGCCCTCTCAATCCTACTATGATGAGGAATTTTCCATAGATGCTCACAATGTGAACATGGTCATGGAGAAAATGGAGAAAATACGGAAGGAGGTACAAGGATTGAAAACCGGTCATGCAGGCGCAAGGCTAGAAGAAGTACTCCATGAAGTGACAATATCTCCGTTGTCTTTTCTCATTTTGAGGGAGCCTATCCCTGCGAAATGCCCGGTACCTACGTTCCAAGCATACAATGGTACCTCTGATCCTGCAGCCCACCTACGATACTACACTCGTGTCCTTGCCCATTGGGAAAAATATGAGGTAGTACTTTGTAGGTACTTTCTTCCAAGCTTGACAGGATCAGCATCGGCATGGTATGAAAATTTGCTAACAAACTCAATTGACTCTTTTGAGCAATTGTCTACAGTTTTCTTGGAGACATACATGTACAACAAAGTCAACAAAAGCAGGGTTAGATAGGCTTTTTTTAGCTATCGGACCCCTGTAAACATTGATGCAGTACACAGACAGGTGACAGAAGACATGCCAAGCAATCGGGAAAGTCAATATAGAAATTAGCATCAATTGCTATAAGTATGGACTTGATAGAACCTCAGCCATCTTCGTGGAGCTCCACAACAGAGCCCTTGATTCCGAAGGAGAACTTAGGGTTGTCCAAGATCGCTATATCAGACTTGAAGAAATACAGAAGAACAACCCCAGGGCGCAAGCAAAGACAACAACAGCTCCGCAACGAACCAATTGCGGAGATACCTAAGAGGCAAAACGACGCCGGGGGCAGAGCCAGCTCTCGAGATAAAACATCAAAATACGGAGATGGCAAAGGCATAGGAAAAGGGTAAGAAGAATTCGTAGATAAAATCTACACAAAGCTGAACACAACGTTCTCTCACATTCTAAGCAAGGAAGGAGCGAAGCCAGGCTCCTTACCCTAATACTAGGGGAAAGCAACCAGATAAAACAAAGGAGGCTAAAGAGTACTGTGAGTACCACCAGTACTACGGGCATACAACTGACACATGCTATCACCTGCGGAACACGATTCAGGGATTCATAAACGAAGGAAAATTCATGGAGTACGTGCAGATACAACCAGCTGATACTGAGGTAGCCCCTAAGAAAAGGGTACAACTACCTCAAGACGGCAAATACATTAACATGATCACCTTTTAGCGGAGGCCAGGAAGAGTTACTCGTAGATATCCTCGAGTTAGATCGAAACATAAGAAAGATAGAAGCCCACGAAGTGTTCAAGCTAAGTGGACCACCCACTACCACTTGGGAAGAATGGATGGCTACGCCATTAACATTCTCAACCAAGGACGTCAACCAGGAATTCGAGATGCACAATGATCCAATTGTGATCACTCTACCAATACATGGGTGGAACATTACGAAGGTCCTCATTGATGGGGAAGATCGTTAAATGTATTGTTCTACGAGCCCTACTTACGTATGGGTCTGACGACTGAGAAAATGGATTTGTCCACTTGCACAATATATGGTTTCAACGGAGCTATCTCTAGACCAAAAGGATAAATCGTCTTGCGGGTACGCGCGGGATCCTTAGTAATCAATACAAGGTTCTTTGTTATGGAAGAACCTTCGCCCTACAATGTCATCATGGGACAACTATGGGTCCATCAGTTGAGAGGAACAACTTCGACCTATCACCAATACCTTCAATTCCCTACACCCATGGGGGAAATGGAAATCAAAGGTGATCAACATGATGCAAGGCTATGCAATCTAGCGGAGGTCAGACTCAATGAAGAAAGAGTTGCCGCACAGCAACACGAAAGAAAAAGACGAAAGGAAAATGTCGGTGAAGTAAATAACGGAGGTTTCAAAGTGCCCGAAGCCCCCTCAGTCCAGGAGGAAAGTACATCCGCAACACCAGCAGCGGATGTCTCCACCAAATGATAATTGCAGAAAAGCACTCCTCAACGTCCTCAGAAACAAACCTTCTCACCGGTGGAACCAACAAAGAAAATAAACATCGGAATGGAGGCAAAACCAAAGATGATCAACATCGGAACTTTACTAGAAGAGGACGAGGAGATGCAGCTATAAAGCCTATTACGGGATCACGCAGACATCTTCACATGGTCAATGGAAGACATGCTTGGAATTGACCCGAATTTGGTCTCCCACCATCTCCGGCTCAAACCGGAGATACCACCATTCAAACAACATATCCGCAAGGTGGAAGATATCTACCAAGATGCGGTAGAAAAGGAGTTGCAAAATCTACTAGCAGCAGGATTCATACGAGAAGTCAAGTATCCCACGTGGATATCCAACATGGTGATCATACCTAAGAAGAACGGAGGCGTGCGCATTTGCATCGACTTTAGCAACCTCAACAAGGCGTTCCCTAAGGACAGCTACCCACTTCCAAATATTTACCAGCTGGTCACTGCAACCGAAGGTCACCAGAGGTTATCCTTCATGGATGGCTACTCTGGTTACAACAAAATCACCCTTGCAAGAAGAAGACCGGGAGCATTGGTAGGCCCGAAAAGATGTTTAAATTACGGCCTACGGTATCATCGCAAGTGCACGGTGTCACGGTTGTAGAGCGGGCACGTACGAGTCGAACCCACGAGAGACTTGTGGTGCTCTAGTGATCTAAGGCTTCTTCAACTGAGTTCTAAGTGAGGTAACACAACATTGAGTTGCCGATACGGCTGATGTTTAAATGTGATCCTAAGCTAAGGTAAAAAGACGAGAGATAAATGGGTCTTTGGGGTTATCAAATTCACCACTAAACCCCTATTGTGTGCTCAACTAGTTTGATGTCTTGTTCTTATATCGAGACAAGAGAAGCTTGTCCTTGGCTATCACTTATCTAAGAGTTTCTCCATATAAAGCTTCAATTATCAATTTGATTCTTGACCTAAGTCTTGGTTGTCTAATGAAGAAACGGCCCGATCAAGAGAATCGGTGTAAAAAATAGAAGCAAGAGCTGAACATTCTCAACTCGGTTTTAACCTAACTACAAGTGCATCCATGGCTTTGGCATGCCTTGTGAGAGAAAAGGATTGAGATGTTAAAATTGAAACTATCTTATCAATTAAGCATTCAAGAACATCTTACAGTTTAAACACAATTAGGAATTAGGGTTTCATCTCAAACCCTAACAACTAAATCAAAACATAAAATTAAACATAAATTAAACCTAAATGAGCGCCACTGGCTAATCCGGGCGTGGTTTCTATCAACACCCATCACTCCTATTTATACATGCAGTTCATCCCCAAAACATCTCAAAAATCAAAATAAAATAGAAAATAAAACAAACCCATGCTTTCTGATTCATCCCTTCACTGATTGTGCGGCTCTCAGACACGCCATGCATGGTTGTTGGCTAACCTAACCCTAGTTCTTATCTTCTCTAAGTTAGCTTCTAGGGTTGCAGAAGCTAAGAGAGAGAAAGTAAGAGCTAGAGAGGTGGGTGGTGCGGCTGCTGTTGTGGTGATGATGGTGACAGAAGAGATAAAGGAGTTGGTGGTGGTGATGGCTCTGCAAAACGTCGTGGAAGAAGGAGGTGGAGGTATGGTGTGGGTAGGGTTTTGCAGAGAGGCGTGGGAGAGGAAAGAGAAGGTGGAAGTGAAATGAGTTAGGTCGAGTGGGGGTATAGGGGGTATGGGTGTTTCGTTGTGAGGCACGAACGGCGGGGGGATGATGAACAGCTGCACCGAGCGTTGGATGAAGCTGATGGAGATCTGAACGGTTGAGGAAGGTAGCCGGTTTTGATGTGATCTGGTGTAGCACGGGAGCAGCGATCTTTGATGCACGTGGAAGTAGCGACCGTTGGATGAGGGAGAAAGAAATCTCAACGTCTCAGAGGAAACGGGCTCGGATCGGGTCGTGGGTAGCTCTAGCCCATGTCTTCCTTATTGGGTTGCAAGCCGATTCGCGCGGGCTTGGGCTATCTGCTCCATAGATGCTTGACTCAATTCTTCGCTCTTTTGCTCCTTAGTTTCTCCAGAGCTTTATTTATTACCTAAAAACACAAAATTAATTAATACAAATATTTATTCTTGAAAACAAGGAAAATACGAATATGGGATAATATCCCGATTTATAAGCGCAAAAGATGAGTAAAATGCCAATAAAAAGATGTATAAATATGCACTATTTGGCACTCATCAAATACCCCAAACCTGAATTTTACTTGTCCTCAAGTAAAACAAAAATAAGAAATCCTAACTATACCCCTGTCGCAGTCTCGAATGCATTTAGCGTATGCACTAAGCCTTTAAACCCCTAGGTGTCCCTAGTGGACGAGTTGTAGTCTCGTGAGGGTTTACAAGAGGTGTACCCACAAAACCTTCTCCAACTTCAGAGTGTAAAAAGAGTCTCAAGCCTCCAAGAAGCTATGAGGACATAGAGTTTACGCATGCTAGTAATGAAGTTAGAACTATCGAAGAACGCATTCTCATCCTTAAGTCTTTGAGCGAAGTAACCATACCATATGAAAGAATTCGGATTCGATTGTGATCATAAGCCTCGACTTCCGCCTCACCATTAGGATTTTATGATAATTGCACTCAAAAAGATCGCTTTTTAGTCTCTCATGTGTGCAGGCGGGAATAAAGAGAGAAATCCGCACACGTTGTAGGTAAGAAGGATAACCTTCCGAAATAAAAACGGAGACTCCACGAGGTGTGGACAAAAGAATCTTTTTACGATGATCTCTAAGAAAGGAAAATCAACCATTAGTAAGGGGTGGGAGTACTCACTCACTTCTCACCCGATCGGCAATTAATATCACTCTCTCATAAGAAACCATAGAAACGTCTTCAATCTTCGGTCTTCGGTCTTCGGTCTTCAACTGTTGATGACGAACTTCTGAACTTTACAAAAACTTGAATAATAATTTTTTTTTTTTTTTTTTTTTTTTTTTTTTTTTTTTTTTTTTTTTTTTTTTTATCTAGCATAGTACATGAAACGAAAATAAACACATAATTTTTTTTTTTTTTCTTTTTTTTTTTTTTTTTTAAGTTACAATAAAACGATAAACTCAATTTTTCACAAACTTCATTAATTCTCATCCTATTTTCTTTCTTTTCTTTGTTGCACATAAACCTTGGACTATATCAATTTTCCTTTCAATATTCCCGATTATCGCTCGGTTCTTGACGATGATGTGTTTCTATGGGTCTTGCTTGATTGAGAGAGAGAATGATGCTAACTACAAATCGGTATTTAGAAGTAGTTTTCTTCTTTAGACGTCACCCTCATGATTGACAAAAACTAGCACTCAAGAGATCAAAAGTAGTCTTTGAAAATGGTGCGAAGTTGGGTAGCTCACCATTCCTACCCGGAATTTACGTACGGTGACACACACTCTAATGACTTTTCTAGAAAGTTGCAAAAATTGAAGGTTGGTGCCTCACTTGATGTAAATTGGGTAGTCTCCACTATGGGTGATCACAATTCTACTACCGAATATCTAAACAAGCACCTAATTCGCCCTCTAGGTATGGTTAAATCCAACTTTAACGCTCTAATCAACTAAGGAACCCGATTGCGTCTCCGGCACTTCCAAGTTCTGTTATTTCGGTCAGATTCTCTATGTAAACATAGCTAGAAGCATGCTAGTGACTCTAAAATCTCTAAAAGTTGGAGGTTTTTACAAAAGGTTTTTTAAATATTTTTTTTTTTTTTTTTTTTTTTTTTTTTTTTTTTGAAAATAAAAAGTAAAATAAAAGACTAAAAACTCTAAATGCAAAATAAAAACTAAAAACTCTAAATGCAAATGCACCCCAAACCTAAATCAAACATTGTCCTCAATGTGTTATGCAGATAGAAAAAATTTAAACAAGTCACATACCGAGAGAACTATCTTTGATAAGAGAAAAGGGAAGAGATTCTGGGATGTCGGCCGAGAGCAAGGTTGAGCTTCATTCGTCAAGGCAAAATCCAACATTCTCAGTGGTGATTATATAGGATTAGCACAAAAAAATGCACAAGAAGACTCAACCGATTCAAGAAAGAAAAAATTAACAAGTCCTACAAAAATTTACTAACAGTCTAAAGAGTTGAGGGTCAACCCAATAGAAAATATGTACAAACATTAACAAATATAACATGAAAATGGGCTTTGGTTTATTGGGATTTGGTTTCAATGGGATTCATTTGGTTTTGTTGGGAGCTTTGGTTTATGTGGGAAACCTGGCCCAGCTTGGTTGCACAGCCCAGGTGTTGGGCTTCAGTGTGTGCAGACAGCCCAGCAGATGGGTTCTAGCCTAGATGGTCTGGCCCAGTTTGGCCACAGCCCAGTGATTGTGCAAAGCCTAGTGGAACTGTGGGCTCAGTTTGTGTGTACAGCTCAGGTTGGGTTCAGTGAGAAAGCTCAGCCCAGGGTGTGGGCTTAAATACGATACAGCCCAAAGAGTGGGCGGCTTAGCCTGGGAAAACCTGGTGTGTGGGCTTCGATCTACTACACGGCCCACCGGTGGTACAAGGCTCAAGACTTCTTTGGGTATGCAACAAAGCTCATTCACGAGCTAGCCCCGAATTACATGTGATATGGCATTACACTATGCTTGTTGTGGCTCACGAGATGCACAATTGATGTTAACGAGGTCAATTGGTTTTGCTCGGGGTTATGCTCAAAGGTGTGCTCGAGTCCACACAAATGTCACGGTTGCCTTATGTTACGACGGATGTAGACATTACACACATAAACCCTAGAATGAAAATGGCCATATGTTCACAAATAAATGCACACAAACACAAAGGCGGATGTAGGCTAAGGGATTTCAAGCACAGAACATACATGCATGAGATCACGTACAATCGGGGATGGTGACCTAGCATGGCGGCTAGTGCATGATGCAAACACAGATTAAAGATGCAGCCCAAGGTTATTCAAGGTTCACTGGGTCAGCAGATTCAACAGTGGAAACGCAGTATAGCACAGTTGGGAAACAACCAGGGTTGCACAGATGCACAGTTTTAGAGTCACCACATATAATGCATAATCAGTCCAAAGTACCATGAGGTTTAAAGCTCAACATATTTTCAGATGTGAACCTCACAATTGTGGCAAATGACTCAGCACATAATCAGAGTTAGCATGTTACAACTTGGCTCAACAAGGTCTGCGGTTGAGGCTCAACGGCTTTAGGGAGTGGAGCTCGGGCGATTGAAATTATGGGTGCGAGTTCACGGAGCGGCGATGTCAAAAGGGTTTACAAAGCACGAGCGAAATCACGGGGTATTGCACAGAGTGCGGAGTTAACAAGTACATTCATGCCAAGAAGTTCATGCAAGGGTGATACAAGCCATGCTCACAAACACAAGCTTTAAATTGCACACAAGATAATGGCACGGAGTTATGTTCGGGTCGGTTTTGTGAGTTCATGCAATTCGATTCGGTGCAATGTCATAGTTCTCGGCTAGCATGTATGAATTCAAATATCATGGAGTTTTCGGTGATGAAAATTGGTGGCACTTGGTCGGGATGTGGGCATGGAGCACAAAATGTAGCTCATTCAACTAGCAAGAGACCACTCACCTTATAAGTCGCGAGAGGTTGCTTAAGGTTTTTGCAAAACTCCGGTTTTGCGCCTTCTTCTTGGGTTGGCTCAGCCTTGCCGCTTGCACTGTTAGCTCAACAAGCAAAGTTCAGTACTCAATGTTATGCAATAAGCATGAGCTAGTGTGCTACGATGGATGAGAACTAAGCTCCGAGCAAAGCACTCAGACTTCAGGGCTATGCTACAGGGAACAGTGTCAAACTCAGTTCTCAGTGCTACAGGAAATGCACTGAGAGTATCTTGGACTGAAAGGGATCAAAAGTTACAAGGCAGCACTAAGATACAGGGCTGCTTAGTCTCCTTGTAACTAATGACAAAGCTCGAAATTTGAGCTAAAAGTTACGGGGGCTAGTGATGACTACAAGTTATACTAAGACAGGTGAAGATTGAAATAAGTTGCTAAGTTATAGAAATAGAAGCTAAGTTACACTAACACTAAGCTACAAATGATATCTTTGAGATGCAAATTAACAATCTTTGAGTTATACCAATGCGGATGATATCTTTGAGATGATATCTTTGAGATGATAGATGCAAAGTTATAATATTCAAGGAGTTACAAGAAACAAAACAAAACATGTATATACAGGGATGATTGAAAAACAGTGAAGCGAGCCAATGAACACAGGGCACGCGCCAAGTCCCCGGCAGCGGCGCCAAAAACTTGGTAGGCCCGAAAAGATGTTTATATTTTACGGCCTACGGTAATACCGCAAGTGCACGGTGTCCGGGTTGTAGAACCGAGCACGTCTGAGTCGAACCACGAGACTTGTGGTGCTCTAGTGATCTAAGGCTTCTTCAATCGAGTTCTAAGTGAGGTAACACAACATTGAGTTGCCGATACGGCTGATGTTTAAATGTGATCCTAAGCTAAGGTAAAAGACGAGAGATAAATGGGTCTTTGGGGTTATCAAATTCACCACTAAACCCCTATTGTGTGCTCAACTAGTTTGATGTCTTGTTCTTATATCGCATAAGAGAAGCTTGTCCTTTGGCTATCACTTATCTAAGAGTTTCTCCATATAAAGCTTCAATTATCACTGAAGTTCTGACCTAGAGTCTTTGGTTGTCTAATGAAGAACAGCCGAGTCAAGAGAATCAAGTGTAAAAAATAGAAGCAAGAGCTGAACATTCTCAACTCAGTTTTAACCTAACTACAAGTGCATCCATGGCTTTGGCATGCACTTTGAGAGAAAAGGATTGAGATGTTAAAATTGAAACTATCTTATCAATTAAGCATTCAAGAACATCTTACAGTTTAAACACAATTAGGAATTAGGTTTCATCTCAAACCCTAACAACTAAATCAAAACATAAAATTAAACATAAATTAAACCTAAATGACTGCCCTGGCTAATCCGGGCGTGGTTTCTATCAACACCCATCACTCCTATTTATACATGCGGTTCATCCCAAAACATCTCAAAAATCAAAATAAAATAGAAAATAAAACAAACCCATGCTTTCGATTCATCCCTTCACCGATTGTGCGGCTCTCGAGACACGCCATGCATGGTTGTTGGCTAACCTAACCCTAGTTCTTATCTTCTCTAAGTTAGCTTCTAGGGTTGCAGAAGCTAAGAGAGAGAAAGTAAGAGCTAGAGAGGTGGGTGGTGCGGCTGCTGTTGTGGTGATGATGGTGACAGAAGAGATAAAGGAGTTGGTGGTGGTGATGGCTCTGCAAAACGTCGTGGAAGAAGGAGGTGGAGGTATGGTGTGGGTAGGGTTTTGCAGAGAGGCGTGGGAGAGGAAAGAGAAGGTGGAAGTGAAATGAGTTAGGTCGAGTGGGGGTATAGGGGTATGGGTGTTTCGTTGTGAGGCACGAACAGCGGGGGATGATGAGAATTTGCACCGAGCGTTGGATGAAGGCGATGGAGATCGAACGGTTGAGGAAGGTAGCCGGTTTTGATGTGATCTGGTGTAGCACGGGAGCAGCGATCTTTGATGCACGTGGAAGTAGCGACCGTTGGATGAGGGAGAAAGAAATCTCAACGTCTCAGAGGAAACGGGCTCGGATCCGGGTCGTGGGTAGCTCTAGCCCATGTCTTCCTTATTGGGTTGCAACTGATTCGCGCGCGGGCTTGGGCTATCTGCTCCATAGATGCTTGACTCCAATTCTTCTGCTCTTTTGCTCCTTAGTTTCTCCGAGCTTTATTTATTACCTAAAAACACAAAATTAATTAATACAAATATTTATTCTTGAAAACAAGGAAAATACAGAATATGGGATAATATCGATTTATAAGCGCAAAAGATGAGTAAAATGCCAATAAAAAGATGTATAAATATGCACTATTTGGCACTCATCAAGCATACTGCGTTCTTACCCCACGAGGCATGTATTGTTATACAAGGATGCCTTTGGACTAAAGAACGCGAGGGAAACATACTAGCGACTGGTAGACTAAATCTTTAAACCATGGATAAGCAAGATACTGGAGGTTTATGTGCACGATATGCTTGTCAAAAAAAAAGAGGCGGAAAACCACCTCATACCTAAGGGAAATATTCGAGGCCATGAGAAACTTTCACATGAAAGTGAACCCGGAGAAATGCACTTTCGGAGTAACCTCAGGAAAATTCCTAGGATATTTGGTGACTAAGCGAGGAATAGAAGTGGACCCCGAAAGGGTCAGAGCAATAATGGAAATGCCATCTCCGTAAACACTAAAAGGAGTAAAAAAGATAAATGGAATCTTAGCCTTCATGGGAAGATTGATAGTAAGATCATCGGATAAATGTAAAGCATTCTTCGATACACTAAGGAAAGGAAGCAGGTTCATGTGGACCACGGAGTACGAGCAAGCTCTCCAAAATATCAAAGAACACCTGGCTTCGGTACCCATCCTACAGAATCCGGAGCTAGGTGAAATACTCACCTTATACTTGGAAGCAACAAGCTACGTTGTGAGCGCAGTGCTGGTACGAGACCAAGGACAAGGAGAAAATCCCATCTACTACATCAGCAAAACAATCAGTTCAGCGGAGAGTAACCACACCAAAGTGGAGCCGCTTATATATGCCTTAGTAGTGGCAACACAGAAACTAAGGATATATTTTGACGCACATACCTTTCGAGTCTTCAAGAAGGCTCGGATAGGTCAAATCCTCGATATCACGGAGAAAATTGGAAGGGTGGCAAAATGGAACGCCATGATCAAACAGTTCCATATAATTTTTGAAACTAGGAAGGATGAGAAATCACAGATCCTAGCAGACTTTCTGGCAGACCTACCTCTCAGCGACGAAGCGGAGATAAACGACATCTCCGGAATGGAGGAAGACAAGCAAGAACCAGAAGATCTCCTGGAACCTCAGAATTCATGAAGATGGGAAATATTCGTAGACGGCTCCTCCAATGGAGAAGGCGCAGGCATAGGGATTGTAATAACAACCCCTACCAGAGACCGACTCATCTATGCGTTCAGGTTAGAATTCGAAAAATACACCAATAAAATCACGGAGTACGAGGCGGTCATACATGGTTTACGCTTGGCACGGGAGCTAGGCCTATCAGATGTTCGTTTGACTAGTGACTCACAGTTGGTCATTAGACAAATCGAACTCAAATACCAAACTTTGGATCCAGTGCTATCTTCGTATCTAAAGTTAGCGCAGGAGCATGCGTCAAAGATCAGCAACGTAACATTTAGACATGTCTGTCGAAAAGATAACAGAGACATGCATATGCCTTAGCATTCATATCATCAATGCTAATTAAGGGACATAAGTACCACCTCCGTGCAAATTAGAAGAATATATGAATCTTCGATAGAAGGACCAATCTCAGGTGCTGAGGAGGCTTTGGCCGTTCAAACTCGGGCCATGAGAGAAGCTGAAAAATGAAAAGAAGACGGGGGAGTAAGAGAACCAGGTAACGAAGTCTAAGAGTCTGAAAAAGAGAAATCCATGTAAGACAAAGACAACGAAGATGAAGCGGAGGATGATTGGAGGATTCCAATTCACCAATACCTCGACAAAGGCACCTTACCAGCAGATGTCAAAGAGGCCCGGAAACTTGAATCAAAAGCAGCAATGTACATCCTTCGTGATGGAATACTGTATAAATGGTCATTTCTCGGACCTCTAATGCGGTGCCTCTCACGAACCGAAGGAAGGAAAATACTCCATTATATACACAGCGGAGATTCCGGCAATCATAGTGGAAGAAGGTCCTTGGCGGTCAAAGCCAAAATGCAAGGATACTACCGGCTAATCATGGACGAAGATTCAAAGAATGTGGTTAAGCGCTGTGAAAGATGCCAACGCTTTGCCAATAAGATTAAAGCACCAGCAACGGAGCTTAACTCGGTCATCATCCCTTGGCCATTTGTCAAGTAGGGGATTGATATTGTCGGACCCTTGATAGAGGGAACCTCGAAAAGGAAATATCTTATTGTGGCTACGGATTACTTGACCAAGTGGGTGGAAGCAAATGTTTTGGCAAGAATTAGGGACACAGATGTCTTTAAGTTCTTGTTTGAGCAAATCATATGCAGGTTCGGAATACCAGCTGCCATAGTCTCTGACAATGGCAAGCAACTACAAGGAAAGAACATTGATATGTTGTTCGATACTTTAAACATTCAGAAAAACAAATCCACTCATATATACCCTAAGAGCAATGGACAAGCGGAGGCAACTAACAAAAAAATAACGATGAACTTGAAGAAAAAGAAGGAGCATACAAGAAAAGATGGTGCGAACAACTGCACAATGTCCTGTGGGCCTACCAAACTACAAGAAGGGCGGCCACGGGAGAAACTCCATTCTTGCTAACCTATGGAGCCGAAGCGGTCATCCCAACGGAGATAATACTTCCAACGACAAAAACGGAGGAATGGGAGAAGAATCTAACAACGGACCTAATGTTGGAAAATCTCGATGATCTTGAAGAAAGGAGGGAAGTGGCTTTGCAAAAGATTGTAAACTATCAACGAAGGCTAGCTCGCGAATACAACAAACGGGTCATCCCTAGAAACTTTGTGGTCGAAGAATACGTATTACTTCAGATACCACCATATCAAAGAAAGAAGGAGTGGGGAAAGCTAGATCCAACATGGGACGGTCCCTACATCATACATGACATCGCTGGAAAATGGTCATACTACCTAAGGACCCTCAAAGGTGAAGTATTTCATCACCCTTGGAATGAAATGTACCTAAAAAAGTACTACCCGTAAGAGAATGTTGATTACTCAGGAGAAGAAGGTAACATGCAGTAGCCTACCATGTTCTATCCCTAATCAAAGGTATTATAAACCTTACTAATCAATGAAATAAACTTTTTGCTAAAAGAAAGTTAAATTTTGATTAGATACAAATTGGGTTAGAATAAACACCCTCCGTCAGGATTGACGATGAGACAAGGCAAGACATAGCTGCGCATATGTCAATACTCGGATTCTCGGGGCAATAGCTCCCCTTCATGAGGCAATAAGAAAAGTAAGATATCCCCTATAGAGATACCTTGTCGAAGTAAAGCAGTCTTCGCGCTAAACGCGTAGGGTTACAGGAAAACTATTTCCCACGTAGGGACCTTCGCCACCACGGTACCTTCTGGACAAAGGATACTTAGGTAGGACGATGAATGTTACACCCAAGATTAAACATACCTTAGCACCTTGTGATGACTTGGATATGCGGTCAATTAGACACAATACGTCTACAAACAAAATATTCATGAAATAACATAGGTAAAGTAATAATGTTACCAAAATATGACTGACGTGTCTTAAAATTTGCAGATAACGGAGGTTCAAAACATCACAAAGCATTGTTTCAAAGAAAAGAGACACTAAAGCCAAAAAAGATGCCTCGGCTGAAGGCATAATACAACAAGGAGATTGTTTAAATAAAGCAAGAAATAACAAAATCAAGGGTAAGGAAGACGACGAAAGACCACTCCTTCATCCTAACGTTCAACTTCCGCAAAGGCGTCATTGATATAATCAATGGCCGACTTATCGAATCGAACCTTCATTTGGGAGGCACTGAGCCGCGGATCGAGGCGATTTCGATTAAGCTCTATCACCTGAGCACTAAGCTGATCATTATCTTCTTTGGAGCGCCTCAGCCTTGAAATTTGCAGCAAAATCAAACTGGAGTGATATCTCTAACGAAGATACTTGACCCTCAAGACGATTGATCTTGGCATTTGCTCCCACCAGCTGCTCCTGAAGACCTGCGAGTACAAAGGGTGTAAGTCATGAGAAGAAGCAACGAAGGATACAAAGAATGTTGCTGGAAAATAAGGACCTTAAGCTACCTCCTGCATGGCTAATGGATTCTTCTAAACTATGTTGGGCCTCAGCAAGGTCCACCTCAGCAGCTTCGAGATCTTCCACAAGGGTATGTCGTTCAGTCCGAAGATCATCAACATCAATCCGGAGCAAAGCATTCTCAGAGGATAAGACCTGGTACACATTCTCTAACTCTTCCAGCCTTTTAACCAAAGATGCATGAAAGAGGACATGGAACCAGCCTCAACAAGTCTATTCTTAAGAGAACAGACCTCAAAAGATAGTATATTACGTTCTGCGGTAACCTTAGATAAGGAAGCGCGGGCATCTTCGACATCCGCATGATACTTATTGCATATAATTTCTTGGGCTAGGAGGCATTTGTCGACCAAGGAAATATCCTCATTTTCCTTTAAAATGAGACCCTCTTTCCACTTAAGGGCTTCATCACATTCTTTACGAAGCAAAGCCATCTGCTTCACAAGATTTGCGTTATGAGCAGATTCAAAGGAAATTTAGGTCTCGTTATGAACAAGCACATTCATCAACCTGTCCGATAATACCAAACATCGGGGCATAAATATCGGTTCCAACATGAAGTTTAATTAAGGCTCGAATCCGCACAAATATGGTTTCGGCGGGCGAATAAGGAAAATGAAGATCACCTGTGGCTCAAACCTGGCCACGTAAACCAGAAAAAAAAGGTGAGAGTTATCTTTAACTCAAAACATATCCATATACGTCCTAGGCGGCCAAAAACAATAGAGGAGGCGGCCTATGGCTAGTACATATCTAAGTACGAGAAGCCAGGGGCAAGGACGAAGCTTATGTTTGGCACGAATGTATCTATATACATTTTCAACAGCCAAAGACAATCACAAAAACTTCCGACAACAACATCATACAAAGGGTCAAAATCTATCAGGGGAGTCTCACTAAAATAAGATCCCCCAGAACAAATATAAAACCAACCACAAAGAAGAGGGCTCCATAAGCAAATATGCCTTTTCCTCTTTGAAAGCTACATGAATTAGATCTCTAAGAGAAAAAGGGGGCAAACATACATCAACCACAGTCGAAAGCATCAAAGAAATCCGAAAATTACTAAACATTGTTCCAAAACATCAAAAGGAAATGCTTCAACTAAGAAGAAGAAGGATATCCTAAGCCAACGACATCTCCTAAACCATGCTCATAATTGGAAAGCTCCTCCTTAGCAGTAAGGGCCACCGCAGAAGCATCGCATAAGGATCGGAGGATACGCCAAAAATCACCACTGCACTGCATCACCCTTCGAGGAGGTTCTCTAACCACATGATGTCCAGTTATCTCAGACTGTACGCGAACAAAGGAAGGAATAAGATAAGAAGTACAAAGTAAGGTATCAAGAGGATTACAAAGCACTAAGATAGGATCGTATGATCCTTACACTAGCGGGTGTTAGCTCAAATATACCAGGTGAAATCCCTCTCTTCTTTTCCATAGTAGCTACGGAGTTTCCATCAGATCTAAGAGCAGTCCTAGCAGCAGAACTAGGGGCAGTTCCGACAGAAGAAGCAGGGGCAGACTACAAAAAGTTATCAGAATAACAAGCAAAAGTTACTATACCAAGCAAAGGTTATGAATCAAAGAATAAAATGAAAAAACTCCGAGAAAGCGAAGGTTACCTCGTGAGAAGCAGCAGGGTTAAAGACCCAAGGTTGATATTCATCACACTTAGAGGGAAAAGAAAAAGATGCATGGGGAACGCTAGGGTCTGCAGCAGTAAAACCAAAAACCCAAGGACCCGTCACAAGAAAATGAGTATACGCCCAGAACTTATCTCGATGAAGACGAAAATACTTGGTGATCTCAGCTAAAGACGGGTGAGCGTAGATATCCTTATCACGAAGCTGAATTCTTTGAAGCTCATGGTGAGGAGGAGGAGGAGGAGGAGGAAGATCATCAACGACAACCTCTTCTACCTCAGGATCCGCAGCAGCCTCAGGGACCACAACCATCTCAGTATCAGCAGGTACCTCAGTGTCCTCATGAGGTGGAGTTAGCGTAGCATCAGGGTGATACATCCTCGGAGAAGGATCAGTAGACGAAGAGGGTCTCTGTTCCGTCCGCGTAGGCTTTTTCGAAAGTTTCATGATCCCTGACACCAGCAGGAAGAACATTCAATCAACAATGGCGGACTGGAGTTACAATCGACCCAAAAGCTTGGCTGGGGCAGAAATGGTAGTACTTTGGGCATGGGTTTATCAAGAAACAACCAAGGGAAACAATTTCGTCCACCCAAAGAGGCGAAAAACATGGTCGATCAACACATTCAAAATCCAGCGGACATGGAGCAATCATGATACATTCATGATGAAAAAGCACGAAAAGGAGAAAACCCATGTTCTCATACAATACAGAGAACACAACAAAAGCTTCAAACACCACATGTATACATCCAACAACCTCAATGGTGTTCAATGGCAGTTAACCAAAGTCGAAGCAAGGAGAATCCATGATGAAAATCCAAACAAACAGAGAAGAAGCAAAAGTATCACTTACTTGTGTGAGATGATTATTTGTTGAACCTGAGTCTTAGCGAAATGAAGAGAATATCAACAGTTGACAGAGGAAGAAAATCTCTACGAAAGAGATAGAGAGCGACAGTTCGAGGGGAAAACAGAGTTAATGAAAATTCCTTTCCTCTACTCCTTTCTTATAGGCGGCTGAAGGATCCAAAAATTTGGACGTCCCGAAATTCAAGGGGAGGTTATTGCGTGAAAGGACATGTGGGGCCACCCAATCGGTACGTGCAAAAATGGCGGCATTACGGGAGTTTTTCTTCCAATCCTACCAAACGGCAGAATATGAAAGAAAAGGGGAAAACTGTGAATACCAATATTCCGCAGAGCATGTGTCACGATCTTAGTGGCCGCACATGAGTTAATTATATATCCCTCGCTATACAGAAGAACCTAAGTAGCAGAGGATACCTTCGTAGATCTACTTTATCTCATCCCAAGAAGGGATACCTCGACAGCCAAGATGAAAGAAGTAAAAGCCTAGTCTAGGGGAAGGCAGCTGGCGAAGGGACAGAGGTAGATGACATATCTAATCAGCATTAAATGCACAAATCTCTTATCTACATGCATAATCAAAGCACGTGGAGAGAGATGATATGGCGGAACCTGACTGGCAGAGGCTGGCGGTGAACGAATGTACAATCTGTACCGAGGTTAGGAAGTTCACAAAGGAATGTGGTTCAGCTGAGGTGGCAAAGTTCGACTAGAGAAAACACGCGGCGAACGAAGGTACCATTTGTACGAAAGGTATATCAGGAAGCGATTGGTCCAAAGACAGCAAATATATGCCTGGAGCAGAAGGGGCTATAAATACCAAGTCTCACCAACAAATAAGGGGCATTCAATATCTAGGAGAGAATATCTAGTCTTAAGCTTATACCTCTTTAATTTTTAGAACTTAAGTATTTACTTCAACTTGAGTTCTCTCTATTACTTTGGGAAGCATTTAAGATCTTTGTAACCACCATAACTTAATACAAAACAATCACTCATTACCCCGTGGACGTGGACGTAAACGAAAGTCAAACCACGTAATCTCTTTTGTCTCATGATAACTTAGTAGCTTTTACATTATATTTGTGTTTCTTAGTTATTATTATGATCTTGAGTATCTTTTACTACTTAGCATTATCGGTTCAACAGAGGCATCAATACTACTTAGTATCCGATTCTGTGAGCTGTATACATTACATAGACTATGGGAAAATTAGTAGTCACAGCTAGTGCTCTCAGAATTATATTGGAGTTAGTCCATACATATTGCTAAGCGAAATATTGGGTGTGGTTTTTAGACCCCCGCTTTTTCAATTGGTATCAGAGCCGGCAAACACGTTTAAGACCTCATAAATCTGCGTTTGTAGCGATCTGACTCTATGGACAAAGGAGCTATCTGTATAAAAGTACCACCAGTCTTCGATGGCTCTAATTAATTATTGTGGAAAATTTCTATGCATGCCTTTTCTCAAGCGCGTGATTTTCAATCATGGGTTTATGTTGTTAATGGCTATAATCCCCAAGTAGTTACGGTGGGCAATGTAACTATTCCAAAGGATATCAGTGATTACGATGTTGTTGAGATTCTCGCTGCAAAGCAAAATTCTGGCGGATTGAATGCAATCATCCATGCCATTACCATAGATCTTCAGCACCATGTGACTATGTGCACTCGGTCTAAAGATGCTTGGGACATCTTAGAAACCGTATTTGAAGTGAATACCTGTGAAAAATAAGCTAGGCTTCAAAACCTAAATTTTGATTGGGAAAACCTTCGTATGGCATATGAACATTCATTTGATGAGTTTAATCACAAAGTGTATGAAATTGTGAATGCCTCTTTTGCGTTGGGTAAGACTATTTCTGAAAAGGACATTGTGATGAAAATTCTCAGATCTTTGCTATCTAGGTACGATTCTTAGAAACATGCCATCGTAGAAGGAAATAACCTTGATGTGCTTTCCATAAATACTCTGGTTGGGAAGTTTAAGATCTTTGATCATGAGCATGTATCAAAATCTGGAAGGGATATTGCTTTTAAAGCACAAAAGAACACTAAATTACTTGATAAAAGTAAAAGTGTTGGCACCTGTGAAGATGATCCTTCTGAGACTGATTCATCAGATGAAAAGCTTGGCAATTCTGTCTCTTTGATCATAAGACAGTTTAGAGATCTTCTTTTGAAGAGAAATAAACGGTTCACTAGAGATAAACCTATGTCATCAGTTAAACCTCATAATCGTGTTCCTCCTAAAAACAGGGACACTGACAATACCGATGACGAGGATATGCCACAGTGCTTGAAGTGTAAAGGCTTTGGTCATTTTGCAAATGAGTATCCAAATCGTAGAAAATACACTGGAAACAAAGGTTTTGCTGCAACTCTTGATGAAATGCCTGATCACTATGATTCAAATACAGATGAAAAATCAAGTGTTGCGCTCCTTGCTGAAAATATTAATTTTGATAATTGTATCAATCTTGATATTTTTCGTGGAGAGACTTCTTCAACAGTTTTGGAGGATAAAATAGATTTTTCCCTATCTACTGGAGATTGTATGTCTAATGTTTCAGGCACCACAATTTGTCTTGCAGTCTGCTCCGCTATTGTGTCTGAACCATCCTCCACGTTGACATATTCTTACTGTGCTCTTAAGGGTCACACACTCTCAAATTATTTCAAGTACAAGCATAAAGTAAGATATGTCAACGAACTTCAACGGAGAGAAAATCGATTAGCAAATAAGCTTAAACTTGTTCAGAAATCGTCTGAGGTATGTAAACTAAATCCCTCTCCGAAAAGGTTAATTTCTAAAGAACCAATTAGACCTCTCCGGAAAAGAACAAGGTCTAAGCATTATGTGGAAGAACTAGTTAGGAACTCTTTCCAAAAGGTTCATGGTGGACAAATTATTGTTCACCCCAACACAACTTAATTGTGATGGCCGTGCATCTTGTTTCAAGTGCCTGATTTCAAAGAGACAAGAGTGATGCACATTCAGGTCTTAAAAAGAAAAGAAAAGAAAATCCTATTTCTTTGGTTTTTTTCTTTTGTTTGTTTGCGTTCAATAAAAAATTGGTTGATCCTTTCATATCACAAATTGGTATTGAAATGGTCTTTCATTTTTTTAAAGAAGGGTTAAAATCGACAATTCTACCCTCTTTAGGGCTGAGAATTGAGCGTACGTGAATCCTTAGTTTTTATAAAGGTTTCGTACCCCAACATTCCTTTTTCCTTCTCAAAAAAAGAAAAAAAAATAAAAAAAATCTTTTCATCACAAGTTTGCTTGTAGACCTTGTTCAGTGATTTTTTTCTCACAAACCTATTTTTATGGAGACTCCAAGCATCATGACTTCTGATGGAAAAGATGTTAATATGATTGTTAAGCCGTCAATCATGAAGGAAAAAAGATAAATTGGTATCTCCCTTACCCTCAAGTTTGAAAAGAAAAAGGAGGAATGTGAGAAAACCAAGGGTTGTTCCTTCAAATCTTCAGAAGTTTTCTGGTGTTCTTGAAGAGTTGAAGGAAATAAGAAAGGAGATGAAGCAAATAAAGGCTTTTTTGTTTAAGACTCTTGAAATTCAGAAGACCCTGGTTCGGCATCAGTCAAGAAGGTTCATTGAAATTGACTCCTATCTCCATGAATCTTATGATCCAATGGCTGTCGACTAGGAGTTCAAGGACGATATATAAGGAATTTTTCAAAGGTCTTAATGTCTAGGAAACTTCTTATGAGATATTATTCTTATGTTTTAAGAAGGATAACTAGGGTTTGGAATAGCCATTATTGTGAGTACACATAGCTATTTCCAACGATTTTTATCTTGCAATGTTTTTAGATTTATTTACTCCCTCCGTACCACATATATAGGCGGAGGGACCAATTCTCTTAGATTAAGAAATTTTTATTGATTTTATACATTTGTATGTGTTTTCCTGTTTTACCCTTAATTATATTCCCAATGTTAGAGACATATACTCAATTGTGATGATTCCCAAGCAAATAAATAGGGGTAATACAAGTAAAAAACCGTTTTTAAATTTGGACTCCGCCTATATGGTGGTACAAGGAAAAATGGAAATTCTGCCTATATAATAGGTACGGAGGGAGTATTAAAATTCTAAAGTTTATTTGGAAGATGATATTGCTGTATTAATCTTTATGATTTTATATATTGCAACTTGTTATGGGATATGTGTGTTTGCGTCCGTGAACTATGATTGTCCCATACGTGGTCAAAAGTTAAGTCTTTCATATGTCATTATGCAAATATTGATAAAAGATTGAATGAACTTTTGACAAACAAAAGTTAAGCCTATATTATGTCATTATGCAAATATTGATGGAAGATAGGATAAACTTTTGTGTACAAAGATTAAGTATATTATATGTCTTTATGCAAATATTGATGAAAAATAGAATGAATCTTTGAATATTCCGCAATATTGGTTTCATGATCCACATGTTTATGTAAATACTGTACGGCTCCGTAAGTTTTCTTATGTGGAGCATTTCCGATTAAATTAATCATGCGTTGTCTTGTGGTTAATTTAATTGAGTATTTTGGATACAAATTCATGTTTCATGTGATTTGTTAATGTCCAAAGAAATCCTTCTTTTCTTGTGAATGTAAGGTCGCTCTTATTGTTCATTCAGGAATGACATTTTATGGGGGAGAGTTCTTATTTGAACTTGTGCTTAATTTCCATATCTTTGTGGGGAGTGCGGGTGTGGAATATTATAGGGGTTATCTTGTATCTTTATAAACTATTTGATGAATGCATTTAGCTTCGGATATATGATTGCATCTAAACAAAGTTGATATGTGGTTCTCTTTTGGTCATGAAGTATCTCTATGGAAATTTCATTAGGATCCCACTAGTTTTCGTACCTTTGACAATTTATATTAACAAAAAGGGGGAGAATTAATGTGTAGTTCACACTATAAATACATATGGTTTACGGATCATTATGTAAGGGGGGAGTGGTTTTCAAGTGAGATGCAGTATTGAATAAGGGGGAGCGATACATATCACCATAGTATTGTTGTCAAAGTTGTGATACAATTGAACTTTGATGCTGTGTAATAATACTATGACACTGTATAACAATGATTGAGTGTTATTGTTTTCTCATTGTTATAGCTACGGATCTTCAACAACTATGATGCTGAGTTAAACACATTTAGAATCATTGGAGTACTTGGAAGTGACGAAGATTTCGAGTAATGTTGAAGAACCAAGGAGATCAAGCATTTGGATGAGAATCTACAAAGTTTATTTATTTTGTAATCCATATGTATTGATAGTTTTGTCACTAAAACTGACAAAGGGGGAGATTGTTAGAGCACTGCTCGGTCGAACTCGCAAGCGTTGCTATCTCAAGCTTGTTTGTCAAGTTTAGTTGCCAAAACTATAAGTCTTGATTCCTAGTCTACTTATAAATAGATCTTGGATTAGGATAGTAAGTGTAGTTGAGCTTTAGAATCCACGGCTTTCATCGAATGAAGACGAAGAACTACTCAAGGGAATTTTTGGAACTTCATCAACAAAAGGTATGTGGAGACTTGAACTCATCTATCACTCAAAAGTCTATCTACTCTATCTCATATTTGAGACAAAAAGTCGTATTGCTATATAGACTTCAATTATACACATTTGGTATTTCAAGCCGAGTTTATCTCGCTTATCTATTTCTCGAAATATGTGTTAGTAATCTTTCACTTTAACCAAGTTCATCTTTTATTCTTGACGAAAGTCAAAAGATGATCATGTGAGAATCGCCTTGTAACATCTTACATGATTTGTGTGAGATAGTCATTTGATGTAGACTCGGAATGTTTCGTATTGATCATTCGATCATTTGAAAATTGCTTTGAAGCTAATAGTTTGTGTGGGACAGCTATTGTCGTCTTCCAAGAATGTTTCAATGATTGAAATAAGGGTTTATAACATGTAACCATGATTGGATATAAACATAGTGTGTATTGACATTTGTGTAAAGTCCAAAACCGCGAACCATGGTATGCGTACCCGTACACGTACTGGTTGGTTGTTGGAATTCCGGGAACTAAGTATGTGTACCCGTACGCGTACTGGCGGAAGTTCAATTTCCGTGAATTTATGCTGGAGTTTGGAAGTGTAAAATGGTATGCGTACACGTTTGCATACTTAAGTAGATCATGTTCTAAAATCGGTTTGTGAATGAATCAATACATTTATATAATAAGGAATGCAGCCTTTTGCAAACCGTGGCTATAATTTTCATGAAATGGTTAGTGAATCAAAATCGATTTTGCTTCAATTGTGTCTTGTATACTTCTATGAGAATATAAACAATTGAAAAACTTTCTAACTAGTTTCATTTGAGTCATTTGAACTAGTTATGATAAAGATGAATAAGGTTGATATGAAAGTGATCATATGGCTAACCATTGGTTAACTATTGTTGAACCAACTAAGTGTACACGTTTAGGTACAGTTACCTTTATCTAAATGATGGTACATTTCAATTGTGTATAACAAGCTAAGTTCGATCTAACGGTTGAAAAATATTATCTTGAATCTAATCAGGTTTTCATATAACGGTGAATATTGAATGCTTTGTTACCAAGGTAACATTGATTACAAACCCTGATTTGAAGACTATATAAAGGAGAACTCTAGCAACTGGGAGAACTATTTCCCACACCTCATGTGTGATACTAGTTGCGACTAGAGTCGATTCTCCTTTAACCTTAGGTTTTTCCAAAACTCTATAGGTTAACGACTTGACGACTTCATTGGGATTATGAAGCTAGACCCAACTATTTCTCTGTAGTTACGTGTTCTGATCTTGTTGTTTTCTATTTTGATTAAGTATTATCTTCTTTAATATTTTCTCGAGATTTATTCTCCAATAGGCAAGATTGAAAAGTATTCACAACCATCTTCGTCTTATCGTTTGTGATTCCACGATATCTTGTTTCGTTAATCGATTAAGATTATTGTGAGGTGATTGGTAATACTAGGCTGTTCTTCGGGAATATAAGTCTAGTTTATCAATTGGTTCCTGTTCACCTAGATTTATCAAAAGACATAACAAAACTCGTAGGTATATCTGTGGGAGACATATTTATCTATTCAATAGACTTTTCTGTGTGAGACAGATTTGTTCATCAAGTCTTCGACTTTGGGTCGTAGAAACTCTTAGTTGTGGGTGAGATCAACTAAGTTAATCAAGTGTGTAGAATCCGGCGTGGTTCAAGAGGCGTAAGGAACGCAACTGTACCTTGATTAGTGTGAGATTGGATAGGGATCAACTACATTCCAGTCCGAAGCTAACTTGGAGTAGGCTAGTGTCTTTAGCGGCTTAATTCAGTGTGGTTTTCAAATCTGGACTAGGTCCCGGGGTTTTTCTGCATTTGCGGTTTCCTCGTTAACAAAATTTCTGGTGTCTGTGTTTGTTAGAGCATTGCTCGGTCGAACTTGCATGCGTTGCTATCTCAGTGATCAAAACTATAAGTCTTGATTTCTAGCCTATGTAGCTAAAGGTCTCAGACTAGGATAGAAAGTGTATTTGAGCTCAAGAACTCCATGGAAATCATCATACAAGATGAAGGACTACTCGAGGAACCGGTGGAACTTCATCGACTAAAAGGTATGTGTAGACTTGAACTTATCTGTCACACACAAGTCTATTTACTCTATATCCTAATCTTGAGAAAAATGTCGTTTAGACGTATAGACTTTCATTATACACATTTGCTATTTCGAGACGATTTTAACTCGCCTATCTATTTATCTAAATATGTGTTGGTAAGCTTTCGCTTTAACCGAATTCATCTTTACCTAGTGACGAAAGTCATGATATGTTTCAATCACTTTGGAAATTGCTCTGACGAAAAATGGTCTATGAATAACGGCAATATAACGTTCTCTGAGAATGTTTCAATGATTGAAATGAGAGTTTAGATTACATAACCATTGGTAGGATATAAGCATTGTTGTGGAAACACATATATGTATAAGTCCTTATTCCTTGAACCAAAGTTTGTGAACTTTATTGATCAATAGAAATGGAAGTGGAACAAGCTAAGTACGCGAACTGGCGGAAGTTCTCGACCTGAGAATTTATGCTGGAGTTTGTGAACTCCTTCCATGAGCTTAAGTCCATGAACCCAGTCCGCGAACTTGAGTAGGTTATATCTAAAACCGGTTTTTCTTGAACTAATGTTTATATAAACTAAGGAATGCTTTTGCAAACCGTGGATATAAAGTTCATGAACCGATTCGAGTGAATCAAACCGTTTTTGCTTAGATTGTGTCTTGTGTAGTTACATAAGATCTAAGCAATTGAACAACTCTCTAACTAGTTCATTTGAGTCATTTGAACTAGTTATGGTGAAGAAGAATATGGTTGATATGAGAGTGTTCATATGGTTAACCATTTGGTTGACTATCGTTGAACCAACAAATGTTAATGTTTGGGTACGGTTCATAAACCAAAAATTGAACATTTCGTTTGTGTGTAACAGGCTAAGTTTTCGATCCAACGGTTGAGAAATATTAGCTTGAATCTAATCAGGTTTTTATCTAACGGTGAATATTGAATGCTTTGTTACTAAGATAACATTGATTGCAAACCCTTATTTGAAAGACTATATATGGGAGAACTCTAGCAACTAGGAAACCTAATCCCCACACTTTACGTTTGATACTAGTTTGCTAAGCTAGAGTCGATTCTCCTTTAAACTTTGGTTTTCTTCTTCTAAAACCAGGTTAACGACTTAAAGACTTCATTGGGATTATGAAGCCAGACCGATACTACTTTTCTTGTAGTTGTGTGATCTGATCTTGCAGTTTCTATCGCACGAGTACAATTGAAATAATTTGCTTGAGATTTATATCTCTGATAGGCAAGATAGAAAAGAAATCACAAACACTTCGTCTCATCGTTTGTGATTCCACAATATATTTTTTCGATGCGTCGATTAAGATTATTGTGAGGTGATCAATAATACTAGGATGTTCTTCGGGAATATAAGTCCGGGTTATTGATTGGTTCCTTTTCACCTTGATTTATCAAATTACGGATCAAAACTCATAGGTTTATTCGTGGGAGACGAATCTATCTATTTCTATATACTTTTCTGTGTGATACATATTTGTTTATTAAAGTCTTCGACTTTGGGTCGTAGCAACTCTTAGTTGTGGGTGAGATCAGCTAAGGGAATCAAGTACGTAGCATCCTGCTGGGATCAGAGGTGTAGGAGCATAATTGTACCTTGGATCAGTGTGAGATTGATTGGGGTTCAACTACAGTCCAGATCGAAGTTAATTTGGATTAGGCTAGAGTCTGTAGCAGCTTAATACAGTGTGTGTTCAATCTGGACTAGGTCCCGAGGTTTTTCTGCATTTGCGGTTACCTCGTTAACAAAATTCTGGTGTCTGTGTTATTCTATTCCGCATTATATTTGTTTATATAATTGAAATATCACAGGTTGTGCGTTGTTCAATTAATTAGAATATCCGACCTTTTGGTTGTTGATTTAAATTGATTGACACTTGGATATTGGTCTTTTGTACCATCCAAGTTATCTCTCTTTGATAAAGACTCGCAGATTTCTATTTGCTTGAGTAAAGATCAAATTTAAAGATTGAGATATAAACTCGTTGATATATTTTTTATCTAGATTGAGTTTCACTGTCTAGTTGATTCTCTAGAAAGTATATTGGAGTTTGTCCATACAGATTGCTAAGCAAAATATTGGGTGTGGTTGTTAGACCCCCGCTTTTTCAATTGGTATCAGAGCAGGCAAACACCTTTAAGAGCTTAAAAGTCTGTGTTTGTAGCGATCTGACTCTATGGACAGAGGTGCTATCTCTATAAACGTACCACCAGTCTTCGATGACTCTAATTACTTATGGTGGAAAATTGTTATGTGAGCTTTTATTCAAGCGCGTGATTTTCATTCATGGGTATATGTTGTAATGGCTATGATCCTCCCGTCGTGGCAGTTGGTGATGTAAACGTTACCAAGAATATTGGTGAATACACCCCTGCTGAGGTACTTGATGCAAAGCAAAATTCCGACGGTTTGAATGCCATCATACATGCCATTACCCCAAATCTTCAGCACCATGTGACCAACTGCACTAAGTCGCAAGAAGCTTGGGATATCTTTGAAACCGTTTTTGAAGGTAATACCAGTGAAACGGAAGCTAGGCTTCAAAACCTTAATTCCGATTGGAAAAACCTTCGTATGATATATGAAGAAAAGTTTGATTAATTTAATCACAAAGTGTCTGAAATTGTTAATGCATCTTTTGCATTGGGTAAGACTATTCCTGAAAAGGACATTGTGATGAAAATTCTCAGATCGCTGCCATCCAGATACGATTCTAAGAAGCATGCCATCGTTGAGGGAAATAACCTTGATAATCTCTCCAGAAATACGCTGGTTGGGAAGCTTAAGATCTTTGATCATGAACATTCATCCAAGACTAAGGATGTTGCGTTCAAAGCACTAAAGGACACTAAATTACTTGATAAAAGTAAAAAAGTGTATATCTCTGAAGATGATCACTCTGAGATAGATTCATCATATGAAGATCTTGACAAATCAGTCTCGATGATCACAAGACAGTTTAAGGATCTTATGTTGAAGAGAAGTAAACGGTTCTCCAGAGATAATCCTAAGGCATCAGTCAAACCTCATAATTGTGTTCCTCCTAATAGGGATATTGATGAAACTGATGATGAGGATATGCCTTAGTGCTTTAAGTGTAAAGGATTTGGTCATTTTGCAAACGAGTGCCCAAATCGTAGAAAATACACCGGGAACAAAGGTCTTGCTTTGCAACTCTTAATGAAATGTCCGACAACTATGATTCTAATGAAGACGAGAAATCAAGTGTTGCACTTCTTGGTGAAAGTATTGATTTTGATAATTGTAGCAATACATTCATCAATCTTGATATTCTTTCAGAAGATAATCCAACTATTCTGAGAGATAAAGTTGATCGATACTTTGGAAACTCTGTGTATAATGTTTTAGGTTCCACTATGTGCCTAGCTGCGTGCACATATCTAAAGCCTGATTTTTATCCTAGATTGACGTGTTCGTATTGTTCTCGAAGGGTTCATGAACTTTCAAGGTGTTACAAGTACAAAAACCAACTAAGGCAAGTCAACAAACTTCAACGAAGAGAAAATCATTTAACAAGAAAGCTTAAACTTGCTCAGAAGACCGCTGAGGTATGTAGGATTTTATCTTCATCTAAGAAGTTAGTTTCCAAGGACAAACCAAGATCATTAGAGAAGAAAGTATGGTCGAGTCGGTTTGATAGATTTAAGTCTGAGGATTCCTCTCATGAGTAAAATGGTGGACAAATTGTTGTTCACCGCAACGTAATTTAATTGTGTTGTTTGATGAAAATCTTATCTCATATGCCTGATCGAAGAAACAATGATTGTGTACCTCACAGGCTTTAGGAAAAGATTTTTCTTTTTTTTTCTCTTTTCTTTTTCTTAGTTTTGATTTTGTGTCTGTCAAACAAAAAGAAAGGGTACTATCGACAATTCTACTCTTCATAGGGTTGAGAGTGGTTGCGTACGAACCTGTTAAAGGTTTTGAAACCCTACATTCCTTTTCCTTCTTTGAAACTCCTTTTTATCCCAAGAGTACTCGTTGAGTCTGTGATTTCCTCTCACAAACCCATCCACCTATGGATGATCCAAGTACTCTGTCTTCTGATAGAAAGGATGTTAATATGATTGTCAAGCCATCAATCATGAAGGAAACCGAAAAATCTCTGTTAGATCCAACATTGAAAAGAAAAAGAAGGAATGTGAGGAAGCCAAGAGTCGTTCCTTCAAACTCTCAGAAGTTTTCTGATGTTCTTGAAGTGTTGAAAGAGATGGGAAAGGAGATTCAACAAATAAGGCTTTTGTGTTTAAGACGCATGAGATTCAGAAGGCCCTGGTTCGACATCATCAACTAAGAAGGTTTATTGATATGAATTCCTACCTTAATCAACCTTATGTCCCAATGGCCCTTGACGACAAGGAGTTCGGGGACGATAAAGAATTCTTCAAAGGTCTTAACATCTAGTAAATCTTCTACTTTTCTATTTTTTAGAAGAATAACTAGAGTTTGGAATAGCCATTATTGTGATTACACATAGCTATTTCAAATGTTTTCATCTTCACGTTTTTAAATTTATTGGTTTAAACTCTAAACTTGTTTGGAAGATGATTTTTGCAGTATTAATCTTTATGGTTTTATATACTGCAATTGTTTATGGGATATGTGTGTTTGCGTCCGTGAACTATGATTCTAACACCCCGTGTTTTTAGCATGGAGCATGCTAAAGGATGCGCCATGGCCTGAGATGAAGTTTCATCCAAAGCTTCCGTTGCGTAGGAAAAAGAACATTGGCCCTTGGCCAATGTGTTCACAATGTTCAACCAACATGGCTGCACATCGGGTTGGAACCGGATAGCCAACATGGCTGCACATCGATTTGGCAGTGGACAACCAACATGGATGGACATCGGGTTGGAACCGGACAGCCAACATGGATGCACATCGGGTTGACAGCGGACAGCCAACATGGCTGGACATCGGGTTGGCAGTGGACAACCAACATGGCCGTGTATATGGCAACAGACATGAATAGTAAAAGTGGGGAGTTGATGAATGATTTTTCCTCCCCTAATCAAAGTTGTAAAAATGTTAAGTTAACATATATAGAGAGGGGTAGTTGATTGATGGTACATATACGGACCATGCACTAAGTGAGATAGCCTTACAAATGTACATCCATCACGGCTGGACATTGGAGTGGCATATGGGCCAAAAACGGAAGTACAGCCATCATGGCCCTTCACGGAGCCTGGCTCGGTAAATGTTCAGCCGTCATGCCCGGACATTGAAACTGGCATGTGAGCCATAACTTAATGTACAACCATTACGGCCGTACATCGCAGTTGGCCAGAATGGTAAGGTGCAGCCATCATGGCCTGGGGAGTTGATGAAAGATTTTTGGTCCCCCAATTTGAGTTCTAAAAATGTCAAATTAACATATATAGGGAGGGGTGGTTGGTTGATGGTACATATGCGGACTATGCACTAAGTAAGCTTCATAGCTTGGCCGGAACGGTATGAATGATGCTCAAGCCTCATTCTTAGTCGCACATCCTTACAAATGGAGAATATGATGCTGAGGCATCACTATACCATTCCACAGACTCGATGATGCATCACTTGATGTATTTCACGGAACGGCCTATGCGGACTAGGCCATTACCACTGTTGCTTGTCCACGACCTATCAAAAGAGTTGGAATAAGTTGCTTGTCCCTTCGTGGATGAACTATGGTATCTGATTGATCCCTTTACAGTAGGGAAGGGTATGTAGGCAGACGCAATGATTTGCAACATTTCCGGTACAGCACGTTGGCCCCTCATATCATCTATGCTCGGTAGCTTGACGCAAGAGATGATTGTGGCTAGAATTGATGAGGCTTGGTTGCATGCCAGTAAGTGGATGCTCATACTTCCTATCAAGTTATAAAGAGTTGGTAAACGAGGTAACGTAGGAAATGGCAAGGGCTTGGTGCGGCCTACGCCAAAGTCCAAGGCTTATGCCTAGGCAAGATACGACAATATGACAGTTGCTCAGCTAGCTAGGAAATTCAGTGATGAATTCCCTACGTAAAGGAAAAGCCAAAGATGCATGAAAAATGCAATGGCATTGGCCTTATGGCCTTAAACCCTTTTGCGGGACAAGGGTAAGTTAGAACGGTATGGAAGCTAAGTTAGCTGCGTCATGCTCCACGAGCATGCTTGCAAGAGCAAATGGACGTGCATTTGCCTAGCCCTAAGGCCCGGATCGTAGCTTCATATTGACGCATCGGGGAGATTACGGCCTGCGGGGCAACGCGCCAAAGGCGTAATTTTCCGGTCCGTCACAGTTGGTATCAGAACAAGTTCCGAGATAACTCTTGGACTGTGCGGAATGGACTTGTCCACAAGTATTTTCCTTAACGGAAAACTTTAAGTTGGAGAGTAGGCCAACTTCTGCGCGGGAAAGAGTTTGTAACTGCTGGGCCAGTTACTTTGCAAATTGAGTTGAGCTTGTATAAGTACTGTGAATTTTCCAGGCCTCTGTGGCACCCCGCTTACGAGCATCACTGATCATCCCCACACGTTGGCACTGGCCAAGGGTGTACGTTGTCAGGCCCGGCTAGCATCCCACTTACGAGTATCAACCTGGATGACCGTCAGGGACGGTGGGCAACTAGAAGTTGTTCCACACAGTACTGCAAAAAGAAGTGGCATGTTGCGTTATACTCGTGCCAAACCTTGGAACCAACCTTGTGAACTTTAGGGACTCCTGAGTATGTAGTATGGGATGCACATTTGGGATACCTGGTCGAGATATCCTCTTGGCACTGGCCAATTGCGATTCTTGGTATTGTTGTGGATACTTTTGGATTCCTGGGCAGGCGGTATGGGACGGTTGCTCAGAAGGTATAAATTGTTGCTCACGATAACGTGAAGAAACCCGTGATTTCTGAGCATCTGGTATGGGACTTTTTCTCAGGAAATCCAAACCGAGGAGATTGTCCACAATAGTTTTTGTTTTGAATTTCGGGGACGAAATTATTTAAAGGGGTGAAGAGTGTAACACCCCGTGTTTTTAACATGGAGCATGCTAAAGGATGCGCCATGGCATGAGATGAAGTTTCATCCAAAGCTTCCGTTGCGTAGGAAAACGAACATTGGCCCTTGGCCAATGTGTTCACAATGTTCAGCCAACATGGCTGCACATCGGGTTGGAACGGGACAACCAACATGGCTGCACATCGATTTGGCAGTGGACAGCCAACATGGCTAGACATCGGGTTGGAACCGGACAGCCAACATGGCTGCATATCGGGCTGGTAATGTACAACCAACATGGCTGGACATCAGGTTGGCAGTGGACAGCCAACATGGCTGGACATCGGGCTGGTAATTTACAGCCAACATGGCTGGACATCGGGTTGGCATCGGACAACCAACATGGCTGGACATCGGGTTGGCATCGGACAACTGTGGACAACCAACATGGCCGGGTATATGGCAACAGCCATGAATAGTAAAAGTGGGGAGTTGATGAATGATTTTTCCTCCCCTAATCAAAGTTGTAAAAATGTTAAGTTAACATATATAGGGAGGGGTAGTTGGTTGATGGTACATATACGGACCATGCACTAAGTGAGATAGCCTTAAAAATGTACAACCATCACGGCTGGACATTGGAGTGGCCTATGGGCCAAAGACGAAAGTACATCCATCACGGCCCTTCACGGGGCCTGGATCAGTAAAGCAAGAGGCATACCAATTTTCGTAATTGAAAGTGATGTGATTGGAAAAGGTATTGGAGCTTTTTTAAAGCAAGAGGCATACCTATTGCTTATATTATCAAAGCACTTGGCCTTAAACACTTGGGTTTATCAACATATGAAAAGGAACTCTTTGCCATTATTCATGCAATAACCAAATGAAGGTCATATTTGATTGGACGAAGGTTTTTGGTTCGAACTGACCAACAGAGTCTGAAATATTTTTTAGATGCTAAGGCAACTACACCGTCTCAACAAAAATGGCTTACTAAATTGCTTGGATATGATTATGAGATTGTGTATAAACAAGGAATCAAAAACCAAGCAGCTGATTCACTGTCAAGAATATACGACGATAATGGAACGTTGCAATCTATATCATATATACAATGTTCTTGAATAGATGAACTCAAACAAGATCTCAAGATGGACCCTTGGATAAAGGAAAAAAATACAAAAACTTATATCATACTAATTTTGGTACGAAACATTTCTCAGAAGATGATGGGCTATTAAAGTATCGACAAAATTAGTTGGTTGTCTGACCAATGTCTAAATGGAAGACTATACTTATGAAGTAATTTCATTCGACACCAACAGCTGGTCATTCAGGGTACTTAAAAACCATTCAGAGATTGAATCGCCTATTCTATTGGCCTGGAATGATGCAAGACGCAAGATGTGAAAATTTTTAGTACTCGGTGCGATATATGTCAAAGGAATAAATATTGTACATTGTTGTCGTCTGTATTGATGCATCCTCTTCAAATACCTACTACTATTTGGTCTGACATATCAATGGATTTCATCATTGGATTACCAAATTCTAACGGTAAGACTGTCATACTAGTGATGGTTGACGGGTTAACTAAATATGCTCACTTCATTGCGTTGAAGCATCCCCATATAGCTGTTAGTGTAGCTCAACACTTCATGGATTTCATAGTTAACTTCATGGTTTTCCTAAAATGATGATATCTGATAGAGATGTTGTATTCATAAGTCGTTTTTGGAAAAAGATATTTAAATAACAAGGAACTCAACTGAAGCTCAACTCTTCTTATCATACCCAAATAGACGGAAAAACTGAAGTTGTTAATAGGGTGTTTAGAAGCTTATTATTTTAGATGCTTTATTAACGACAGACCAAAGACTTGGATGTTATGGTTTTCATGGGCGTACTGGTACAACACAACGTATCATACCTCGACCAAAGTCACACCTTTTGAAGCACTTTATGGAATACCTCCTCCTGCTTTAAATAATTATATTCCTGGAGAAGCAAAGAGCACCAGTTTACACGAAGCTTGTGTATAGAGAAATCAAGTGTTGGCTGATTTGAAAAAGAACTTGCAGGTGGACCAGAATAGGATGAAGCAAAATGCAGATAAAAAGCGTCTAGAAATAGAATTTCAAGAAGTAGAATATATATATTTAAAACTTCAACCTTATCGTCAGACTTCAACTGTTCGCAGGCCTTCGCAGAAATAGTCGTCTCATTTTTTCGGCCCTTATAAGATTTTACAGCGCATTGGAAAGGTTGCCTAAAAATTGGAACTACCAGAAGGATCGAAAATTCATCTAGTCTTCCACGTGTCTAATTTAAAGAAAGCTGTAACAAAAAATACTGAGGTATCTAAAGCGCTACCAACTGAAGCTAGTGAAGAACAAATGACGTTGTTATTAATGAAAATCCTTGAGGATAAGGATGTGCTTAAGGGAGCGGGAATGATAGAACCTACATACTTAAATGAAACAATATTGCAGCAATAAGTTGTTTCAATTGTGGAAGTCAGTAGATATTTAAGTTCAGATTTCAGTAAGTTAAGAAAGTAGTTGTTTCTTGAGCTAAAAGTTTTCTAGCATTTTTATTAGGTAGTTTCCATTAAAAGTTTGAGTCTATTTTTATATGCGAGTCTGTTATAAATATTTCAGGAAAATTGAATGAAAAAAAGAAAGAAAGAAGTATTTTGAAAAAAGAAAGAAAGAAGTATTGAGCTTGTATAAGTACTGGTTGGAGAAGCTCTCACTTTTATGATTAAAAAAGCTCAAGAAGAAGGTCTTCTATCTGGTTTTCAAACTGAAGATGATGGTGTTGTGGTTAGTCATTTGTAATTTGCAGATGACACACTTATATTTTTTCTTGATGCTGATGTTGAACAAGTCAAGAATCTGAGATTAATTCTTTTGTCCTTTGAGATGTTAACAGGATTAAAGATAAATTTTGCTAAAAGCCAAATTTTTGGAGTTGTTTATGAGGGTGATTTATCTGCTTTTTGATAGACACATTTTTGTGTCTAATTTAATCTCAATACTATATATTGTTGGCACTCGATTTTGTACTAATTATGTTTTTTTTTGTAGGTATTTTTGGACAATAAACATTTTTCGAAAATTCGGCTCGAAAAGTTTCTAAAGGCACCCGGAGGACACATGTTATTTGGACTCGCATTTTTTGATATAGGGTAACCTATTACTATGGGGCACTCTACTGACTAAGGGGCAAATTAGCTGCTATTTGCACCCCAATACATCAGCCTGCTATTCGCACACCTGTACAAGATAAGGGGAGGTCATGTTCTCCATTTGAATTATATTTTGGCGGGAAAATATGAAAGCAGCAATCCAGATTAGGGTTCGTGATTTGGATGGGATTTACAGAGATTCAATCGCTGAATTTAATGGGATAATCCTGTTATGGATAAACAAAGATGATATGGGTGTTTGATTGGGACGGAATTGGCTAAATCGTCGTGTTGAAACTGAACATGGGAGGATATAAAACTCGGGTTTTCTGCTGTTGAAGCCGTGAAATTTTGGGAAGATTTTGTGGGGATTCATTCATGGATTTGGACTTGTATGGGCATGTTAATACAAAACAGGGCAGGTAACCCGGTTGGTTTGAAGAAAGAAGGAAGTTTCCTCAGTGTTTCAATCAAACAGGGAGACGTGAAATATTCACGATGGTTTTTATTCTGTCACGAGTTTTTTTCTATTCTGCGTGTGTCTAGAGAAGGTTTAAGTCTCCTAGTACGTGGATTCACGATATGGGAGCGTGTTAATCAGCCACAGACACGTGAAGAAGTTAAACAGAGTAAGAAATCTCGGTTATATCCGTAATAGTAAAGAGAAGATTTTCTGGCATTAAACCGAGATTATATGGAGGCTGTCGAGTATAAAAAGAGTGCTGGGATGTCAGAGAAAGACTGTCGAGTGACTGGGGAATCTACATAGAAGAATAGGAAGCTGCAAAGCAGATTTTTCTGCTGCTGCAGATAAGAAGAACTTGAAGAACATAATACCATAAAAGACTTTCGTTTCAAGGGTCTTATATTTAACAGTTTGTAACGATCATTTTGTAGCGCTATCTTCAGTTTGTGACATATTGTAACGATGAGCTCTGTAACGCCGTGATAGCGTTGCGAATTCCCTGAGTTATATTTTCTTCTTCGTAAACACACTTTGAGCAATGAAAAACCATTTTGAGCGTGTTTTCAACATGAGGAGCTAGAACCCTACGCTGGGACGACGGAGTAAGCAACTTTTCATGATTGTGGTAAATGAATCAATTCTTTTATTGACTTTTTGCATAGATTTAATTGCATTTTAATTTCTATTAATTACTTGTTATTTTGTCTGATGTCGCATGCTTAGTTTAACTCACTTTTGATGCGTCATGCTTACAACTTACAAATAATGTTTTATGAAATTTATTTTTGGCAAAGAATTAGAGTCACAACTTCTTTTGTTTGAGTTATATTGTCTAGAGTTAATGACTGAACCACAACAATATGAAAAGTAGTTAAATCCTGCGTCTCAGTGTCTCTTCATCTTATCACCATATTTGTTTATATTTTCCTTATTTTCTTTATTAAGTCTTAAAACAAATTCTCAACAAGTCCGAGTGAACGACAACCTTGCTTACTACTATCAAAAAATAGATCAATTTTTGGCGCTGCCGACGCGGACTTGTGTATAGATTTGTTTTTAGGTTTTATTTTTATTTTTATTATTTTTGTTCCTTTTTATGCGTTTTGGTATTTTCTGTTTGCTTTCAGATTTGGTGTGGAGCTTATGTAAAAGAGAAAGTGTTGAAAAGTAAAGAGAAGCCAAAGAAGGAAAGAAAAGAGAAATCCAAAGGAGTAAAGAAGAATATTTTTGTATATAGTTAATTTATTTTTTAAAGTAATGTAGTAGTGGTTGTTGAAGCTTAGCTTGTTAGGCTTCCAACTAGTTTCTTGTAATAATAGTATCAATATATTCATTTATTTTTATTAGATATTTTTTATTTTTTTTAGAAACTCTAATTAGGGTTATATTTTTGTAATCTTTTATTTTTGGACATTTTTTTGGACTTTATTTGACTTTCTTTTGGACATTATTTTTAAAACCCTAAGGAAGGGTTAATTTTAATAAAAATGTTGCAGGCAAGGACGACAGTTACGATACTGTCTCGGCCCCTCGGGTTCGTACACGACATCAGAGTCGTGGCCCGAGTCGACTTCAACGGTTCATCCCCCGTCTGGAAACGGGAGGTAAGTTCTTCTGAACACCCGCGAATCCCCTGTCAGTGGGTTTATTTTTTGTTGAGAATGTCGAACTGGTATTATTACAATAGCCAATACAACGAATATCCGACTGATTTTCAAAATGGACACAACTTTGACCATAGTGTGAATAGTGGTTGGGAACATCCACCTTTTCAAGGTTATGGCTCATACCATGGTGAGCCTAATTACTATACACACACGGACCGGTCATACGAGCAAGAAAATAAGGAATATGATAGTACCAGTTCCTCGTCTTTGGACAATATAATGAAAATGTTGAAAACTAGTACCTATTATGATCCTTTTGAACCTGTTCTTCCTCTAGAAGGGTCTCTCAAACAATTAACTGAGACTACAAATAGGTTTGTGTTAGAAATGAATAAACAAAATGCACCCATGAGTGAACCTTATATACACGATACCATAAGGAAGTCATGTGAGTCGAGTCATGATACCATAAGGAAGTCATGTGAGTCGATTCAAAAGCTTTTGTTAGAGGCCCAGAACATAACTGCTCGAAATAATCTTAAATTCCAATATAGTGTTTCCAATAGTACCTTTGAAAATAAAGATAGTTATTCACATAATCAAGATGACGAGGTTAGAATTGGTAACACTACTTCTTTAGATGAGGTTCAACCATTTTCATGTTATTATAATGATGATTATGATGAGGATAGTGTTGATGAAGAAGAAGAATCAGATACATATAGGCATAGTGATCAGGAATTTATTAATCCAATTGAGCTTTACAATGATAATATTATTTCTAGTTCGAATCCAAATAATTTTCATAATTATTTACCTATTCAAAAGGAAGAGGATTTGACTAGAAATACCCCCGTTTTAGACGATGTAGTATTTCCTTTTTACGAAGCCGGTGATAGTTTTGAGGAACGAGTTTATTATGAGAATATTATTTTAGAGTCCATCGATTTAGAAACATTAGACTTAGAAAAATAAAATGAACTCGTAGAGATGAGTGAGGATGAACCCGACTTAGAAGAATCAATTGACCATTTTCAGGAAGCTGATGACCTAGAAATTAGGGAAGTTGTGACTAGTCTTCCTAGAGACACTGAAAACTCTAAGTTTGGGGGTGATTATCATTCTCCATGTGCTTTAACTCTTAGAAAGGTCCCTAACTTGGGATTTGACATATGTGCCTTAACCATTTTACAAGATTATCTTCATACACGTTTTCCTGAACCTAATGATGTCCAGAAAGAAGTTCAGTTGTTAAAAACCCATCCTATGGTTGATGTGGTTAACCCAGGCTACGATACCTCGATTGACTTTGTTTTCCCACCAAAAACTTTTTCTCCAATTGTGGGAACTTATGAAATTCAAATGTGTCAGATATTAAGTTTCGAGACTAAACCTAATTACTTTAGGAGATTAGGGTCGACATATTTGTTTAAGGAAGACCACCACTCTCTTTGTGGTCAGTTGTGTAAGTCAAATTTGATTGACTTTAAGGATCCGCAATTATTTAGGTTATTATTATGTGCTTCTAAGTTTTTATTTGAGTTTTTCCAGACTCTAGAACCTGAACATTCGGATCTAACTTTTGAGGAAATGCAACTCAGGAAAATATGTTATCTTGACCCAGTCATAGAACCTGAACCTGAACCACAGCTAGATGTAGTTATCTTAAACAGGAAACTAGACAAGGGTGTGCTTTATTTGTTAACTTTCTTGGCATGTTGCAGTTTCCTTCTACTTGTGATAGACCTATTTGGTTTTGGTGATACGCATTCATTCTGGCTATTACATTATGATTCTATGAGGTGACTAATTCCTTCCGATGTCTGGCTGAAGACTTTAAACTTAACACTTCTTGGGAGGTACCCCATGATCATGCAACACGGTAATATCTTTCCTTAACTCTTTTGCTTTAAGTGATAAAAATTTCTCCTTGTTCATGCTTTTAATTTTATCTTTAGAACATTGAGGACAATGTTAGATTTAGGTTTGGGGGTATGGGAGAAACTTTTTAGTTGCAGTACAAATAAATAAACTCCAGAGCCTAGAAATTTATGCTTATTAAGGTTGGCACTAACCAATCTAAGTGGATGGGAACATCTTGGTTGTAGGAGTTGAGGAACCAATCTAATTAGATGGAAACATCTAAAGAGTCTATTCATAAAAGCACAGAGCTCAGGTGTTAGAATTAAAAAAAAAAACATGGTAGTTTTGCCATATCTCGTTGAATCCTTTTCACCTTTTGTTTTTATTTTCTTATAAGTGTTTGGGTGAAATAGAGTGATTGAGATACCAAAAAATAAAAATAAATAAAAAAAATTGAGACCTGACCATCAGACCAACCGGAATAAATTCAATAAAATCGACCACTGGTGCCCTTGTATATGCCAGTTGTGTTGACCTAGAGTTAGGATTATCACCCGTTGGTTCCCTTGCATTGCCAGCTGTGTTGATATTAGTTAGACCGGTATCTCAGTCCATTAGGATAGGTTCACCTTAGTCAACATCAAAACCATCTACGTTTTTCTCTACATCCATCTTCTTAATCTATCCATGTGATTGGTTGACTCCGTTTATGATGTCCAGAAACTATCTGAGTAGAGCTCTGTCACTTTATATGAATTTTAGTATGCTTGAGTGCAAACTCGTGTACAACAATTGGAATATCGCATCAGGGTACTTCCTCCTATAGTCAATGATTGTATGCCAAGTTGCCAACCAAGGAGATTCTTTAGTGCCTTCCAAGGTTCTGCGTAGATAGCTAGGGTCTGGAGTAAAGGTTTTGTGGGTACACCTCTGGTAAACCCTCCCGAGACTCTAACTCGGTCACTAGGGACACCTAGTGAGTTTGAATTTTCTATTTTAGAATAAATTTACTCGAGGACTAGCAAATAATAAGTTTGGGGGTATTTGATAGACACATTTTTGCGTCTAATTTGATCTCAATACTATATATTGTTGGCACTCGATTTTGTACTAATTATGTTTTTTTTTTTTTTTTTTTTGTGTTTGTAGGTATTTTTGGGCAATAAACATTTTTGGAAAATTCGACTCGAAAAGTTGTTAAAGGCACCCGGAGGACACATGCTATTCGGACTCGTATGTTTGGATATGGGGTAACCTATTACTATGGAGCACTACACTGACTAAGGGGCACAATAGCTGCTGTTTGCACCCCAAGACATCCACCTGCTATTCGCACACCTGTACAGGATGGGGGCCGGGAGGTCATCTTCTCCATTTGAATTATATTTTGGCGGGAAAATATGACTTTAGCAATTCAGATTTGGATGGGATTTACAGAGATTCAATCGCTGAATTTAATGGGATAAGCCTGTTATGGATAAACAAAGATGATATGGGTGTTTGATTGGGTCGGAATTGGCTAAATCGTCGTGTTGAAACTAAACAGTGGAGGATATAAAACTCGGGTTTTCTGTTGTTGAAGCCGTGAAATTTTGGGAAGATTTTGTGGGGATTCTTTCATGGCTTTGGACTTGTATGGGCCTGTTAATACAAAACAGGGCATGTAACCCGGTTGGTTTGAAGAAAGCAGGAAGTTTCCTTGGTGTTTCAATCAAACAGGGAGACGTGAAATATTCATGATGGTTTTTATTCTTTCACGAGTTTTTCTCTATGCTGCGTGTGTCTGGAGAAGGTATAAGTCACCTGGTACGTCAATTCACGAGATGGGAGCGCGCTAATCAGCCACATACATGTGAAGAAGTTAAACAAAGTAAGAAATCTCGGTTATATCCGTAATAGTAAAGAGAAGATTTTCTGGCATTAAACCAAGATTATATGGAGGCTGTCTAGTATAAAAAGAGTGTTGGGATGTCATAGAAGGACTGTCGAGTGATTGGGGAAGCTACAGAGAAGAATAGGAAGCTGCAGAGCAGATTTTTCTGCTGCTGCTGCAGAGAAGAAGAACCTGAAGAACATATACCGTAAAAGACTGTCGTTTCAAGGGTCTTATATTTAACAGTTTGTAACGGTTAGTTTGTGACAATTGTAACGGTGAGCTCTGTAACGCCGTGACAGCGTTGCGAATTCCCTGAGTTATATTTTCTTCTTTGTAAACACACTTTGAGCAATGAAAAACCATTTTGAGTGTGTTTCCAACATGAGGAGCTAAACCCCTACGCTGGGACGACGGAGGAAGCAACTTTTCATGATTTTGGTAAATGAATTAATTCTTTTGTTGACTTTTTGTATAGATTTAATTGCTTTATAATTTATATTAATTACTTGTTATTTTGTCGGATGTCGCATGCTTAGTTTAAATCAATTTTGATGCGTCATGCTTACAACTTACAAATAATGTTTTATGAAATTTATTTTTGGTAAAGAATTAGAGTCACAACTTCTTTTGTTTGAGTTATATTGTCTAGAATTAATGACTGAACCACAACAATATGAAAAGTAGTGAAATCATGCGTCTCACTGTCTCTTCATCTTATCACCATATTTGTATATATTTTCCTTATTTTTCTTATTTTCTTTATTAAGTCTTAAAACAAATTCTCAACAAGTCTGAGTGAACGACAACCTTGCTTACTACTATCAAAAAATAGATCACCTTTTCATCTATTTTGGGTTGCTACAGTGGTACTTTGCCAACTTTGTATCTTGGTATTCCTTTGGGAGACAAATGTGGAGGTGTTGCTAAAAGGGACAAGATTATAGAGAAGTTCATTTCTAAGCTTGCTGGATGGAAGAATGTTTTTCTTTCAAGAGCAGGTAACATTACTCTAATTAATAGTGTCCTTAACAGCTTGCCTATCTGTTGCATGTCTCTTTTTGAGATGCCTGTTTCAGTTATGAAAAAGTTAGAGAAAATTATGAGACATTTCCCGTGGAATGACAATAAAGGAAGAAAAAAGATTCATTTGGTGAAATGGAAAGCTCTTTGTAGAAGAGAAAAGTTGGGAGGTCTTGGTATTAAAAGTTTAAAGAAGATAAACAATGCTTTGCTCTCAAAATGGACTTGGAGGTATGCAGTTGAAGAAGATGCTTTCTGGAGAAAAATTGTTCATGAAAAATATGGCAGTGAAGATGCTTCTTGGATTCCTTAAACTCCAAAAATTACTTATGGAAGATCTTTATGGAGATCCATTATGAAGTACAAGTCTTTTGTTTTGAAGAATGTTAAGTTCAAGGTTAAAAATGGTATCTCTGTAAGATTCTGGGATGACAACTGAATTTATGATAAACCAATCAAGACTTGCTATCCTAACTTGTATGCTTTGTCAAGAGCTAAGCATCTTTCAATAGCTGAGATTTGCAATTCTAGTGGTCATGCTTATTCTTGGAATTTACAAGTTCCAACAAGACTCAATGCGGCTTAGAATCGAGTATCATATCCTCTCCTCGATTTATCTTCCTTCAGGCTTAATATTGATCAAGATGATGAATTGCAATGGCCCATGACAAAGAGTAAGTGCTACACAGTCAATTCAGCTTATGACAAGTTATCTGTGAAAAATGGTATTACTCAACACAACTCTATCTTTACTTTTATTTGGAACCTAAAGTGCCCTCCAAAAATTGGCTTCTTCTTATGGTTGATTGCTCATGATAGACTTCCCATAAGAGATCTGTTGAGGAGAAGAGGTATTGAAGTCCCTGAAACTTGTGTTTTCTGCAACTGCAATGAATCTAGTGCTCATCTCCTACTTCATTGCTCTTTTGCTAGAGATGTTTGTCAACAATTTCTGAATAAGCTTCAATGGTTTTACTGTGTGCACATGGACATTATTCCCTCTTTACATGCGTGGCATCTTTCTCAAAATAATGCAGCTAGCTTGGCAGTATGGAATTTAGTTCTAGTTGCTATCATATGGAGTATCTAAAAAGAGAGGAATTCAAGAGTGTTCACTGTTAAATAGTACCACATCGCCTAGGGATACCTAGGTCCCATGCTTAATAAGCCTCGGGCAATCCTAACCTTGCAAGCCGGTTTCCGAGGTTAGTTAGGCCCGAGGATTCCTAACATGGTATCAGAGCCAGACCCCTCTCAACGCTATCCGTGTGTTCGTGGTTTCCATACCACTTTGTATCCCCGCCAGTGTGCGTCTGTGGTTTCCGTACCACTTTGTATCCCCGCAAGTGTGTGTCTGTGGCTTCCGTGCCACTCCGTCAGTGTAACCCTAGTCGTTGAGGGGGGGTGTTAAATAATACCACATCGCCTAGGGCAACCTAGGTCCCATGCTTAATAAGCCTCGGGCAATCCTAACCTTGCAAGCCGGTTTTCGAGGTTAGTTAGGACCGAGGATTCCTAACATTCACTACTACTAGAAGCACTATCACAAGAGTTGTTCCAGTTGCTATCATATGGAGTATCTAGAAAGAGAGGAATTCAAGAGTGTTCACTACTACTAGAAGTACTATCACAGGAGTTGTTAAAAATGCTATCTACTGTCTGTTCACTTGGGCTTTAGCAATCAAAGAGTTTGAGTCTGTTAACTCCTCTTCTGTAATGTCTGACTGGTGTAATATTTACTTTGCTTCTTCTTAGGTTGGTAGCTTGTTACCTTCTTATTATTTTCTTGTTTCTTTTGTTCTTGTTTAGGTGGTATAACCTTTATGCCTCTCTTTTTTGATCAATATATTTTCTTTGCGAGATCAAAAAAAAAAAAAAAAAAAAAACACTACCTACATAATACTGGTTAATTGACAATTTGACGTACTCTAGAGCCTAGAGTCTAGATGCTGAGATTGTGATGTAGGACATCCGTTAGATTTAGGATTAATAATTTTATTATTATTTCTAGAGTTTAATTAATTTAATATAGGTATATCTTATTTTTAGAAATTATTTAATTCTAGAATATTATTTGTTTTAGGGATTTCTTATGTTCCAAGTTTGAGTCTTAGAGTTATTTAAATAGGAGACTAGTCCTATGTAAGAAAATACATTATTATAAACCAATATAATGAGATTTCTCAACTATTCTTCTACTTTACTACCAAAATTTTTTATTCACGATTCCGTGCAAGAGCAACCTAGGTATCTAGGATTATCTGGATATAAGTGTGAACACCCAATTAAGGTGGTGGTGAGTTTAGAGATCTCTGTCTCTAAGTAAGTCGTAGGTTGTCCCCTACAATGATGATTCTCTTTGTTTCTACATGGATAGTCCTAGGATGTTCTTATCAAAAAATATATGAATGATTTTTTAAAATACTTTGATAAACAAAGACTCAGAATGGTTCTAATTGGTTATCCTATTTTCCTACACATTTCCTCACCTGCTCCGGTATTAATATCTTATATATACAAGAAGAACTCTTCTTCATCTTCACACACACAGCTTCATCAAATCAAAACCAATGGATGAAACCGAAACTGGCCCTCTTCTTGAGCCACAAAATGTTCCATCAAGAAGAAATCGTCCAGATACAGAGTCACAGGCTAGGTCCAAAGTTATTACCTTCTGTTGTCTTATTCTGAGCTTTGTATTTGTAGCTCCGTGCCTCCTGATTATCATCTCGACTTCGAGGGGTGTAGTTCCACCGGCATGTTATATCGAAAAACTACACATTCTTCCGGTTTACGGTACGTCAAATGAAACCCAAGTAATCGATGGTACTTATGTATTTTTCGATCTCATATTCATGGATATGTATCCGTGGGGGAAGATATATTGTGAAAACGTTACTATGGCGTTTTACTATCAAGGTAATAACTTAAGTTTACCAATAGGAAATATCTCAATACCGAAGTTTGTAATAGAAAAGGATTTACCTGCTGTTCTTCATATAAATCAGACTTTTGGGCTAAATGCTGCTGGAATTGATGTTAAAGATGGAAGTATGAAAATGATTGGAATCACTTTAGATACAAATTTTCGGGCTTCAGGTTGGTATTCAGACAGCCCAAGATCGAAAATATATCAGATGGGATTACAAGCTAATGTGACGGTCGATGACCAAGGAATGTCAGTGGAGGACAAAGTGTGGCTTTCCCCCGTATTCCGTGGTGATCTATTAAGCGTACTCCAATATATTGCACTTGCTTTTACTGTTATATTAATGGTTTGTTTGCTTTGCTTTTGCTGGGGGGGACGATAATCCTACGTGTTTGCTGTATTTGCGCTTGTTCCGAATAAGAAAGTTTGTTTGTTGTATTTTCCACATATTTTTGCTTGTTTCGAATAAGAAAGTTTGTGCCTTAATAATAAACGGAACCAGAAGTTTTCGATGTATTTCATTTTCAGCCAAGCTAACTCCCAAGCCTACGTACACTCATTGTGGTCTTTTTTGGTAGCAGCTGGTGGATTGTACTGGTTTACAGGTTACAGTTAAAGCTTTGTCTAGCTTTGGGTAGGACGAGTTGCTTCTTCTTTTGTTGATCCTCGTCATTTCTCATGTTCTCTTTGTTATCTATAGTACTTTTTCTTTGAGTTTTAGGTCGTCTTCAGTTGTATTCGTTTTCACACGACTTGTGTCTAACCAAATTTACTTCCTGCAGGAGGAAAATTAAAAGCAGACCCAACGAAAATGTCAACTAACCATGATTTAAATGACAGCCATTCTTAGCTGTTAGTTAACATATATACATCACAGAGGACATTGCACCGATGATTCGTTTTTTTTTCTCTATAAAAATTTGTATGGTGTCACCCTGGAATAAATAAGTTCTATAGGACTTTGATAAATGGAGACTCATAATGGTTCTTATTGGTTATCCATAAAAAAATTCCTCCCGAAATTCGTACTTCTTTGTGTTAAACTTCATCCAACCCTCTATAGGAGGAGACCGTTGCACTGAAATAAATTTGGGAGCACGTACGCCTCCTTATTTGCCAGGGAACTAACTATACATAGCTATGAGTATCCCTGAGAGGCTGAGACCCAACGCCAAAATTTATGTATGCAAATGATACTAAGGACCGGAAGAGTACCGCATTTGTTTCGGCCGGTACTGCATACATCAGTGTGATAAAGGCTGATACAGAATGATATGACACGTTCTAGTAGATCCAAGATACATGTCAACCATGTTACATGATGTATGCTTCGGAAAAAAATACTAATAATCTAACTGGCTATTAACAATTATACATCACATGCATCAGACTTGGTGTAATGATTCTTTTTGTCTCTAGATAGTCGTACCCTATAATATATAAATGATTTTTGCAAGACTTTGATATACAAAGACTTGGAAGGATTCCTATTGGTCATCCTATCTTCCTATGTGCATACACATTTTCCTCCTCTTGTGAGTGAATCGGACTTTTATATATACAAGAAGAACAGTCCCTCATTTTTAGTACACACAAAAAAATACATCAAATCAGAACCAATGGATAAAACGGTTGGGGGAGACTTTAAAAATCCGAGCCCACACACAGGCAATGAAACACAATGCGGAAATAATACAACTTTGACAATATAAGAAGCAATCACACAACACCGGCAATTACGTGGAAAACCCCTCCAAGGTGAAGGGTAAAAAATCACGGGCAAATCTTCCACTATAATCAAACAATGAGTTACACACAAATCTCCCAATTTGGGGATAACAACAACTTCAAGGTGCATATAGCACTTGGATAACAATTTGCCTAAATTACACTCACTTAGATATAAGAAGCAATCACACAACACCGACAATTACGTGGAAAACCCCTCCAAGGTGAAGGGTAAAAAATCACGGGCAAATCTTCCACTATAATCAAACAATGAGTTACACACAAATCTCCCAATTTGGGGATAACAACAACTTCAAGGTGCATATAGCACTTGGATAACAATTTGCCTAAATTACACTCACCCCTAAGGATGGATCAACAATTCATTCACCAATAAGAATTTGAACAAACCCTAGATTTTCCCCCTTTTGAAGAGATGTGGAAATTGATCAATCAATCTTCACCACACTAACCAATAGATCCTTAGCTAAGAACCCTTTCATCTTCTTCAAAGATTAACTTCAAAATCTCACCAAAAACTCAACTTTAATGGTGGCTTTACCTCTATTTCTCTCCCACTCTCTCTCTACCTCATTTCTTTCTCACAACTTGAGAAGATAACACCCGTGAAGACAAACTTCTCCTGATGCCTAATGTTATAACCTAACATAGGCATATGTTATTCAACTCCCTTAAATGGTTAAGGGGATACACCTGGACTATTGGATCATAAGTTGTGACCAGGCCCAACAATTTCCCCCGCATGACTTATGGTGAGGTACCCATCACTACCAAACCTGTCATGCTGCATAAATGCACATGCTTGTACTTCAATAACGGCTTTGTCATCATATCAGAATCAATTTCAGTCTTGATTCTATACACCCACTTGTTCTTCAGAATTTTCTGGTTCTTTGGCTTATCAACCAACTCAAAAGTGTCTTTCTCATGTAAAGAGCCAACCTCCTCTTTCATGGATTTCAACCAAATCTGGCTTTCAGGAACACTAAGAGCTTCATAAAACCGTGGTTCACCCGCATCTGTGAGCATCACATACTCATGTGGTGTATACTTCGTCGAAGGTAACTGTCCCGCTGGATCTTCTCAACTCAGCCTTCTGGTTGTTGTTGTTGCATTTCTTACTCAACATCACCCACAGGAACATCTTCATGAGCTTCATCTTCATGATTGTTTCCTTGTTCTTTATTACCATTACCATCAACATCATCATCACGTTGTTCAAGAGAAAGAACAACTGGATTTGGATCCAAGAACATGTCTTATTGAAGCTTTGGCTTTTCAATCTTCTCAAAGTCTTCAATAGTTTGGTCTTCAAGGAATATTGCGTCCCTACTTCGATAACCTTTCGTTAACTTGGATCCCAAAATCAGAACCAAACTTCGTGTTCCATAGCCTAGGAACAAGCACTGCCGCTTTGTCATCAAGCTTTGACCTCTGATCTTTTGGGATTTGAACAAATGCCCCGCAACCAAACACTCTCAAGTGATCTAAAGTAGGCACTTTGTCTCTCCAAACCTTCTCTGTTACTTCTCCATCTAGCGGTATTGAAGGTGATTGATTGATCAAGTACACAGCAGTATTCATTGCTTCACCCCAAAAATGCTTCTGCAACTTGGAATGAGATAACATGCACCTAATTCTCTTAAGAATAGTGTGGTTCATCCGCTCTGCAACACCATTAGTTGTGGAGTCTTCGGTACTGATTGTTCATGACGTATACCCATTCTCTTGCAATACTCTTCAAGTGGCCCAATGTACTCTCCCCCGTTGTCAGAATGAAGGAACTTTAAGGTTCTACCTGTTTCTATTTCCACCATGTCGTGAAACATCTTGAACACAGGAACAACATCATCTTTGGTCTTGATTGAATATGACCAAACCTTCCTTGAAGCATCATCTATGAAAGTAATAAAGTAAAAAGCACCACCAAGTGTTTTGACCCTTAAAGGTCCACATACGTCGGAATGAACAAGATCAATAATACCAGAATTACGCTTGGGTAAAACTTTATGAAAAGAAACTCTAGTTTGTTTACTAACTAAACAATGAGTGCACTTACCCAATTGCGTACCTTTCGCCTTTGGCAAGACTTTCCTTTTGGTGAGGATTTGGATTCCCTTCTCACTAAGATGACCAAGTCTTCTATGCCATAGCTCGGAGGTTGAATCTTTGTCAGCAACATTCAACTCACCTTTCAACACCTTCACTTGTGTATTATACAATGTGCCACATTTCTTGCCTCTTGAAATAACCATGGAGCCCTTGGTTAGCTTCCATTTTCCATCACCTAAGTGATTGTTATACCCTTCATCATCTAACACTCCTGGTGACATTAGATTCAAACGAAGATCTATTACATGTCGCACATTTCTGAGAACCAATGTACAACCAACACCAGTCTCGATCTTCACATCACCCATTCCTACAATCTTCGAAACACCACTGTTTCCCATTCTGATTGAACGAAAATCACCAGCCTTGTAGAAGATAAACACATCTTATCGAGGAGTAGCATGATAGGATGCACCCGAATCTACTATCCACTCTGAATCAGAAACTGCAGAACTCACACATACATCATTACAATCATAGATAAAAAAATGATATCATCTTCTGATGCGACAACTGCAACATCCTTGTCTTCTTTATCATTTCTTTTCCATTTTTTCTGTTCTTGCTTCGGCTTTACATTCATTTGAATAATGACCTCTCATGTGATAGTTCCAGCATTCAACGTCTTTTCTAGACTTTTATTTACCCTGAACTTGCTACGAACAACTTTTCTTCCATCATTTCTTCTACCCCGATTCTCTGTAACAAGAGCTTCTGAATGAGATAATTCGGATGACTTTCTTCTAACTTCTTCATTTAGCAAACTGTTTGTTGCAACAATTATGTTCAACTTCCTGTCTGGAGCAGAGTAACTAAGAGGCATCCTCAATGGCTCTCAACTGTCTGGTAAAGTATTTAGCAACAAATAAGCTTGAATCTCTTCCGGAATTGTCAGATCCATAGATCACTAGTGGAAAATAGCAGTTTCGCGACCGTCAGGGAAAGTCATATATACGAGTTAAATGACTTGTTTTAACGGCCGCGGAAATGGTCGTTGTTTGAGCGTCTTTTTCATCTTTGACGTGGCTCTGCGGGTCGCGCAACAACCTATATCCACGACCGATTTTAGCGGTCAAGGTGTTAGGAGTGACCACTATCAGTCGTAGATATACATTTTAAAATTAAAAAAAAAAAAAAAGATTGTAATCGTCGAATGGTCATGACCATTAAATAATAAATAATCTGACTGAACTAAAATGAAATAATTATACTAGATTAACAACTTCAGAATAACTTTCCATTAAAAAATTATATTCATTGCAAAATTCATAATCTGACATAGAGGATTCAAATCCTTAATTCACAACAATACAAGCCCCAATAAGTTCATGGTTTCTTAAACAAAAGCCCAAACTAGCAACATAAAAGAGTACAATTCTATGGACTAACGTTTTTACTAGCTAAAGAAACAAAAATGAAAGCAAAAGTGGAACCTTCTTGGTTAGCAAGAAGATGAAGCACTTTTTCCGTTTCAGGACCTGAAAATACACAATGATTTCAGAAAAATCAGTCGATTTCATCATTAAACATATAACAATTTTAAAAAAACAGTCCGTTGTGTTCACATCAATTTCAAAAGATGCTCCCATTTAAAGGTGAATCTAGTCTCGTAAGCGTAAGTTAAATCTGCCTTGAGTGTTATTGAAATTTCATGATTTTGTTGAATATAGTCTCCGCGAATACTAGATTGGTGCTACATAGATGATCAAACCACCAAAAAAGAGAGCTCAAATGGTGGTGGTGGTGGCAGTGAATGTTCTTGGTAGTGGGTCTGCATGAACCACCAACAGTCACCAAGACCAGCACCACCATTAGATTGAACTATGCAATGAAAGAAATGAAAAATTATAATTTACATAGGCATACCAGTAGATATAGTGTTTACCCTAACTTTATAGTGCCTTCCATCTTTAAAAGAAAGCACCTGCATCAAGTAGATATAGTGGGTCTGGAACCTTCTTCAGTTAGTTGGAATATTAAGTAACATTTGTTGTTCGTCGACCTGAAATTACCCAAAGATTGCAGGAAAAATCAATCAATTTCATCATTATTCACCAGATGCACTTCGACTTGAAATTACACAAAGATTGCAGGAAAAATCAGTCAATTACACAAAAACAAAGTTTCATCAAATGCACTTGAAAAAGCATTGTTTGCTCAGCTTGAAGCTACCGGTTATGTTGTTAATGCTGATGAGATGAAACAATCTATAACTAATGGATTAAATAAAACGTATGATCTGATTGTCACCGCGCTGAGCACTGTAGAAGATTTGGATATGCAAACCTTTTATGCACATCTTTTGACATTTGATTTGAGGCTCGAACAACATCTCTCTACTATTCAACAGCCCATAGCAAACATAGTTGTTGCTAACCATGGCTCCTCCAGCAAATCTGCATCGCGGCACTACAACAACGCAAATCCTGGACCATCCCAGCCCAACAATAATTCAACAAATCGACGTTCACATCCATCTCAAAGAAAATCTCCCAAGTTTGAGCAACCATGTCAGATCTGTAAGAAAGATAATCATCAAGAAGATCGATGTTGGTTTTATTACAAACCAAGCAATAATCAATCTCGTCAGCCTGATACATATATTGCTCTTCCAAGTGGTGCACATGGGAATGCATGGGTTACTGATACTGGCGCGACACACCATCTTATGTCAGATATGCAAAACCTAACTATACCCCATGAATATGATGGCACAGAAATGGTTCATGTTGGCAATGGTAATACTCTTAAAATTGCTCATGTTGGTAATGGGATTTTCACTCACAACTCAAGATCTTTTCTGTTAAACAACATATACCATGTGCCTGAAATAAAAACTAATTTGTTGTCTGTGTGTCAGTTCTGTAAAAACAACAATGTGTATTTTGAATTTCACAATTCTCATTTTCTTGTGAAGGACAAGCATACGGGGATCACTTTGCTACGAGGGCTGAATAGGAATGGGATGTACGTTTTTGAAGGAATAAACAAGATGGACAACGCTGTTAAGCCGCACGCACATGTATCATCTTCCTTCCCATTATGGCACCAGAGATTAGGACATCCTATGTTAAGAACTATGTCTCAAATTTGTCTTCAAAATTCCCTTTCTGTTTCCAATAAGAGGTTTGATTACTGCCACTCTTGCCATCTTGGTAAGAGCAAGAAGTTGCCTTTTACTTTAAGTAGTACTGTCTATGACAAACCGTTGAGTTTGGTAGTGTCAGATATTTAGGTTTCACCTAATATATCTAGGTCTGGTTTTCGTTATTATCTTCTCATAATGGATGTCTTTTCTCATTTTACTTGGGTGTTTCCTCTTGTACAACGATCTGATGCAATGCAAACATTTATCCACTTCCATAAACAAGTAGAAAACTTGACAGACCATAAAATAAAGGTTTTCCAGTCAGACAATGCATTAGAATTCAAAAAATTTACATCCTATCTCAATGCTTCTGGTATTCAGCATCGATTTTCCTGTCCACACACATCTCCACAAAATAGGATGGCTGAAAGACGTATCAGACATGTTACGGAATCAGGTCTGGCTTTGTTATATAAGGCGCATATGCCTAAAAGTTTTTGGGCTGATGCATTCACCACTGCGTGCTATCTGATAAATCGATTACCTAAATTTGTGTCCGAAAGTTCAACACCTTTAGAGCTTCTCTTTAAACTAAAACCAGACTACAAGTTTCTTCGTGTTTTTGGGTGTTTATCCTATCTGTGCCTTAGACAGTACAATGCCACAAAATTAGATCCCAGATCTCTTCCTTGTGTCTTTATAGGATACAGCAATGCACATAAAGGATATGTGTGTCTTCATCGGGAAACAGGCAGAATCTACATATCGCGACATGTTCGTTTTGAAGAAAGTACATTCCCTTTTCAGTCTCTCAAGTGGAAAGATACTCAGCTTATACAAGGTAAAACTCCCACTAACACTAGTGTTTTATTATCACCTCCATTTGTTAGACGTCATGTTCCAGATGCTTTGCAAACTGATTCTGAGCAATCACCAGTGCAAAGTCATGCCAATTCACAAGCTTCACCAGATCATAGTCAAAGCAACACACAAGCTTCACCAACTATGCCTGACTAACATATTTCCCTGCCTCGGCAACTGTTGTCAGAAGAATTTGATTCAGAAAATTCTGCCTCTTCGTCTGCAACATCTGCTCTACACCAGTCTGCACCAGCAATTCAGCAAGAATCAGTTACACATTCAATGGTGACACAATCAAAAGATGGTATTGTAAAACCCATCAAAAAGCTGTGTTTGACTGCATCAAAGCACCCACTTCCAGATGAAGATTATATTGATCCTACATGTTATAGCATAGCCTCCAAAAATCCCAAGTGGAAAGCAGCCATGGATGTTCATATTAATGCTCTGATTCGCAATGTTACATATTCTTTGGTGAAGTATGAAAAGGGCATGAATGTTGTTGGATCAAAGTGGGTGTATCGCGTGAAACAGAATCCGGATGGGAGTATAGAAAAGTATAAGGCACGTCTTGTAGCTAAGGGCTACAATCAGCAGGAGGGCTTGGACTATGGGAGACGTTTAGCCCTGTCATTAAGCCATGTACAATACGGCTTGTACTATCAATTGCGGTTATGAATCATTGGCAGATGAAACAGCTTGATGTGGAAAATGCTTTCCTCCATGGTCAGTTAGAAGAAGATGTATATATGTGTCAGCCAGCTGGATATGTGGATCCGGACTATCCAAACCATGTTTGCAAACTACATAAGTCTCTTTATGGACTTAACAGGCGCCGAGAGCTTGGTTTTCTAAGATGAGTAATTACTTGCAGCAATTAGGGTTCAAGGGATCCATATCTGACAGTTCCTTGTTTATTTTAAAGACTGCTGAATCTATCACTTATGTTCTTATCTATGTCGATGACATTATTGTCACAGGTTCTCATCCAGATAAGATACAAAAACTAATATCAGATCTTGGGGCAGCTTTTTCTTTGAAGGATATGGGGGATTTGAGTTACTTCTTGGGAGTAGAAGTTTTGAGACAACCTAATGAGCTGGTGTTGACACAGAGAAAATACATAGCAGATCTTCTTAAGCGCACTAAGCTAGATGGTGTAAAACCCGTGAGCACACCTCTACCTCCTTCTCCGAAAATCCAAAAGGTTGGTACCACCAAGTTTGCTGATCCAACTATGTATCGCAGTATTGTTGGTGCACTTCAATATTTGCATCTTACAAGGCCGGATATTTCAGTAGCAGTCAATAAGGTATGTCAGTACATGCATGATCCTTATGAAGAGCATTAGGAATTAGTTAAGAGGATTCTTCGCTATCTCAAAAATACAATTGATTACGGTTTGCATCTGAAACGTAACAAGGATTGTTCTCTCTAAGAATATTCTGATGCAGACTGGGCTGGTAGTTTGGATGGCAGGCGCTCTACCAGTGGCTACTGCATATATTTTGGCGGTAACCTGATTTCATGGAGTGCGAGAAAGCAAAAGACTGTTTCGAAATCAAGTACTGGGGCTGATTATCGAGGTGTTGCAATTGCAACCTCTGAATTGATATGGATACAATCTCTACTGAAAGAACTGTGTGTTGCACACACTACACCTATACTGTGGTGTGACAATCTGGGGGCAACTTACTTGACAGCTAATCCGGTGTTTCATGCAAGAACCAAACACATCGAGATCGACTATCACTTTGTCAGAGAGAGAGTGGCCGATAAAAGGCTTGTTGTCAAGTTTATCAGTTCAATAGATCAGCTAGCGGATATCTTTACTAAGGGTCTGCCTGCGCCTAGATATCAAATTATTCGTAGCAAGTTGCACGTCCGTCAACTACAATACAACTTGAGGGGAGGTGTTAAGGCTACCAACTCAAGACTAAATATTCTCATTAATTTCGAAGAACGCTTTGAGAACACTTCCACAATACCGAGTTTAAGGGAGAGTCTTTATGATACTTTTAAGTTTCTTTTGTTAGCGTCAATATAGCAATATGTTAGCTATTGAATAGCCATTAAGTTGTAACAACTAGATGTATTCTTCTCAATATAAATACCATCTAGACTCCACAAGGTTAACTGTGGAAGTATTCACCAGAAAATCTTTTTTTAACTTGCTCCGTGTTTTTATTATATCCTAGACCGTCTTGACCGGTCCACGGTCAATTGACCGCTATTGAGGGTCGGGGATGTGGGTCATGAAAACACCATTTTCCACTGGTGGATGTAAGCTGATTCATGATACCCTTCATTTCATTTAAGTGTTGCGCCATGGAACTTCCTTGTAAACTAACTTTCCAAGCCTTTTAAATAGAAGAGCTTTTGCACAAGGAGATTGCTGGTCATATATCTGCTCTAACTTTTTCCACAAAGAGTATGCTAGTGTCTCACTAGCCACATGATGAAAAATAGAATCATCAATCCACTGACGAATAAAACCAAATTCTTTACGGTTAGTAACTTGGCCTCACTCCCTTACTCTCTATTGGATCAAAGAGATCTTTACAATATAACCAATCTTCCATCTTCGCCTTCCATATCACATAGTTATCACCGGTCAAAATAACCATTCTATTACTAGTGCTAGCTTCCGTCATTGCATAGGATTAGCTCAACCCAAAAGCTCTGATACCACTTGTTGCGAGAGACTTTAAAAATCCGAGCCGTTATGTGCTATACGAAAACCACACAAGCAATGAAACACAATGCGGAAATAATACAACTATGACAATATAAGAAGCAATCACACAACACCGGCAATTACGTGGAAAAACCCCTCCAAGGTGAAGGGTAAAAAACCACGGGCAAATCTTCCACTATAATCAAACAATGGGTTACACACAAATCTCCCAATTTGGGGATAACAACAACTTCAAGGTGCATATAGCACTTGGATAACAATTTTCCTAAATTACACTCACCCCTAAGGATGGATCAACAATTCATTCACATATAAGATGAGATTCACTATCAATTTGACAATAGCAAGAGTAAGAGATACTTACTATTAGGATTTGAACAAACCCTAGATTTCCCCCCTTTTGAAGAGATGTGGAAATTGATCAATCAATATTCACCACACTAACCAATAGAACCTTAGCTAAGAACCCTTTCTTTTTCTTCAAAGATTAACTTCAAGATCTCACCAAAAAATCAACTCTAATGGTGGCTTTACCTCTCTTTCTCTCCCACTCTCTCTACCTCCTTTCTTTCTCACAACTTGAGATGGTATTTGATCGCTTTCTTTTCTCTCTCTCCCTTCCCAAAAATAACCGTATTTTCCCAAAAATTATCCAGGAACTTTCATCTTCATCATCTCCATCTTTCTAATCTAGATTTGCTCGGTTCAACCGGGTAGATCTAGAGAATCTTAGCAAATATATATCTTAATACTAGTATATAATTACTATCAATAAAATTATAATCCCCGTTTAGGTGATTATTATGTTCTTTTATATCTTGTTTTAGTTTTATATCTCGATTGTTTGTTCTAGACAATTAGATTTTCTATTATATATTGCAATTTCATACGGCCTTTTTTAGGCGTTTCCAACGATTCTCATAATCGTTTCCATCACATATCTGAGGGCGATCTACATCGACTTGACGAAGATCTACATGTGGATCCTTGGCGACAAGATTTGATCACAATTTCGATCAATTGTGCTAATTACTCCTCTTTAGGAGCATCTAGTCTTATTGAAGACAATAATTTCTCAATTAAGAAGAATATTGAAGAGATTTTCAAATGGTGGATTCCAAATTATCAGGCCATCTCTAAATCGAATTCCTCAACGAAGTACATGCATATGATGCTTTTGTATTTTAGTATTTTTTCATGTATTTCAATTGGTATGTTGCATCTCTTTGATGTAATTGTATGTACTCGTGGCTGCCAGTTGGCCATTGTAACCCTTCTAACCTCAATTAAATGAGGTATTTGAAATAAAAGTTTGGGGCAGTAGCCCTGATTCCTTCAAAAAACTTGAGAAGATACCACCCGTGAAGACAAACTTCTCTTGATGCCTAATGTTATAACCTAACATAGGCACATGTTATTCAACTCCCTTAAATGGTCAAGGGGATACACCTGGACTTGTGACCAGGCCCAACAAAAACTGAAAACATCCCTCTTCTTGAGGCACAAAATGGTCATATTACTCGGCGCAGGAGTACGATCAGCCTTATGGTGAGTCTAGTTGTAGCTCTCTGCCTTTTCACTATCATCTCCAATTGCAACTGTGCAGTTTAGCCTGAATGCTATATCGAAAACCTTCACATTCTTGCAAACAACAAAGAGTCAAATGAAACTCAAGTCACCAATGGTACTTCTATATTTTTCAATCTCATATTCAAGAATGAGAATATGTTCGGGAAGATATACTGTGAAACCGTTAACGTGACGTTTTATCATCACGAAAATAACTTCAGTCTACCCATTGGAAATATTTTGATACCAAAGTTTGTAGTGGAAAACAAAGCTACTGTGCTTTCTAATAGTCTATTTTGGGAGGATACTCCTAGAATTGATGTTATAAATGGAAGCACGGAGATTACATGCTAATGTGACGGTCGATCATCAAGGAACATTAGTGAAGGACAAAGTGTGGCTTTCCACCCGACTTGGCATGAGTAATTCACTAAGATGGTATTTAATCGTTCTTTTTGTTATCATCCCGTTATCTATAAAATTCGGTTTCATTTGTGTCCTCTGTTGTAACCAAGGTCATTAGTAAAACACTCGGTTGGTCTGTCTGTTTGTTGGGAACCTTAATATCACGGCGGGTTCTCAATAATTCTATGTATTCGCTGTTATTTTCTCATGTTTTCAATTGTTTCGAATAAGAAACGTATTTTCAAACACATTATTTTCGTAGATGTATGCCTATTTTCATATATGCATTCATCTACTGGATCCAAAAGAGAGAAACTCTTCCTATTCGAGTGACATATTGCAAGAAATTCATCATGATCTTTCATAAGCTTTCGCAAAAGAGAGAACTAGATCTCACCAGAGACCCAAACAACCTTATGTTATTTATTTTTATAACCAGTTTTAAACAATGTGTACCCGAGGTTTTAGTGCATATACACCTACAAGTAATAATATCATTTACACAGCGTATCTTTATACATGTGAGGTTCAACTCTGCGACTACAATACCCAGTAATAGATAACAATTCAGCGAATCAGTAAGCAACACCACCAGCAAAACCATCTCCGTCGTGAAGTAGGCTCTCTGTCAGCCAATAACCATCCCAAGAACCACCAACTCTCTGTAAGTAGCCCACAAGTTAAAATGAGAAGAACAAGGGTTAGAATTTACAAGTAATATAGCTCTTCAAAGGTTAGGCATATGTTCTTTGTGTGAGTGTGCACGTGCGCGTGTGAGTGAGGTTTTCGGACTCTGATTCTCTTAGACACACTGCTTTGATATGGAATATTCATCTCATATATATTGTACCCAGAGTTTCCCATTTCTGCTTGATAGCCACCTCTAGTGGATGGTCATTTCAAGATGGGTCTTTCTTTCGATAATCATTCAGCTAGGTACGGAGCTATTTCTAGAGATTGCGAAGGTAATGTTAAAGTTGTTGTTACAATTGGTAGCCTCTGCAAGTCCATCACTCGTGCGCTACTTAAGAGTGTTGCAGGGTTTCATATGGCCCTGACTCATGGTGACACTAGGACCTGAGTACCTTATTGATGCTAACCAGAAGCCTCTATGGCTTGCATGAAAACAAAGTGTGCAGGTTGAGGGTTAAGGCTTTTGAATTCGTTCAAGTCTCTCACATGTCTAGAGAATCCAAACATCTGTGTGTAGGAGAGGGATAGAGACAAAGACTGACATACCTGAACCATTGTAAATTGGAAAATCTCTTCTTCTTCTGGACGAGCTCCTCTTATCCAAATTCTCTGTTTGAAACGGTTCTATTCCAAGTTGAAGAATACAAAAGAAGCAAATTAGACAAACACACATACCAATACATGGACAAAATCGAATTGCTCGTCATTGTAAACTACTTTTATGGCAGCCTTTTGCAAGTTAAAAACTTAAGGCATACCTCTTCCACCCACAGACTGCTCAAAATCTCCCTCTCCTTATGACCAAGAAGAACCCGGTAAGTAGAGTGGTGGAAAATCCGCCTAAATCGTTCAAACTACAAGGAAATGCCAACATAAACTCACTTTCTCGGACTGTAATTTCAATTCGATCAGCAAGTACAAGTAAAAACCAACTTACCTGTCCTAGATCGAAGAAGGGCCCAAAATACGTTGATCTCTCAAAAGGATCAAAACCAGCAAACTATCATGACAGAATAAAAAAGAAGCATTAATTCGAAGAAACAAAGTGAAGAACTAAAATACAAATTGAATTTGAGATTCAGTATATTCATAGAAATGAATGAACAGATATATTACCCTATACATGACTTCGACTCCATAATCTTGCCTGGGCTGGTCATTGTGTTTTAATGCATCAAGTTGGCATTGCACTGCATCTTCTGCACTAAACTAAATCAAGAGATTAAAGTAGAAATGATTGACGAAAAAAGAATTATTACTAACAAGGAATCCAGAATTAAGAAAAACAGGTTAATTACATTCAATTTAGGACCAAAAGGTTTTTTCCTCCGTGACTCAAGCCTGCAATAGAAAAAACCACACAACAGTAATCAATTGGCAATTTCAAATATCGATATCATCATAATCATTTGTACTGAATCTAATGCTAATTTGAATTAGATGAGGGTTTCGATTTATTTCAGATTCCACTAAATTAGAACAAACTTAAACTAGAAATCAGGTAATGATAAAAGTATTACCAATCAGTAGAAAGAAAGTCTGGAACATCAGCAGAAGAAGAAGCTCTGAAGCGATTACTACTACTAATCCGATTCTTCTTGACACAGAAGCTGCTCTGATGGAGAAATTTATTGCAATTAAATTGCTTTGATTTGTACAAGGAGGAGGTATAGGGTTCATGAGAAGATGATAACGAGGATGAGGAAGGAGCTAACGCCATCGTCGTCATCTTCTCTGAACAAACAAAAAGCTGTGAAAACTGGGAATTTCGTCTGATTGAACTAACAAATGAAGAACCTGAACAAATGTTCATAGCGCTGATATGGGCCCACGTGGATAAGTAGAGTTAAGTGTGCTTACACGTAACTCGGAGTCAGATTGGGCACCCTCGGAATCTTGACCCGGTATCTGACTCAGAATCTAACTCGTGTATCTGACTCAAAATTTAACACGTAGTTTGTTTTTTTTTAAATTGTTTTCTTAAAATTTTCTGATGACTCAGACCATATTAAGACAGATACCAACTCTTTTGTATTTGACTCAGTTGTCCATCTTTTACTTGAATCTAGTCAAATACATTTGTACAACGAGCCAGCTACAAACTAGTCAAATATAAGTAGTATACTTGACCCGAGTACCACTGAGTCCGACTTCAAGTAAGACATTGGGGAAATGAACAACCAAACGATCTTACATTTGACTCTGTCTGCCGAGTCGAACCAAAACGATTTAGCATTTCATTCCCGAGTCAATTTAAGATAAATCGGATTCCTTGCCCAAAAGGAAAGAAACAAAATTACCCAGCCATAGTAGCATAGCTAAAACTTGTGATTTAATGAAGTTGAAGCTGCCCGCTCACAGCAATCGAATCAGTTATCAGAGTATATGTACAGATACAGATAACAAATAAATTGTTCAATCTAACCAGTTGACAGAACACAAACACTTGAATTTAAGTTTAATTTCTCTAAATTTCCAACTCATTATGGAAAATCTGATGTAACTGCTGGTAACATGGCTAAATTTGATTTAATCCTAATCAACTAAAACAACGGCATTTGTATATATACAAAGAGAGAATCTGGGATCTGCTTAAGAACTAACCCTTTACTTACAACTAGGGAAGACATCAAAAATCACGTGTCTTTCTTGAATGCCAATTGAGAAGCCAATGCGAGATGATCACTGCCCCATTTCTGGAAAAAGAGAAAGGAAACCCATAAAACAAACATTCTACACATTAAGGACCCGTTAACTTGTGAGTGCCACCAGTGTGTTTGAAAAAATGCAAAAGGCGAGGAATTATCACTTCGTGTCTACTACAAAAATCAAGACAATCCAAAGTTTCGTCATAACTGGAGCTTTAGGGCAATGGTGTAACATTTTAAGTTTCTGATAATGTATATATATTCTGCAAGTGGGAAATGGTTTTGTACAAAAAAACAAGAAACAATGATATACCTTTGTTGGGAATCCAAGACTCCAGTTTTGAAGAGCCTGCTTAGGTATCGTATCGAGTACCTTGACTGTCTGTAGATCTTCTGAATGCCTGAATGAAGATCAATTTAGCTGCAGTCAACCAACCGACCAAAACCATATGACGTTCATAACTATGTGTTACGCCAATCTTGAAACCCTTTATATTTCTTATGGCTAATTTAGCATCTTCTTAATGTTATAAAAGACACAGCACAAAGGTACTGAGGGTTCAGTAAACAAAAGTGCTTAGGGAACCAGTTGATTCAACCTTCTACACAGGAAATTCAATTTGATTTGAATAAAATAGAAAGGTAGATGTTACATACCATATGTAGTCAACAGTCCCCGCAAATCGTCTGTGGTAACTGGTCACTTGAGGTTCCTTGCTCACTGAATCTCTTGTCCCAGAATAATCCTGGTGGATGAGTACATAAAGCTCAGTATATAACTAAGAAATAAAAAAACAACAATTCTTAGTGAAGTTCACATGATTTGAATTTAAATGAACAGTGCATCAGTCCAGACCAAAAGAATGGGATGTGAGCTTAAAGGTTATTGAATGACCAACCTCAACTTCTGCATACGAGCTTTTTAACTTAAGAGGACTTTCTAAAAGGGTGCACTCCGCGTTTCCTGTTGCTGTTTCTATATCCATCGGAGTCCACGAAGATGGGTCATAAGTGTACCTCCTTGCGATTGCAGGCTCAGAACTAATAGATGTAGAGAAATCAATTGGGACATTAGAACATGGTGGTGTCGGATCAGAAAGGTGTGCAGTCTCTGAAACTTTTTCAGAGGATTGATCTGTTTCTGGAGACTCGTGCCTTGAGAATTTACTATCACAGACATCAACATCCAACATAGTGGCATCAGTGTGGCATCTTTCAGATGAAAATGTAGTTCCATGCTCTTGATCTACTTCCTCTCTATCTTCACCAGACTCACTAACTGACATGGTATCTGACATTTGATCCACGCTTAGGTCAATACTAGAAGATGCAGCAGAGATCTTGACATGATATGTACCTTCAGACGAAGTTGAGGGATTAATCCCTTCTACTGTTTCAAGAGCTCTCTTTTCCATATCACCGCAAACAGAATTTTGCTGTGTAGTTTCAATCAATGGATTACTTGAAGATAAGCTTGGCTGAGAACATTCATATGAGGCCCCCTGAGTACGGCATGGCCTTTTTACATTTTCAGACACGATCTCCAGTACCCCATTATTTTCGAGATCAACATGTGGCACACCTTCCTCGGGATTGCCATTTGGAATTTCCTTCATCTGTTCAAGTGAAACACTGTGAGCTGAGATAAACTGATCCTTAGAATTATCTAGTCCTTCTTCCTCAATTCCTAATACATCGTAAGTCCTGCTGTTTTCATTTCTGTATTGCCCATCAGATCCAGATTCCATGGGTGCAGTTACCATATCACAAGGACTCTGACGATTTGCTAAGTTTTTCGCCAAAAGAGAATTATCCACTTCGTCGTGCGGCTTGTTCTTGTCATTCATGTTTGGTAGTTCATTATCATGTTTCATATCGACCTTCTCCTTAGCCAGCATAGAAGTGCTGACTGTACCATCATGAGACTGAGCCCTGCAATGATAATAAAAAGGCTTTTTGAGATTTGGGGCTCGTGAGGGAAACAAGTCATAAAGTTTGTAAGATATTCACCTAGCCAACCCGTTTCCTGAGTTAGGGTAATTTCGCTTTGGTCCAGATATTTCTGCAGTAGTTTGTCCAGATACCTGATTTCTAGCAAGCCCATCTAAATTTAACTGCAAATTTGAACATCAGAACATAAATATTACAATAGACATGTGGTGCATGTTGCAAAATATTTCAGGCAATATTAACAAGTGAATCGAAGAATACCTTCTGGTCTAGTATTAAGTTGTACAGTGGACTCTGATTCAATAGAAGATAAAAACAACTGTTATTTAAACTTAACAAAGGCGCTAGCTCAGTTTTGCAAAACAGGTAAAACAAACTTTGCCAACAAATGATAACCAGCATAAACTGAATTACCTTTGGGGTACAGTTGAAATCCCCACAAAGAACCACTGGAGCATCCCTCCAGAGTTTTGAAACAGCATGAGCCCTTTCTAGGAGCACTCTAACCTGTTGTGCACGTCAGAAATACAATCCTTAGAAGCTCAAGAAACATCTGAAGAGCTGAAATGCATCTTCAGGGAATCAAAATTTCATAGAAGAATGAAAGAAAATGCCCAGGTGTGACGAAGTTACTGAGCACCCTTATGTATACTGCAGAGTGAGAGAGATTCAAGTTCAACCGTTTGTGCCCTATACCTATGTACTAATATAACAGTTTCAACTTTGAAATGTACGTACAAATGCACATGAAACCTTAGTTTGTACAAGAAACCCCAAAGGTTGCATACCTGTCCCAGCTTAATTTCTCCTCTTTTAGGGTTAAACAGCACATGAATATTACATACGACGACTAGATTAGCATCACTCGTACTGCAAAAGTAACAGTTTTATCTTGTAAGTGGACATGGAGGTTTAGTGAGTATCTGAGGTATAACATAGGACACCTCACAAGTGCAACAAAGATCCAAACATAGGCCAGGCTATAACATTACGACTGTCCAACATCCAAGTCTAAAAATATTGACAAAAAGACTTTCATGTGCCTGAATTATTCACTACTGAATCCTTCCTATCAGCACAGTTTGCTACGTACAAATAGTTATGCTGAAATAGCAATTACATCAAAGATAGATACATTTTGTCAAGGAAATTAATCTCAGTTTGCCTACTTCTTCATTCCACGTTGTGATAAAAGAAGACTATCAATGCAGTAGAACCATAGAACGAATTTTATTATCATATGAAATTATTTCAGAATAACTATACCTTGTAGGCGAATCCGCAGACACCTTGTCAGTGGAGTTTTGGTTCCTTGACTAGTGGAGAAAAGACAAAGTAATATGTTATGTGAATGCGAGACAGAAAAGGAATTCAGAACAGATAAACTTTGGGGTCAAACTCAGAGTTCAACATGTCATACCTCGAAAACACAAACTTGTGCAACGTTATCACGAAGTCCGAGGTTGCTGAACTCTATGGATTCTTCATGCCGCAATTTGAATCTGATCATACGAAATATTAAAGTCAAAGGAAGTGAACATCAGCGAGATTCAATCCATTGCTGGAATTCTCTGATAAGCTCTTTTCTATCCCTATAATTCGACGGCAGGTATGTGATAAGCCAGCCATTTAGATTTTAAAATACAGAAACAAGCACAGCATTATTTATTTTTGATATAACTTCAATCATTTGAAAACCAAGATGAATATAATCAATTTTAGGTTTAGCTTCATGCGAAAACAGCAATCAATATTCAATAGGAAAGGGGTACCTCGTTGTGCGCCAAAAAATTGCACATCCATCAATTGCTTGTCCTGTACGCATCTGCAAATTCACAGAGAAGTTTTCTTTCAATTCATATGCAAGAAGAGCACACTTGTGGGTCATGCATTACCACAGATGGTTTGTAAATAACAAAACAGAAAGAACACAAAGAAATCAGTGTCTATCCCTGAGCAAATCAAACCCTGAATACATAAAAAAACTGAAATATGATGCAAAGAACAAATGACACTATTTGACATAACAATGGTCTGTTTTTGTTTGTTGATGAGGATTCTAATATCATATGACCAACCTTCCAGATTCCTTCATACCCATGGACCTTTAGCTCGTTCTCTAAGTCCTGGAACCTATCGACCTCCTGCAAGTGGGCATAAGGAACACAAAGTAAGAAATCAAGTCACGAACGCAAATTTTGAAGTATGAATAGTCAAGAAACATTTTACTAGAAGTAATTTATAACTAGTGAAGTGCCATTCATTCAGACTCTAAAATAAGCCAACAATGACAGCACTTGCAAGAAGCACAGGGTGAGAACCCGCAAAATAATTGATCATTGAACACGTACACACACATATATCTATTTGGGAAGGCATTAACCACACATACGTAACTGCAAATGTACCCTAACCCATACTCGTAAGCACGCTATAAAAACAGCATACATGCTTACACTTGAGGTACATCGTGGATACAGAAACAACTATCAAACTCGGCGCATAGAATGCAAAGAAGAAAGATACAGTAGTTTATTCAAATCAAGCATGACTCCTTAGTTTATTCAAATCAAACACGACTCCTAACACGAGAAACTAATACCTGAAGACACATAATGTCAGCCGACCATAATCCAAGCTCAAAAAGTATATTTCTCTTTCGCCGCTCCCAGTCCAACACATAGAATGGTATGTGAAAATAAAGCTCTCTTCGATGGTCTAAAGCCAAGTAGTTGGCTAGTATATTGTACGAAAGCACTACAAATCGTTCTGCACTCCAACCGTTAAACTAATATAAGGTCAAGTTTCCCGAAACATATAAAATAAGATAAAACCTCATGTTGAATCACATAAGTATAAGAGTGAAAATCTGAACTCTATCAGTAGAAATATACGAGCAAAGAAAAATGTACTAATGTTATCCTGCTTGTCACAATGTGTGCATGACTATACAGGTTACTGCTTGCTACAAAAAAACTAAGTACAGGGAGTGAGTAATACATACCACATTGAGGTGGTGGCTGTGACACCGCTAACTCCCACTTCCTGTAGTCCCATTGTTTGGTGCCAGGAGGAGTAAATGGCCGCTGTTGGCGATAATGCAGTGGCCTATTCGGCTGCTGCTGACCATAATGTGGTGGAGGAATCGACTGCTGTTGGCGATAATGATGTGGCCTATTTAGCTGCTGTTGACCATAAAATGGTGGAGGAATCGGCTGCCTATAATGCATTGGACGATTCTGCTGCTGCTGGCGATGATATGGTGGAGGAGTCGGTTGCTGGTGTCGATATTGTGGGGAAGGGCGCGGAAATGGTTGTTGTTGTGGCGGTGGTTGACGGTAACGTTGATTTTGGAAATTCCGTCCATTTCCCTGCCTGAATCCATTATTAGCAGCTTCAACTGTTCGCAAATTTGAATCTTCAGTAAGCAATGATTCTTGATTTTCAGACGGAGAAGAAAATTCTCTAGGCTGTGAGAAAAAAATAAATTAAGAATCCAATGTTTATGATTTCAATTTCAAATAAAGAAAGAAGAAATAAATAAAAAGATTTGATTTAGGGTTTCTTACGTACGTAACCACCACGAACAGAAGACATTGAAACGAAATTAATGTCAGTAGTAGCAGCTGCAATTCTAATTGATTGTAACGAAGACGAAGAAGAAGAGGCGAACCTCATTCTATTTCTAGGGTTTTCATTTCTGAGGTTATTAGGGTTATATGATCGTCAATTTCGTCGTCTTCTTCTTCGACCTTCGTTTTCCTTTTTTTCGACTGTAAAATCAGTCGAGAGAAAGAGTCGAGGTAAATACTGAAGACAAGTTCATGGGCTTGGCCCATTTAAATGACTGCCGACCAAAGAACTCGCGTATAATGACCAGCGGGTTGGGTGCGGATTACTTGCTATTGTTTTCGCTATTTAAGGCGCAGTTCATTAGGGTTTTAACTTTTAAGGTCAACAGAGAAAACTCAAGACCTCTCTGCATAGTAATAAGCTGATCATCTTCAATGGAGAACCTTCCCATAGATATCATAGAGGACATATTTTCTCGCTTATCTGTTGAACTTACCTTACAGTGCAAACGAGTATGCAAAACATGGAGCAACCTCATCGGTAAAAGTAAAACCGGTCTTTTGTTCGCGTATGCAGATGTTTATAATCTCCAATATGACGATATAACAGAAGTACAGCTCTACTATGGAGATGAGTACGAAGCAAATCTTGAGCAATACTACTCCACCGAAACACTTGCGAAGTTAGACGGTGGAAAATACGATTTGCGCATCCCATATTCGCATTTTAATTATTATCATCATATGGTTGGTTCATGCAACGGGTTGGTTTGTTTTAAACGCGAAGAAAACCGTATTCCTCCTTTTGGTGGCATCTTCAATCCAGTAACCGGGGAACTCCTTTCTCTTACCTTACACTTAGAAGCTGGTTTGAGTTGGCGATCAGTTGGATTTGGATACCTTCCTTCCACAAATGAGTATAAGATTGTTAGATGCAGTTATACTGTATTAAACAACGTGGGGAAGGGACACAATGTGTGGAAGGGACATATAGAGGTATATACTCTTGGCTCTCAATGTGGGTGGAGAGGAAAACAAAACCTCCCTTACTTTTGTCGTGAATCGGGCATCTTTGCCAATGGAGCGATTCATTGGATTGGCATAGGATGTCAATGGATGAGCATGGGATGTCCAGGACCACGTGAGTATAAGATTGTCGTCTACGATCTGGCTGATGAAAAGTTCAAGAACGCCATGTCACTGCCTTTTGAAAAAAAATTCTATGATTTCTGTGATTATAGTAGACTCATGTTGATGGGGGGAAACTTGTGTGCAATTCACAATATTTGCGGCGGGATCACTATATGGGCATTCAAAAAAGGAATTCAGAATACAAGGATATTGCGACCAAGAGTAACAAAAACGAAGTACTACGACCATAATTGGAGTTGGAGCAAGGAATTTAGTATAGCAATCTCTGACCCAGAGATGTATAAGTACAGGCCATTTGCAATTACAAGGAGCAATCAAGTTTTATTATGGCATGAAGATAAACATAGGAAACTATATTGCTACGACAATGATACATCAACTCTAACTAAGCTTTGGGACAGCGAAGGTAAAAGACTCTCATGGGTTGAAGCAATTCCTCACATGAATACCCTTGTTTCTTTGAAAGAGTACCTAGCAAAATGCTCCGATAATGATATGATTTTGAATAATGATGAGATTTCGGAGACTAAGGTATCACGTAAAAAGAGGAAGTGCTAGCTCCATGCAGGTAGGAAAATGAGCGCCTTTGGTTAATTAATATAAATTATCATTTACTATGAATCCTATGTTCTTTAGCTTTTATGTTCATCCGTAAAGATTATTGGTTAGTCTTCGTTGTGTTCTTGAAAGGTCACTGAATTTTCTGATATTTTTGTTTGAATGCTTTTATTCTTCGTGCTTTTATTCTATATAGCAATCTTGTAGCCAATGTCTGCAGCAGGTTCATCTCTAGTAGTTATCGCAGATGTCCTTGATCAGTTTTCTGCATTCCCGAATGGCACACTCATGAACAGTAGTGAAGTGCCAATTATTAAACCTAGACGCACAGCAGAGAGCATATAATCCAGAAAACACTAAAATTAATCTGTTGAGAAATTAGCCCAAAACCAACCGGCATTTCTTAAATGCTTTTGAAGCAGCATCTGCGACATAAGTACCATGTAAAATCTCTACTTACATGCAATGTTAATCCAGATTTAATTAGGCTCATATTAGTGGACCACCCATTAACATGGACATTCTAAATGTGAACAAACAAGAGAAGCAGTACATTCCACATCAAAATGAACCAAGTTAATAATTCATGAATTGCCCGAACATGATGTACGACCAGAGCTACAAATGGATTCATATAAAAGTGCCCACAAAGTAAACAAGAGAGGTAGTATAGCCACCACGAAAAAAAGACATTGAAAACGAGATTAATGTCAGTAGAAGCAGCTGCGATTATTAAAGATTGTAACGAAGAAGAGGCAAACCTCATTCTATTTCTAGCGTTTTCATTTCTGAGTGTTTTCGTTATTAGGGTTTTGTGATCGTCAATTTGGTCGTCTTCTTCTTCATACTGAAGATCATGGGCTTGGCCCATTTAAAAAGAACCCGCATATGATTACCGGCGGGTTGGATGCGGATTACTTGTTTTGTTTTCACTATTTAAGGCGCAATTCATTAGGGTTTTAAGGTCCAGAGAGAAAACTCAAGACGTCTTCAGAGTGATAAGGTGATTGATTAGGGTTTAATTTTTATCGGTTTGTTTTTGAAAGCTTGGATCATCTTACTCAATGGAGAACCTTCCCATACATATCATACAAAACATATTTTCTCGCTTATCTATTGAACCCACTTTACAGTGCCAGCGAGTATGCAAATTATGGAAAAACCTCATCGGTAAAAATAAAATCGGTCTCTTGTTCGCTTATGCAGACGTTCATAATCTCCAATATGACGATATATCAGAAGTACAGCTCTACTATGGAGATGAGTACGAAGCAAATCTTGAGCAATACTACTCCACCGAAACACTTGCGAAGTTAGACGGTGGAAAATACGATTTGCGCATCCCATATTTTCGTTGTTATCATCACATGGTTGGTTCATGCAATGGATTGGTTTGTTTTCAACGCAACCTTAACCGTGTTCCTCCATTTGGTGGCATCTTCAATCCAGTAACCGGAGAACTCCTTTCTCTTCCAGGTTTAAGTAAAGAAGCGGGTTTGAGTTGGAGATCAGTCGGATTTGGATACCTTCCTTCCAAAAATGAGTATAAGGTTGTTAGATGCAGTTACACTGAGTTAAACAATGTGTGGAAGGGACATGTGGAGGTATATACTCTTGGCTCTCAACGTGGATGGAGAGGAAAACGAAACCTCTCTTACTTTCTTCGTGAATCGGGCATCTTTGCCAATGGAGCGATTCATTGGATTGGCGAGAGATGTAATTGGGTGAGCAAAAGATGTCGTGGAGCACGTTATAAGATTCTCGCCTATGATTTGGCGGATGAGAAGTTCAAGCACGCCATGTCATTACCTTTTGATTTTCATAGAGGTGAAGATAGACTCGAGTTGATGGGGGGAAACATATGTGCACTTCGCTATGTTGGAGGCGGACCAATCATAATATGGGCATTTAAAAAAACGATTGTGAATGAAAACATATCGCGACCAAAAGCAACAAATTACTACGACCACAGTTGGAGCTGGAGTAAGGAATTTAGTATAGCAATCGCAGACCCAGAGAAGTATAAGAAGTATAAGTACAGGCCGTTTGCAATAACAAGGAGCAATGAAGTTTTATTATGGCATGAACAGGATGAACATAGGACACTATATTGCTACAACAATGATACATCAACTCTAACTAAGCTTTGGGACAGCGAAGGTACAAGAATGTCATGGGTTGAAGCAATTCCTCACATGAATACCCTTGTTTCTTTAAAGGATCTTGGAGAGCGCTCTGGTAATAGTATGACTTTGGATGATGATGAGATTTCAGAGAGTAAGATATCGATACAACGTAAAAAGAGGAAGCGCTAGCACCATGCAGGACTAAGTAGTAAAGTGAGCGCGTTTGGTTAATTAGTATAAATTGTCATTTCCTTTATGTTTGATTTTTAGTTACTCTACTTTGTGTTCTTGAAAGGTCAGTGAACTTCTGATATCTTTGTTTGAATGCTTTTATTCTTCATGTTAATTTTATACAGTATATAACCTTGTTATTGGCCTTAATATAAAGGGATCGCCTCTAAATTGTTGTTATAGGGGTTGGCCTCTTCTTCCATGATGGAACGAAAATACGGTCAGTTCCATCACACTTTAAACATTTTTGCGCAGAGTATGAATAAATGATATCCTGGACCGACATGGCTAACAATGTCTGCAACAACTTTATCTCTAGTTGTGTTGTTATCGTACCTGGCCTATGCGTTCCCATATGGTACACACATTAACAGTGGTGAAGTTCCAATTATCAAAACGAGATGCACTCCAGAGAATTCTATTTTGCTGGACTCAGAGGTTTTCCTCTTTGGGAAAGCACATAATGTGAAGGTTGTCTTTGTCAATGATGTAAAAAAACAAATCAAAGAAAAAGCGAAATAAATGATCGATTTCACATATATACGTGAATGCCCACGTACCCTAACCATATTATAGTGAGAAATCTTTTGAAAAACTGCATGCTTGGCGATGCTGTAGTGGGGGGATTCGGCTGCTGGTGGCAATAATATGGCGGGGGATTGGGACGCTGTTGCCCATATTGTGGGGTTGGGCGCAAATGGATGATGTTTTGGCGGTTGTGTACGGTAATGTTGATTTTGGAAATTCCGTTTTGCAGCTTCAACTGATCGAAAATGCGAATCTCCAGTAAGCAATAATTGTTGATTTCGGACGAGAGCAAAATTCTATATTTGAATGTCGACCTCCTCATCTTCCTATGGGCTGTGAAATACAAAATAAGAATAATTTTTTTCGCCTTGGCCCATTTGAATGATTTCCGGGTGCGTTTTGCTCAACAAATACAATTTTTTGTCATCACTTTTAGACCAGCAGAGGTTGATTTTTCGCTGGACAGCGACTGGAAAATGGCCGGACAATCCTTGTCGACTACACCATCCTGAAGGTTTCAACCGGTTTTGCGTCTTCGTTGTGTTATGCAGATTACTGTGCTCCAGCAATTGGGGTCAAGGCCAAGTTTCAGGACAAGGACGGACTTCCAGTAGAGCGGAAAAGATTGATTTATGCTGGAACGCATTGTTTCTGATTACAACATTCAGAACGGGCGTATGCTTCACCTTCATGTTCGTGTATGTGGTAAACAAAATTAACAAATTGGATTTAGCTTCCCAGAGAACTACTAGTACATCTCCTGATGCGAAGTGATGACTAATTTACATCTCTGACTTTCAACTTCAGACTTTATGAAACATATAATTACATGCTTCATGCACTACAAGAAAGTCTAGCTATTGCTACACCATATATTGCCGCACCTTCAATATAGGTATTGCGAAAGCAAATTTTTAGCCACAGTACTTTTCAGCTGCAAAATGATATTTTTTCCACACAACTGTAGAAACAATATGAAAAGAGTGTGGCAAAAAAGTATAATCTCTTGCTGCAGCAATAAAGATGGGTACATTATTTATATGTCCCTACTTTTAGAACCCAACAAATATATCCTTTCCCAAAATAAATATATCCCTATTAATTTTAAGAATTAAAATCCGGAATTATTAGATTACTAAAATGCCCTCCATATATATTTCACTTTATACAAGAAACGGAAATATTAATTTTTTCATTCAGTTACTCGGTTCTCTCACCTACTCAGTCTTCTCTCTCCCTCGTTTCCATCGTTCACACATTCAAGATCTGAAAACTGAAAAATAACTGAAATTCATGAAATAAATCCACTAACCGTTGCTCATAATCGACCATTAATACAGTAGCAGATTACGAATAACTTATTTCTACACTCTCTCGATGAAGATCAAAGCGAAAGAAGAAACGAAAAATGAACGGAATCGTATATCTTTCATCAATAACAGAAAGTGGCGAATTAAAGCTAATCAAGTTTCATTTCGTTTCTTTGAAGATTTCAATTTGAGCAGTAAAAACGCTTTTGATTTTGGTCTTATTTTGTTAGTTTTGATTTTTGGTTAGAGTTCTTGAGATTTTTGTTAGATTTAGTCGGATCGATATTCGTGTGTGACTAAAACAAGCATGATTTGGTGATTTTGAATGTTTTGCTTCTAATATTTGCTTCAAATTGTTGTTAGGTTGAATATGCTAGTTATTTTGATTTTGAATGTTTTGCTCAGATGCTGAAAATGTGAGAAGTTGAAAAATATTATTTTTCTAGGTTGAATATGCTAGTGATCTTGTATGCAAATTTGTTCAACTGGTAAATTTATTCAACTGAAAAATGTGATTCTAGAGATTTGGTTGGTTTAGATATTTTTGTTCAATTTAGGGGATCAACAAAAGTAGTTGATCCAAATAAAAATTGGATCAACAGTAGGAGTTGATCCAATTTAGGGGATAAACAATAGCAGTTGATCCAAATAAAAATTGGATCAACAATAGGAGTTGATCCATTGTATGAAAATTGTGTTCTACTGTTAATGGGTGAAAATGTGTTTCTGAAGGATTTTTAAATATTTTTGTATCAACAGCAGTAGTTGATCCAATGTAGGGGATAAACAACAGCAGTTTATCCAAGTAAAAATAAGATAAACAATAAAAGTTGATCCATTGTATGGAAAGTTGTTCAACTGTAATGTGTTTCTGAAGGAATTTTAGATATCTTTGCAAATGAAAGGGATCAACAGTTGAAGTTGATCCAATATAGGGGATAAACAACAACAGTTGATCCAAATAAAAAAATGATAAAACAAGAGTAGTTGATCCATAAAAAAGTTTTTTTGATGGTTATGTACTTTTCTACTATGAAAATATGAATGATAGCTATAATAAGTGTTGAACTCAGGTTGAGAAGACATAATGCATAGGAGATCACCAAGGATAAAGAAGAAGCAAGATGAAAAGGGCACGCAAGAGATTGAGAAAGCTACAGAACCAAAAAGAAATGCGAAGAACAAGAAGATAATTGAAAAAGAGGCAACAAGAAAGAGGAAGAACAAGAGTGCAAATGAAGAAACACAAAGAAAGGTGAAACACGAGAAAATAGTTTAGGAAGAACCAGAAAATCGGAATCAGAATCCCAAGAAGAAGGACAAGAAGAATCAGATGATGATGATGAAGAGTTGGAAGAAGAGGGAAAAGAAGCTAAAAATGGCAAACCAATGAAAGTCATCAAAGGAAATGCAAAGAACAAGAAAGAGACAACAAGAAAGAGGAAGATAGCATTTGGGAATAAATAAGCACAACAAAAGTTAAAGGTGAAACTCAGGAAGATAGTTGAGGAAAAATCTGAATCAGAATCCGAAGAATAAGCGCAAGGAGAATCAGATGAAGATGACAAAGAGTCGGAAGAAGAGGAAAAACAAGCAAAAAAGAGCAAACCGAAGAAAGTCCTCAAAGGTAAAAACATACATTGTGATATTTGTGATGGTATTCTTACTACGTTACTTAAAACAAAATGAAAATGACTGAGTTTCATGTATGCAGGCAGGTCAAAGGCGAAAGAAATCAAACTCAAAGAAGAACAACAACAAAAGCTGAAACAAAAGAAGAAAGTTGAGGAAGAACCAGAACAATCAGAATCCGAAGAAGAAGGGCAAGAAGAATCAGATGAAGATGACCGAGAATCGGAAGAAGAGAAACAAATTGTAATATATGAAAAAAAAAAAAAGCAGAAAAGGGCAAACCGAAGAAAGTCGTCAAAGGTAAAAACATAGATTATAATATTTGTGCTGGTATATATAACTATATTGTTTGAAATATTGAAAACAAAATGAAAATGATTGAGCTTCACGTATGAAGTCGGGTCAAGGGCGAAAGCAAAACCACAACAAAAGGAGAAAAACAAGAAGGTAGTTGAGGAAGAATCAGAAGAATCAGAATCAGAGTCCGATGAAGAGGAGCAAGAAGAATCAGATGAAGATGAAGCTGAAAAAGAAGAAGTAGCAAAAGAGGGCAACACAGAGCCAGAGCGCAAAGGTAAAAACATTGACTCTTTAATGAAATATTATGTGTAAGCAATCATAGTTTTGTATCAACTGTGACTGTTGATCCAGTAAATATTTGTAAGCAATCATAGTTTTGGATCAACAGTCACAGTTGATCCAACATCACATTATGTGTAAAATATGTGTAAAATATCACATTTGATCCAATAAGAGGTAGTTAAAGCATGAACCGTGATTACACATATTTATACGTCGCACCTCACTCGGGGGCTACGCCCCCTCCTAAAAATATATTATGGGTAGAATGCAAGAAAACAAAAGATTATTGTCAAAAATGAAAAGGAAAATGATTTGAGTTTTATGTATGCAGCCAAGTCGAGAGCAAAGGAACAAAGAATCAAAGGAGGTCTACAACCATTGGTTGAAATGGGGAATTTTCTATGCAAAAAGTTTGAAGTGGAAGATGCAAATAACAAGAAGAAACCGAAACTTGCAAAAGCACTGAAGGAATCTCCATATTGGGAATTAATCAACCCATTTTATGTAATAGACATGAGTATGAGTGGTAAATGGATGAACAAGATTAATCTTGCAATGCAGCAGTTAATGAGTGCATTTGATAAAGAAAACCAGAAAGTTCAAATTTGGAGAAAACGAAGAGTGCTCTCTGGAAGCAAGAGATTTCGCTTTGATATTCAAGATGAGACGACTGATAGAGAGTGAAGAATTGAAGCAACAACTGCAACCGAAGAAAGGACTAGACTACATCGAATTCTTAAATAAAAAGTTCAGACCAGAAAAAGCAAGAGATTGTCCAGAACCAATATTGAAGGCTGGGGTTGTATACAAACTGAAAAATGCAGCAGAAGATGAGTCTGATCCGGAGCATTTTGTAAGACTTTTCGGTATGTGGTTATGCACGGTTTTCTTATTCCCAAATGTTGGTATGACATCCTTCCCAAAGAAATGGTTGCCTCATATCTTACTGATGGACAAAGTGTCATGGCCGGATCATGTTGTGGAATGTTTGATTTCGAACCTGGCAAACAAGAAGAATAACCAGTTAGCTATCGGTGGCTGAACAACTCTCCTAGTGGTAAGAAAAAACGTTAATTTTGTAAAACTAAAATGCTTATTGTTGTAGAGAGTGAAATGCATACTATTGGATAAAACTAACATTGTTGTTTATATTATGCAGTGTTGGTTCTGCGAACATACCGATAAGTACATCGACAAAAGGGAGGGATTTCAAAATTCAACTCCAAGATTCCTACGATGGAACCAGCATGCATTGTGCAAGCAGCTTGCAAGTGACTTTGGCAACAAATTGAATAAGAAGGCAATTGATATGACTTGGTTCGACAAGACGGTAATTTTTTTTACTATATTTATCTTTACTATTATAAATGTACCATTTTTTTTAGTAAATGGGGTCAACGGCCAATGTTGATCCAGTTTTAGTGTCAGTTTTTTTGTGGATCAACAGTGGAAGTTGATCCATGTGAATGGGATCAACAGCCAATATTGATCCAGTTTTAGTGTGTACACTATTTTCATCTCCTCCAATTCTAAGTTTTTTTGGATCAACAGTGGAAGTTGATCCATGTGAATGGGATAAATAGCCAATGATGATCAACTTTTACTATTAGTTCTTTGTGGATAAACAACGGAAGTTGATCCATGTGAATGGGATCAACAACAAATGTTGATCCATTTATACTAGCTACACTATTTTGATTTGTTTTGATCATGCTTCGCAGTTTCATCAAGACTTTGTTGATCCAGTGTCTGCTGAGGAGAACTATTTAATTGACCTATCGACACCTGCAAGAGAGCTAGAACAAGAGAGGACAAGGATAAAGGAGCTAGAGGAAGAAAACATCTTTCTTGACTGTGACAAGCATGAGATTCATTACATGGACAGGGATGAAATTAAAAAGTTTGTCCAGAGCACGTTATTCTTGAGAGAGTTTTATGAGAGGAACAAGGACAAACTAGAGTTGCAAGCTGGAGAACAGGAGCGACTTGCTGACATTGACAAGAACATAGAGAAATGGAAGGGAGAGGAAATAATTTATCAGGAATCACTGAATAGGAATAAACCAGCGTATACATGGAAGGAATTTGAAGGTTTGGAATTTGAAGAATTGTTCACACAGAAGCAACAACAAGGAGAATCATCTGGGCAAGGAAATCAACATGAAATGAACTCTGCGGCGAATGATCAACCAACATATGGGAATGAAACCAGAGTAAACATGGAAGTTGAAGATTCAGTGGCTGTGAACAATGAAGACACTCAAGAAATAAACGATTCCTTGGGAACTCAGAGTACTTTGGTAACTCAAGATACCTTGGACACTCAAGAGAAGAGTTGGCGGAATGGTTTTGAAACTGGAATGAAGTTGTCGGAGGAAGAACCGAAAAGTGACAATTCTTTGGAGAATTGGAAGGAAGGCTTTCATGTAGGGAGAAAACTAAGGCAAGCTGATGATTTAGAGCTCAATATTGTTGTTGAAAACAATACAGAGCTTGATTCGTTGGTTGAAAACATTGCAAAACCTGCTGGAATAGTAAAGAGAAAGATGACATACCAATGCAAGAGAAGAGCCCGTCCGTTGAGAAGAAGAATGATGACATACAAATGCAAATGGTTGTGCTTGACACTCCTCCACTTTTAGCAATAAAACCAGACAAATCTGGGTATGTGCATCCAGGAAGCATGCCGAGTTTCGGTGAAATAATGAAGGAGTTACATAGCATAACACAAGAAACAAAAGAAACAGAAGAGGTTGAAGAGCAAAGTGAAGAGGATGAAAATACATTAGGAGCTGAAATACGCGCAGGGTTGAAGAAATTATTTAATTTGGAAACAGTTGAGGAGCAAACTGAAGAGGAAACCGAATCAGAGGAAAAATACGATGATTCAAAAGCATCAGAAAAACAGCAGGTCAGTTCTCTTGTTAAACGGGTGAATAAGGGAGAAAGGCCAAAGAGAAAGCCGTATAAACATCGAAGTCGAAGTCAAACACCTACTGCTAAGCGTAGAAGGAGACAAAGGAAAGGTGGAAAAGGAAAAAAGAAGCAAGAGGAGAAGGAAATACAAATAATTGACATCGACAACGTAATGATCAAATTGACAACACACTGCGGAAGCCAAAAACTGTTGAAGCCAAAAAAACTAAAATTGTGGAAGAAAATCAATGACAGCGAAAAAGAAGTCATCGAGCCATTCTTTGAGAATGCAACTGAATGGTATGTAATAACATATTCAAAATCAAACACCTCAGTTAACATAGTTTTTTTTTTTTGGGTTATGCTAGCTCTTTTTAATCACGTATTCATTTGTTGCTTATTTTGCAGCGACAAAGCTTACAATTTTTATTTCTGCAATCAAGATTTCGAAGTAGTTATCATTGGGAAGTACATACAGTGTGTACTGAATAATCAAAACATTCACGCTGAGATTGTTGATTACTACACCAACATCTTTGAAATCAAAGATGGATTCGGATAGGATAAACCAGACATTACAAGAACCACGTCATTCTCTCAACAAATGATTATGTAAGTAACCGATAAATCTTGGTTTGTTTTGTATGTCAACAACAATTGTTGATCCAAATAAGTTGGATCAACAACAATTATAGATCCAAATAAGTTAGTCTGATTATGAATGAATGTTACTGGTATGTATAGCTTGAGGAGTTTAATTGCAAATACGATATGTTGTTCATTTATGTTGTTCTCTGGTTACGATATCACAGTTGCATTTTGTTTTTGTTAACAAATGTAGATTTTGCTTATACTGTAGATGATCCATAATATTGCAAACTAATATATTTGAAAAAAATATTGATACAGCCTATATTGGGGATCGCATTAGCCACGAAAAAAATGGAAAAGGTAGAGAGATATGGGATTCGAGAAAGGTCGAGGAACGATTACATTGGGAATGTTGAAGACACATACCTCATTGTACCAATGTGCTTGGTCGACAAGGACGGTGTTGGATACCATTGGGTGGTGCCAGCGTTGGTAAAAGGAAAATGGATAGTGTACAACTCTCAAGGCGAAACGGCTTACAATTGGCAATATATGGTGATGATAGTACGGCCCGACTCAATGGCTAAATGAAATGGGCCACAAAGATCGAGAGCGGTGGTGATATACAGACAACCTTTTCACATTGCACCTTTGTATCAAAGACAAGACGGATGTGCATTGCACACTTGCATGTACATGAAGAATTTGGTGAAGCGTGGAAAGCTGTGAACACGTAATCGAAATCGCTAACTTAGATGAGAAGTTGAACAAGAAGCGAGTGAAGATTGCAGCAAGAATCTTGTCGGAATTGGGTTCATGGAAGAACAACTTCTGATTCGACCTCTCGACTCTATTCAAGAAAAAAATCCAATTGCAAGACTCGGTTGAACCCGTAGTTGATCCGGTAGTTGAACCAAAGAACTTGAACCATTAGAGTGAGCTTGATCTCATAGTCTGTTCATGGTTTGTAAAGAAAATCTAACTGTAGTTTTAAACATACTTATCTTAGTAAGTAAATCTTAATGATGTAGGTCTGATTATGAATGAATTATCATGAATTATTATGAATGTTTTAAATTTATATACAGTATAACTTCTATAAAATAATAGGCTTGGGACCAAGAAAAATTATTATTTTAAAGAGATATTATATTATCGATAATATAATAAATTATTATTTTATAGTTAAATAATATATTATTATTATATAGGACAATCACTAGCTTGGAGGTTGAATAATAATTATAGATTGTAAATATAATATCGACTAATTTTGCAATGATATTATATGATTGACTAATTGCAATAAGAATACAACTACTCCAAGTATCAACCACACTTCAACACTTCTTCTTGCTATACAACAACGTGACTTCGGATATTTTGAGTGCACTACGGACTATTAGGGATGAAATACAATTTGATTTGATTTAAGAAATGAAAACAATAACGAATCATATTTGGAAACAATTTAACATATATGAAATTTATTTTTTATTTTTATAGGAGTATTATTATTTATATATTATCTGGGACCTATTAATGCTTAAGGGAAACTTTTGGAATGTATTATTTTATGATTTTATCGAATTTATTATTTTAGCACACTAAGGGCCCGAGTCGGGACTAAATTTTTTTATTATTTTAAAGAGAATATTATATTATCGAGTATTACTTAAGAGAAGTTATGCTGTAAGTCTGATTATGAATGAATGTTACAGGAATGTATAGCTTGAGAAGTTTGCTAGTAAATACAGATAGAACCATGCAATTTTTTCGTTTGTTTTGTGTGTAAACAACCAATGTTGATCCAAATAAGTTGGATCAACAACCATTGTTGATCCAGTTAAGTTGGTCTGATTATGAATGAATGTTACATGTATATATAGCTTGGGGAGTTTACTAGAAAATACAAATAGGACCATGCAAATTTTCTGTTTGTTTTGTGTGTCAACAGTCATTGTTGATCCATTTTAGTTGGATCAACAATGGAAGTTGATACCATTTGTATAAGTATGTTTTCTGTAAAATCAATAAAGTTGTAACCTGAAAACTGACATATACTTGAGAAACAAAAAAATAAAATTCATAACAACAAACTAAGAGTGTATATCATTTAAAAAAATAACAATTGCAAACCAGAAAAGCATAAAAAAAAAAGAAAAAGAAAACAGCCAACTAGCAATGAAACCTAAAACAAGTTGTTCAGAATATGAATAAAACCAAAAAACTTCAGAACAACATCCTCTTCAAGAACTTGATCATCCTGGAATGAGACTCATTGCGAAACGTTGGTGCACGAGGAGCCAAAGGAGCTCTGCGACAAGTTCGACGGTTGTGAAAGGTGAGCATCCCACATTGTCCACACTTCCTCTTCTTGCGCATATTTTCACGACTACCCATATACCTAACACCTTTAGGCCTTCCAACTTGTTCTCGACCACCATTGGGAGGCAAAACATACCCATTTTTATTAATTCCAGGAGGCTTCTCAGAGTCCGGAATAGGATATATGGGTCGATAGTACAACCTTCTATAGTAGTCAGAAGTATAGTAAGGGCTAATGTATTTGTATGGTTCATCATTTCCAATCTGCAACATGGCTTTCATTGCATGAGTGCAAGGAAAGCTATGTTTTTGCCACCATTTGCAGCTGCAGGTCCTGGAATCCAAGTCGACAATATGCTTTCCTGTTGGAGAAATGATCTCAAATACTTTCTCACTTGATCTCCGAAACTTATATGAACGGCGGTCGTTTATCCTCTTGTTAAACCTTGCTTGCATACGAGGAGTAAGCCTTGTAGTCCACTTGTTAGACTCCAACAACCTCTTGTAATTCTGCTCCATTACCTTAGCACGAATACCATCGAGAAGCTCAAATGCTGGAAGTGGCTTATCATGCTTAATAACATTGTTAAAACTCTCAAAGCAATATTAGATGTGTTCTCACCCCACCTTTCTCCTAGAAATGCATGAGCGGCCCAATTCTCGAGTGGAATCTTCATCATCCAAGAAACCCTTTGAATCCAACTTTAGATTACTCATACTCTTCGCCGCGAAAGCATAAAATTTTCCTTTGTTAATGCGGTGTAGCACTCTTGAATAACTTGACTGCAGTTTGTGCTCTTGCCCTTTGGAACCGGAATATTTCCTTTCATATGGTACAAACAGTAGGAATGGAAAGCATGTGGAAAGACTTTAGGCACATGCTTCAAAAGGCCGATTCCACAATCTGATATGATGGTCAGTGGACGATCTTCACGAATAATACCCTTCAAATTGATTAAGAACCATTCCCAACTCTCACAATTTTCACAAGGAAGAATTCCAAATGCAACTGGATAGATTTCTACAAAAACCAAAAAAAAAAAAACAAAAATAAGTGACCAATAATTAGTGTCAACAAACAAAGTTGATCCATTTCAGTTGGATCAACAGTATAAATTGATTCAAAACAAAATATAGTTTTTGGATCAAAAGTCACATTTGATCCAATAAATCTGTGTAAGCAATGATGGTTTTGGATCAAAAGTCACAGTTGATCCATTTCAGTTGGATCAACAGTAGAAGTTGATTCAAAACAAAATATAGTTTTTGGATAAACAATCACAGTTGATCCAATAAATCTGTTGTAAGCTACATTTATCAACAAAATAGTAAAAGGTTAAAAGTCATACGTTGGTTACCAGTTTTGCCGCAAGCAACCATAAGACCACCCTTGAACTTCCCAGTGAGAAAGGTACAATCGATAAATAGCATCGGACGGCAGTAATTGTTAAAACCAGTTATGGAAGCTTCAAAAGCAACAAAAAACCTTTTGAACTGACGTGTCACACTATCATACTCAAAATTCACAACACTTCGAGGATTATCTTGTTCAATTGCATCTTTATACCAAACTAAGTCCGGAATAGGACTTGACGTCATCACCCCAAAGAAATGTCTTGGTGAATTGTAAACCGTGATATGCACGACTATACGTGAGGTCAACTCCATATTCCATTCGGAGTAAATCTATAACATCGCAGTGATCTTCTTCTTCTTCGATGCTCGATATATTCTTCATAAACGATTTTCTCATCCTAACTTTTGATGGATCCGAAGAAGCTAAACTACATGAATGCTCTCTGCGATATATCTCTTGCATTTAAATACACCATTTGAATTGGCGAGAGAGAGGCGTGAAACCTCCATCGACAATTTTCCTTCTCTTTGAACTTGCACTCCACAGTGTATCGTAAAAAGTCACTCTTAATTAATTTGTATTTGCTAACCACTACACATTTCATACTTTGTAAAAAGAGTCCTTAACTTCCTCAATACCACCTTCAAACAACTGCCCTACTCCAGTTAAGATGTTGACCCAAGCATCAGACTTCTTCGGGACCTTTTTGATCAAACACGTATCATGTGACGTCTTCCACAATAGCTACCTCATCGCTTGAAATACAACTTGATGATGACGATGAAGCGGGAGCGGGGACGAGAAGAAGATGATGAAGAAATAGAATCAACACAAGTCCTTAATCGATTTCAAATTGTTGGAAAACCATTAATAATAAAAGGATTTTTAAAGTTTTTAATAAAACTTATAATTTATTGTTTTCTTTTGTGAATTAAAGTTATTAGTCCCACATTGTGGAGTTTCCAATTTTTAGTAGTTTTAAGAGACTATATAAACCTTTTAGTCCCACATCGGGGAGTTTTTCTTCTTAAGTTGTATTTGTCAATTATACAAAATATTCACTACTTTTGTTAAATCTATGGGAAAGGGGTTGCTCTATATTTAGAGGGACCCCGAAGGGAAAAAATATTTTATATTGTTTTCTCAAGCGTTCGCGATTTTTCTTTATGGTTTTTCGGAGTTTCCAAGATCAAGTTGAGCATCTACTACATATGCTAGTAGTAGGTGTAGTAGGGTGTTTTATCCTGGAGATATCCGTCCTGTAAGGGCTATAGCATCACTCTTGAGTGTAGCCGGGCGCTAATGTCTTAAGGGCAACGTGTTGAACACGTGACTCACTGCTTTTTCCAAAGTTTTGCCTTGTTGTCATTGCGGAGATTTGGGAGCTCGTCCGTTTCATCAAATCGATCACTTCCACTATAAAGGAGCTAAGTATCAATAACTTTTGCTTATTTGATTTTTCCTTTTTTTTGATTATTGAACCCAACAATCTTAAGACATTATAATTTGTAATAATCAAGAATGGTTGATTGGTTTGTGAATCATGGATGTTAATTATGGAGTGAAAAAAACAGAAACGAATTTTTGGTCATCTGTAGAGTTTCGAATTTATCTCTCAACCTAGAAGGAATTTCGATGAACCCTTTGACACAACATAGTGGACATCCTGATAGTTACCCACGTAAAATTTCAGAATTTTTGGAGTTGTAAAAGTATTTTTTTGATATTTACAAAACAGAGAAACGTTCTGAAAAATTCTGACGAAGTGAAAATTTGTTGTTAACTAAAGTAGTTTTTATGGGGTAACCATGAGTTTTTTTTTAAATGGTGATTCAAACGAAGTTTGTATATCTATATGTTATTTTCAAAACTCATATTTTATATTCCGATTCGGAACTAAGGTTTGTGAGATGTGGTGTATTAGGTGATTGGGAAATTACCGTGTAATAAAGGATAGAGTATAAACGAGGATTGTGACATGAAATTGAGAAGGAACATGGCTACCAGGCGCATGTGGATGAACACAAGTCTTCCAAAGCTGACAAAGGCGATAACATCAAACACAAATCTAAGCGTAGTCTTCATAAGAAAGGTATGTTTCAGAAACTGAATCCGGCATTACTTTAATTAAGGGTGATTGTTATGTTTGTAAAATCCTAGCCATAGGGCGGTAAATTGTAGGAAACATAAAAACCTTAATTAGTAGATAGTTAATGCTAATTTAGTTGAAACAAACTAGTACGAGTTGATGGCATGATGTCGGAAGTTATTTTAATAACTAATGTGAGAGACCAAAGTATGTGGACTTTGGAGCCACCAAGCATGTTTGTTGAAACAGAGACTGTTCACCTCCTATCAGAGGATAGGAGATTTCGAGAAACTCTATATGAGTAACTCACCTGCGACAGAGGTTGCATAAAAGGGAAAGGTCGAGCAAAAGCTCATATCTGTAATATTCTCACATGAATGAAGTTTTCATGTTCCGGGCATATGCAAGAATCTTGTATCTTGTTCTGTTGTAGATGGTAAAAGACTTAAGATATTAATTGAATATGGAAAACTTGTCGTACCTAAGGGCATTTGATTTTCAAGGAAATGTTATAAGACTTAAGGTCAATATAAGCTTAACGAAAAAAATGATGAAGTAGTTGATTCTTGTATTTTATTTTGTGTGATTGAATGCTTTGCATGGTAGACATGGAACCGTAAACTTATATAAGTCAATGCATAAACTGGGAAGCGTAGGCTTCATACCCAAATTTAGTTTGGATATTGAACACAAAAGTTAAATATTCGTAGAATCAAAATATGCTATAAAACCTTTTAGCAAAATTGCTCAGAGTAATTCTAAGCCCTTAGAATTAATTCAGTTAGACCTAGTTGACATGAAATCAACCCAAACTAAGGTGGTAAAAGGTGTTTTTATAACTTTCATAGATGATTGTACGAGTTATTATCTTGTATACTTCCTTAGGGGGTAAGGATGATGCCTTAGAAGCCTTAAGAGTATAAACTTGAAATTGAGCAAAGTATATGTTACCACTAAAAGGGTTAGGTCTGAACATGATGGCAAGTATGAAATTCATATAGGAGAACTTTACTTGTTAAATGGCATTATTGATGAGATCACACCTCCTTATTCACCGTAGTCTAATGGTATAGTTGATCGTAAGAGGAACCATTAAGGAGATGATTTATGCCATGTTGATTAAAGGATTAACCGCCAACTTGTGGGGGAGGTCGTCTCTCCGATTTTGTTATATCCCGAATAGAGTAACCTTTAAGGGATTAGATAAAACTCCATATGTTTATGAAAGATAGACAACCTTCTTATGCATACGTCAAAGTGTGGGGGTGTTTAGATAAGATATCCAGAGTACCCCTACCGCATATAGTTTTGGTTGTGAGTTCCGCTTTTTCGACTTTGGTGTGAATACTATTATGGAATCTAGGGATGCTGAGTTCTTTGAACATGTTTATTCTTAATCATGTACCTCATTAGAGATGTGATGTTGATCCCCTAGATTTATTTTCAAATAGTCAGAACTTATCTTTAAGGAAGATGAATTAGAGTTGATTCTAGGAGAAGTAAAAGATTAGAACTGAGACTTCTTATGGACCTGACTTCTTAATAAGCCTAGCTTAATTTGAGCTCCAGACTCGTAAAGAAGCCATAACATCTATTGAAATCCCATTCTGGTAAGAAGCTTCATTTAGTGAAATGGACTCAGTCCGTCAGAACCAGACTTGGGAGCTTGCTAGTTTACTTCTAGGGAGTAAGATCATGGGATGTAAATGAGTTGAGACATTAGATATATGGAACTGTGGAAAAATATTAGGCTAAGTTGGTAGCTAAAGGCTATAAACTAAAACAAGGTGTAAATTTCCATGATTCTTATTCACTTGTGACGAGAATTACTCATTGAGATGCTAATTGATATTGCTGCCATAAACAACTTGGAGATACATCGATGGATGTTAAGACTGACTTTCCTAAACTTTGTGAATTAGATAAAGAAATTTACATAGACCAACCTGAGGACTTTTTAGTGAAAGGTTATGAAGACAAAGTTTGTAAGTTGAACAAATCTTTGTATGGTTTTCAAATAAGCACGTAAACAGTGACACGGAAAATTTGATCATGAGATAATATGTAGTGGATTTAAGTTAATGAATCTGACAAGTATATTTATAAGTAACTTGTTAAGGATGCCTGTGTGATTGTATGCTTGTATGTTGATGATATGTTTATACTTGATACAAACATAGATGTGATTAATTCCACTAAAACCATGCACTGGATGAGAACGTTTACTTGAAAGACTAAAGCTTTTTGATGTAATCTTAGGGTTGAGGATTAAAAGATAATCAAACATTTATAGTCTTAGTCATTCTCATTATGTTGAATTTGTGCTTAAGAGATACAATCAGTCTGATTGTAAGCCTGCTTGTACTTCATATGATTCTTCTTGTAGACTCAAGAAAAATAAGGAAAATGGAGTATCTTAACTTGAATACTCAAGAGTTATAGGATGTCTAATGAATTTAATGAACTGTAAAAGTCCAGACATTGCTTATATTGTGAGTAAATTAAGTAGATATACTTTTAGTCCAGAGCAAGAGCATTGGGATGCACTTAGTAGAGTATTATGGTACTGTTTATGGGTAAAAATCGTTTCTGCCGATTTCGGTAAATTCGGTTGGTGAGTGAGAAACTGGTTCAAACCCTAAACAAATGTGCTGCACGTGAGCACTTTATAGATTCGAGAGATCAATGCATGCAAGTCCGGCCCTAAACCAAGAAATGGCCGTTCCGAGACTTTTTCGGTCACAAAGTGGATGAGAAGGGTTGATTTGGGGAGGGAAGAAAAGAAAGGTGTTGAGACCAGAATAGTTGGGAGAGTAGTGTCTCGACTTGTATCGTAAAAGTGGAAGCTTCGGAAGCTTGCAAGAGATGAAAGCTTTTGGGAGAGCTTGCAAAGTTGCCTTTCGAGAGTGTAGTATTTTTCCCGACCGAGACTTGTTGTCCGGTGGAAATAGGTAAGACCTATTTATACAAGTCGAGATTGAAACGTACCACGGCCTCATGAAGGAAGAGAGTAAAGGGCGAAATAATGGGAGGAGGTGGTAGCATTAGTATGGTTTAATGGGCGAAAACGTTTTTCACCATTATTTCCTCTTTTATTTGACCGCTTTATTCCTTTTCACGCTTTCTTAATGTGAGCGTAGTGTACGATGCATGATGTGACCGCCAAACCAAAACCCCGGGAAAGCATCCCCGGTTTGTGTTGATATCTCGAGTGTTGGTTGCACCTGAGTGCAAGTGATCGCTAGTGGCGCGTGTGGCATGTGCCATTGGCATGTGCGGAATGCCCTTGTTGCGGGTTGTACCTCGGCGTAAGTGGCGATGCCGGGCTGCTAGTGGCGTGCGTGGCATGTGCCGGTGGCATGTGCGGAATGCCTTGGTGGTAGGTTATACTGGCTTTGAAAGTGTAAGTGGCAATGCCGAGTCTGCTAGTGTCGTGCGTGGCATGTGCCAATGGCATGTGCGGAATGCCTTGGTGGTAGGTTGCACGGCTTGCAAGTTAGGTTACCGGCGTGTGTGTTTGGCATGTGCGGAATGCCTTGGTGGTAGGTTGCACGGTTTGCAAGTTAGGCTACCGGCGTGTGTGTTTGGCATGTGCCAATGGCATGTGCGGAATGCCTTGGTGGTAGGTTGCACGGTTTGCAAGTTAGGTTACCAGCGTGTGTGTTTGGCATGTGCCAATGGCATGTGCGGAATGCCTTGGTGGTAGGTTGCACGGTTTTGCAAGTTAGGCTACAAGCGTGTGTGTTTGGCATGTGCCAATGGCATGTGCGGAATGCCTTGGTGGTAGGTTGCACGATTTGCAAGTTAGGTTGGCGTGTGTGTTTGGCATGTGCCAATGGCATGTGCGGAATGCCTTGGTGGTAGGTTGCACGGTTTGCAAGTTAGGCTACCCGGCGTGTGTGTTTGGCATGTGCCAATGGCTCGTGCGGCCATGTTGACCTAGTTGCAAGTCTTGCAAACCTAGGGCGCTATGTTGGCGTGGGCCAAAGGCATAGCGGCTGAGAAATATGGCTTGCGGCACGTGTTGGCGTGTGCCAATGGCACGTGCGGCCATGTTGACCTAGTTGCAAGTCTTGCAAACCTAGGGCGCTATGTTAGCGTGGGCCAAAGGCATATCGGCTTGGAAGTATGGCTTGCGACACGTGTTGGCATGTGCCAATGGCACGTGCGGCCATGTTGACCTAGTTGCAAGTCTTGCAAGCCTAGGGCGTTATGTGGGCCAAAGGCATAGCGGCTTGAAGTATGGCTTGCGACACGTGTTGGCATGTGCCAATGGCACGTGCGGCCATGTTGACCTAGTTGCAAGTCTTGCAAACCTAGGGCGCTATGTTGGGCGTGGACCAAAGGCATAGCGGCTTAGAAATATGGCTTGCGTCACGTGTTGGCATGTGCCAATGGCACGTGCGGCCATGTTGACCTAGTTGCAAGTCTTGCAAACCTAGGGCGCTATGTTGGCGTGGACCAAAGGCATAGCGGCTTAGAAATATGGCTTGCGGCACGTGTTGGCATGTGCCAATGGCACGTGCGGCCATGTTGACCTAGTTGCGAGTCTTGCAAACCTAGGGCGCTATGTTGGGGCCAAAGGCATAGCGGCTTAGAAATATGGCTTGCGGCACGTGTTGGCATGTGCCAATGGCTCGTGCGGCCATGTTGACCTAGTTGCAAGTCTTGCAAACCTAGGGCGCTATGTTGGGCGTGGGCCAAAGGCATAGCGGCTTAGAAATATGGCTTGCGGCACGTGTTGGCGTGTGCCAATGGCACGTGCGGCCAGGTTGACCTAGTTGCAAGTCTTGCAAACCTAGGCGCTATGTTGGGCGTGGGCCAAAGGCATATCGGCTTGGAAGTATGGCTTGCGACACGTGTTGGCATGTGCCAATGGCACGTGCGGCCATGTTGACCTAGTTGCAAGTCTTGCAAGCCTAGGGCGCTATGTGGGCCAAAGGCATAGCGGCTTGAAGTATGGCTTGCGACACGTGTTGGCATGTGCCAATGGCACGTGCGGCCATGTTGACCTAGTTGCTAGTCTTGCAAACCTAGGGCGCTATGTTGGGCATGGACCAAAGGCATAGCGGCTTAGAAATATGGCTTGCGGCACGTGTTGGCATGTGCCAATGGCTCGTGCGGCCATGTTGACCTAGTTGCAAGTCTTGCAAACCTAGGGCGCTATGTTGGGCGTGGGCCAAAGGCATAGCGGCTTAGAAATATGGCTTGCGGCACGTGTTGGCGTGTGCCAATGGCACGTGCGGCCATGTTGACCTAGTTGCAAGTCTTGCAAACCTAGGGCGCTATGTTGGGCGTGGGCCAAAGGCATATCGGCTTGGAAGTATGGCTTGCGACACGTGTTGGCATGTGCCAATGGCACGTGCGGCCATGTTGACCTAGTTGCAAGTCTTGCAAGCCTAGGGCGCTATGTGGGCCAAAGGCATAGCGGCTTGGAAGTATGGCTTGCGACACGTGTTGGCATGTGCCAATGGCACGTGCGGCCATGTTGACCTAGTTGCTAGTCTTGCAAACCTAGGGCGCTATGTTGGGCATGGACCAAAGGCATGGCGGCTTAGAAATATGGCTTGCGGCACGTGTTGGCATGTGCCAATGGCACGTGCGGCCATATTGACCTAGTTGCAAGTCTTGCAAACCTAGGGCGCTATGTTGGGCATGGACCAAAGGCATAGCGGCTTAGAAATATGGCTTGCGGCACGTGTTGGCATGTGCCAATGGCACGTGCGGCCATGTTGACCTAGTTGCGAGTCTTGCAAACCTAGGGCGCTATGTTGGGCGTGGGCCAAAGGCATAGCGGCTTAGAAATATGGCTTGCGGCACGTGTTGGCATGTGCCAATGGCACGTGCGGCCATGTTGACCTAGTTGCAAGTCTTGCAAACCTAGGGCGCTATGTTGGCGTGGACCAAAGGCATAGCGGCTTAGAAATATGGCTTGCGGCACGTGTTGGCATGTGCCAATGGCACGTGCGGCCATGTTGACCTAGTTGCAAGTCTTGCAAACCTAGGGCGCTATGTTGGGCGTGGGCCAAAGGCATAGCGGCTTGGAGATTTGGCATTGTTGCCATGGTGCGCAGGGTGCGGCTTGGTTTGGCATTGTTGCGCGGTGCTAAAGATGCGGCTTGGTTTGGCATTGCTGCCATGGTGCGCAGTATGCGGCTTGGTTTGGCATTGTTGCCATGGTGCGCAGTATGCGGCTTGGTTTGGCATTGCTGCCCTTGTGCGCAAGGTGCGGCTTGGTTCGGCATTGTTGCCATGGTGCGCAGGGTGCGGCTTGGTTTGGCATTGCTGCCATGGTGCGCAGGGTGCGGCTTGGTTTGGCATTGCTGCCATGGTGCGCAGTATGCGGCTTGGTTTGGCATTGTTGCCATGGTGCGCAGGGTGCGGCTTGGTTTGGCATTGTTGCCATGGTGCGCAGTATGCGGCTCGGTTTGGCATTGTTGCCATGGTGCCAAAGATGTGCGACTTGGTTTTGGAATTAGGGTTATGTGTCGAAAACCCTAACCGGGTATTTTGAAAAAAAATACCCCCATTAATTATTTACACTGAGTTAAATGCTCTTAGTTAATGTGTTGCGGGTAACACTAGGTCATGGGGTTTTACGACTTTACCCCTTGTTTAAAAACCATCATCAACATTAAGTCCCCGCTTAGCTCGGAACAGGGGCTTTGTTGCGAGGTAAGCATAAGATGGTGACGAGACTATTAACAAAGAACCGTAAAGAGAATTGAGGGGCTTGTCGACCTTTTATAAATAGGATTTGGAATCCTTGCCTCGGGAGTTTTACACAAATCGGGAGGCTGGCACAATTGGTGGGGGCCAGTACGGCTGGGGCGACGTTGGGAAGTTGGCGTGAGTTGGGAAGCGATTGTGCTAGGCTGGTGGGACCAGGCGCAAGGTGTGGAAGCTTTGCGTGCTTGCAGGCGTGACTTGGGCGGTCATTGGGAAGTCGGTGCAATTGGTGGGGCCGATGCAGCTTGGGCGACGTTGGGAAGTTGGCGTGAGTTGGGAAACTGATTGTGCTAGCTGGTGGGACCGGCGCAAGGTGTGGAAGCTTTGCGTGCTTGCAGGCGTGACTTGGGCGGTCATTGGGAAGTCGGTGCAATTGGTGGGGCCGATGCAGCTTGGGCGACATTGGGAAGTTGGGCGAGTTGGGAAACTGAGCGTGCTAGCTGGTGGGACCGGCGCAAGGTAGGAAGGCGGCGTGCTTGCTGGCGGGACCGGCGCAACTTGGGCGGCATTGGGCGTTCTTGTGAGCCCGCACGATTTTTGGTAAAGGGAAATCCTTCCCTATTTCAGAATCTTCACGCCCATATATATATAAAATCCCTTTCTCTCATCTTGTACCTTATTCCTTTCATCCTTTCCTACTAGTGGCAGAGTCACAAAGAAAAACCGGTTTCAGGTATGTCTTCCAGTACTTCTTTTGTTTCCCTTTTTATGTAGGTGTAAACCCTAAGAGTGGGCATTTATATATTGCGCATATAATTTCTTGGCGTGTCTCTTGTAGAAAATATTGTATGTATGCGCCCAAGGGAAATATTGCATATATTATTCGAACCCATAGGAAAGTGCTCCATATATAATTTTGAACCCGAAGAAGGATATTGCAGACGCACTTGAGCCCGTATAAAATACTGCGTATAATTTTGAACCCGAAGAAGGATATTGCAGACGCACTTGAGCCCGTATAAAATACTGCGTATAATTCTGAACCCTGAAGAAAATACTGCGTGTGCAGTTTCGAACCCGTAGAGAATACTGTATATGAATCCCGAAGAAGAATACTGTATATGTGCTTCATATGACTTCGAACCCGTAGGAAATATCGCATATATGAATTTTCGATCCTGAAAAGAAAACATCACGCGTGCAATTTTTGAACCCGTAGAAAAATGCTCCATATATAATTTTGAACCCGAAGAATGATACTTGCAGACGCACTTGAGCCGTATAAAATATCTGCGTATATAATTTGAAACTGAAGAAAATATTGCGGGTGTATTTTGAACCTCGAAGAAAATATTTGCGTGTGTATTTTTGAACCTGGAGAAAATATTGCGTGTGTATTTTTGAAATCAAGAAAATATGCGTGTGTATTTTTGAACCCGTGAGAGAATGCTCCATATATAATTCCGAACAGAAGAATGATCTCACTGCGTGTGCAGTTTGAGCCGATAAAGAATACGCCCTTTCTCTCTTTCTTTTTTTTGTATTTGAGTTTTCCTTTGTTGGGCGCGATTATGTGTCGGGAGATAATTTTGTCTTTCTCCGTGTGTGCGATATCTTGTTACTAAGTTGTTATGAAGAAATCCCGGTAAGATGTTACCCGAACATAATTTCGCCTCATCGAAAGATGTCCATAGTTCCAAACCGAACACGGATGATGAATTCTTCGTCAAAAACTTGCCTCTGCTCGGAAGAATCACCGGGGTTTCGTGCCAATTTTGTTAACCTAGGTGGTGAAGATGAAAAGAAGACACGTTCGGTTCGCCCGAGAGAACATCATACGGTTCTGTCTTCATAAAGGGGTATATTCCTCTTCCAATATTGATGTCGGGATGTGCCAAAGCCCATTGCGTTCTTTTGATAGATGGGTTGAGTTCATGGTCTTTGTTTCGAAGGGAGAGGATGGTGCGGGAAGGGCGCAAGATGTTAGCTATTTTGAAGGATGCAAAGTGTTAGCACAGAGTGTGATACTTTGGCTAGCATGCGCGTGCGGCATGTGTGCCTGGCATGTGCGTCTGGTAAGCGTGTCTGGTAAGCACGTCTAGTAAGCGCGTCTAGCAAGCGCGTCTGGCAAGCGCTTCTTTTCTTTCTTCTTTTGTTTCTTCTTTTGAAAAATGTCTAACTCAAGTTCGCAGGAGGAATCCGGTTCGGAGGATGATTCTGGGGTAGAGCCACACGAAAACTTGCCTTTGGTGACCACCACCGTGACTTGGAGATGGGCGTTAGCCAATTGTCAGGGCATGGATGTGGCTCAAACGGCGGATGATTCTGTGTTGGTTGCTGCCGTAGACTTGGAAGAAGACCCTTTGCGAGTCGTGAGGCCAGGTGCATGCGCCTTTTATGATCCTCCGTACTTGGTTCCTTATCCAGGTCATGTGATGGTTGGCGGCTTCAGCGTGCCGGCTAAGCACGAGGCGTTGTACACCGAGAATGCTGGGAGAAGTACGGACGTATGGCCACAACCAAGAAAGTCACTAGTCGATTTTCTTTGGTTAAGCGTGTGGAAGAGGCTTTATCTTCCATCGAGGATATGCGTGAGGTGTTTGGTCACACCGTTTCTCAAGACGTTATTGCACATTTGGGAGCACCATCGCGACGCGTGTGCATAGAAAAGGAGTTCAGCACTTCGTGGTTTGTCGAAGGCCTTGCCGAGATCCAAAAGTTGAAAGATGCAAGACAATCAAAAGCCTTTCGCGAGGAGATTGCACTGACAGGGGAGGTGGAACTCGAAAAACTTTCCAAGATGTTGACTATAAAGAGAGCGGCTCTTGGAGATGCAAAGTTGACTTTCTCCAAGAAGAGCAGACTTCTGTTAGATGATTTTCCTTGAACGTTTCTCTGTTGATCTTTCATTTAGGTTCTTCTTCTTTTTTTTTTTTTTTTTTTTTGAAAGACATATTGGATGTCTGGTTCAAAGCTTGACCTTTGATAGACAGTGGGTAGCTTTTTGGGTGTTGGTTTATTTCTGGATGAATGGTTTTGATAATATGACTCGATTATGTTTTGGAAAGGAATATTGCTTCTATGAGAGTGTGTGCTAGCAATTGGCACAAGACTCAGCGGTATGACGGTTTTAATAGGAACCTAAAAATAGATCGTGTATCTTGTGCAGTCTAAATTTACTCACTTCATAGGTTTTGTGAACACGCCCCTCTCCATCCGGTTAGTCCCCAGTTGCTGGTAGCGTCTTCAGCGAGTCTCCAGTTTTCTGGTGTAGTTTTAACAACTGATAACCGGGTTGTCCGCGGCGATTGAGTCTGACCGAAGTCGCAAGTCCCTAAATTTGGTAGCATCTTCAACCAGTCCCAAATTTTGGTGTAGTTTTACAACCGGTAAGCGGGGCGTCTAACGCTTGAGTCGGATCGAGCGGTAGCATCTTGGCAAGTCCACGGTTTTTCGTGTAGTTTTTACAACTAGTAACCAGGGTTGTCTGCGGTAGTTGCGTCGGATTGAGTCGCCTTCCCCCACCATCTTGACATCTAGGTAGAAGAACGAGATCGACAGTCTGACATTGTAGCCGATAGATCAATCCTCCCGCTGTGGTCGCCAATTGTTTATGGGTAAAAATCGTTTCTTCCGATTTCGGTAAATTCGGTTGGTGAGTGAGAAACTGGTTCAAACCCTAAACAAATGTGTGCCACGTGAGCACTTTATAGATTCGAGAGATCAACCAGACAAGTCCGGCCTAAACCAAGAAATGGCCGTTCCGGACTTGCTTCGGACACAAAGTGGAGGAGAAGGGTTGATTTGGGGAGGGAAGCAAAGAAAGGTGTTGAGACCGGAATAGTGCAGGAGAGTAGTGTCTCGACTTGTATCGTAAAGTGGAAGCCGGAAGCTTGCAAGAGATGAAAGCTTTTGGGAGAGCTTGCAAAGTTGCCTTTTCGAGAGTGTGGTATTTTTCTCCCGACCGAGACTTGTTGTCCTGGGTGGAAATAAGTAAGACCTATTTATACAAGTCGAGATTGAAAAGTACCACAGCTCTCATGAAGGAAGAGAGTAAAGGGTGAAATAATGGGAGGAGGTGGTAACCGTATGGTTTAATGGGCTAAAACGTTTTTCACCATTATTTCCTCTTTTATTTGACCGCTTTATTCCTTTTCACGCTTTCTTAATGTGAGCGTAGTGTACGCCGCATGATGTGACCGCCAAACCAAAACCCCGGAAAGCATCCCCGTTTGTGTTGATATCTCGAGTGTTGGTTGCACCTTGAGTGCAAGTGGTGCTGCTAGTGGCGTGTGTGGCATGTGCCATTGGCATGTGCGGAATGCCCTTGTTGTGGGTTGTACCTCGAGCGTAAGTGGCGATGCCGTGAGCTGCTAGTGGCGTGCATGGCATGTGCCCGGTGGCATGTGCTTGAATGCCTTGGTGGTAGGTTATACGTTGAGTGTAAGTGGCAATGCCAAAGCTGCTAGTGGCGTGCGTGGCATGTGCCAATGGCATGTGCGGAATGCCTTAGTGGTAGGTTGCACGGCTTGCAAGTTAGGTTACCCAAGATGTGTGTTTGGCATGTGCGGAATGCCTTGGTGGTAGGTTGCAGTTTTGGAGTTAGGCTACCGGCGTGTGTGTTTGGCATGTGCCAATGGCATGTGCGGAATGCCTTGGTGGTAGGTTGCACGGTTTGCAAGTTAGGTTACCCGTGTGTGTTTGGCATGTGCCAATGGCATGTGCTGAATGCCTTAGTGGTAGGTTGCACGGTTTGCAAGTTAGGCTACCGGCGTGTGTGTGCAGCATGTGCCAATGGCATGTGCGGAATGCCTTGGTGGTAGGTTACACGTTTTCAAGTTAGGTAAACCGGCGTGTATGTTTGCCATGTGCCAATGGCATGTGAAATGCCTTGGTGGTAGGTTGCACACGGTTTGCAAGTTAGGCTACCGAGCGTGTGTGTTTGGCATGTGCGAATGGCTCGTGCGGCCATGTTGACCTAGTTGCAAGTCTTGCAAACCTAGGGCGCTATGTTGGGCGTGGGCCAAAGGCATAGCGGCTTAGAAATATGGCTTGCGGCACGTGTTGGCGTGTGCCAATGGCACGTGCGGCCATGTTGACCTAGTTGCAAGTCTTGCAAACCTATGGCGCTATGTTGGGCGTGGGCCAAAGGCATAGCGGCTTGGAAGTATGGCTTGCGACACGTGTTGGCATGTGCCAATGGCACGTGCGGCCATGTTGACCTAGTTGCAAGTCTTGCAAGCCTAGGGCGCTATGTGGGCCAAAGGCATAGCGGCTTGGAAGTATGGCTTGCGACACGTGTTGGCATGTGCCAATGGCACGTGCGGCCATGTTGACCTAGTTGCAAGTCTTGCAAACCTAGGGCGCTATGTTGGCGTGGACCAAAGGCATAGCCGCTTAGAAATATGGCTTTGCGGCACGTGTTGGCATGTGCCAATGGCACGTCGGCCATGTTGACCTAGTTGCAAGTCTTGCAAACCTAGGGCGCTATGTTGGGCGTGGACCAAAGGCATAGCGGCTTAGAAATATGGCTTGCGGCACGTGTTGGCATGTGCCAATGGCACGTGCGGCCATGTTGACCTAGTTGCGAGTCTTGCAAACCTAGGGCGCTATGTTGGGCGTGGGCCAAAGGCATAACGGCTTAGAAATATGGCTTGCGGCACATGTTGGCATGTGCCAATGGCACGTGCGCCATGTTGACCTAGTTGCAAGTCTTGCAAACCTAGGGCGCTATGTTGGGCGTGGACCAAAGGCATAGCGGCTTAGAAATATGGCTTGCGGCACGTGTTGGCATGTGCCAATGGCACGTGCGGCCATGTTGACCTAGTTGCAAGTCTTGCAAACCTAGGGCGCTATGTTGGGCGTGGGCCAAAGGCATAGCGGCTTGGAGATTTGGCATTGTTGCCATGGTGCGCAGGGTGCGGCTTGGTTTGGCATTGTTGCCGCGGTGCGCAGTATGCGGCTTGGTTTGGCATTGCTGCCATGGTGCGCAAAGATGCGGCTTGGTTTGGCATTCTTTGCCATGGTGCGTGATATGCGCTTGGTTTGGAATTCTGCCATGGTGCGCGGGGGTGCGGCTTGGTTTGGCATTGTTGCCATTGTGCGCAGGTGCGGCTTGGTTTGGCATTGTTGCCATGGTGCGCAGGGTGCGGCTTGGTTTGGCATTCTTTGCCATGGTGCGCATGTATGCGGCTTGGTTTGGCATTGCTTCCATGGTGCGCGTGGTGCGGCTTGGTTTGGCATTGTTGCCATGGTGCGCGAGGTGCGGCTTGGTTTGGCATTGTTTCCATGGTGCGCAAAGATGCGGCTCGGTTTGGCATTATTGCCATGGTGCGCTTGATGTGCGACTTGGTTTTGGAATTAGGGTTACGTGTCGAAAACCCTAATCGGTATTTTGAAAAAAAATACCCCCATTAATTATTTACACTGAGTTAAATGCTCTTAGTTAATGTGTTGCGGGTAACACTAGGTCATGGGGTTTTACGACTTTACCCCTTGTTTAAAAACCACCATCAATAGGTACATAAAATACTCTATTACCTTTTATTTGATTTATGAAAGGTATCTTGTTTGTCCTTGAGGGACTTTATGATGCAAATTGGATAGTTGACTCGGAGGAGTCTAATTCTACGAGTGGATATGGTTTCACTCTAACATGAGGGTTTGTTTTTGGAAGATTTCCAAGCGGACATATATTGCTCAATTCATTATGGAATCTAAGAGTATTGCGTTAGATAAAGCACGAGAGGGGGCCGAGTGCCTAAGATGCTTTTTAGAAGACATTCCTCTCGGCATAGGCACTGTGCCAGCTATATCTATACATTGTGTTAGCCAATCTATAATAACTTAAGCTAAAAATAACTAATCTCAATCGGCGTTATTTCCATTGATTGGATTAAGTCCAAGGAGAATACCGCGCAACCTTTGACGAAAGGTTTATCCAAAGAGATAGTTAGAAATGCATCGAGGGGGATGGGGCTTAAGCTCATAAATTAAACTTTCCATGAAGGATACTCAACCTTGCGATTTGGAGATCCCATAATCAAGGTTTCGAATGAGACAACTAATTTGTGGTGGGTAAAGGTAAACACTATCGAGAATTTCATTCTCTGTCCCTTCCCTATGGTGTAGACGTGATAGTGTGACTTGCATGTGAAGGATGACTTTTAAGAAGTCTTAATGAGTTCTATAGTTTCAATTTAAGATTGAAGTGGGGTGTAGCGGTAACACTCTTTATGGAAACTCACCTATCCGAATGAGGAAATGGGGCCGCTTCTCATGAGAATATGAGCTTTGATTCTCTAGAGCATTCGATAAACGAGGATATGTCCATGGCCAAATTGTACAAACGGCACGAGCTTGGCAGCACCATTGGAGATATCATCCGTGGTTGTTATCGCGAATTACATCAAATGCTAGCAGTTCAAGACATAGTTCACTGTCTAGCAAGTAATTCCGGTAATATCTCACTAAGCAAAGGTTCAAGACCTCATGGACACCTCTGCCTAAAATGGTATTTCCTGCGCTTTTTATGTGATTTTCGTATTGATGGTTTTGGTATTCTTTGGAACTTAGGATATAAGGGTCACTAAGGGTTCACTAGTTCATGCTTTTTCACTTTGGTGAAAGGAACCTTTAGTCTCACTTGTGAGGAACTAAAGATGAAAGCTCTCTATACTATATGATTTTAGAAATCCATAGTATGATCTCGGGGTCATCACACTTGTTGTGTGAGGGAGATGACGTTGGAATGGCTAGTATGACTTCAACATGCACGATGTATCTGTCTGTTCAGTCAGTTCGGGTCGTGAGATTGGGTTGTTAATTTACCAAAATCTATATGTGTTTTCGTGTTTTATTGAGTTTTCATTCATGTGGGGGATTGTTGGAAAACTATTAATAATAAAAGGATTTTTAAAGTTTTTAATAAAACTTATAATTTATTGTTTTCTTTTGTGAATTAAAGTTATTAGTCCCACATTGTGGAGTTTCCAATTTTTAGTAGTTTGAAGAGACTATATAAACCTTTTAGTCCCACATCGGGGAGTTTTTCTTCTTAAGTTGTATTTGTCAATTATATAAAATATTCACTACTTTTGTTAAATCTATGGGAAAGGGGTTGCTCTATATTTAGAGGGACCCCGAAGGGAAAAAATATTTTATATTGTTTTCTCAAGCATTCGCGATTTTTCTTTATGGTTTTTCGGAGTTGCCAAGCTCAAGTTGAGCATCTACTACATATGCTAGTAGTAGGTGTAGTAGGGTATTTTATCCTGGAGATATCCGTCCTGTAAGGGCTATAGCATCACTCTTGAGTGTAGCCGGGCGCTAATGTCTTAAGGGAAACGTGTTGAACACGTGACTCACTCTGTTTTTCCAAAGTTTTTCCTTGTTGCTGTTGTGGAGATTTGGGGAGCTCGTCCGTTTCATCAAATCGATCACTTCCACTATAAAGGAGCTAAGTATCAATAACTTTTGCTTATTTGATTTTTCCTTGTTTTTGATTATTGAACCCAACACAAACTTCACCAAGTCAATCCCTTGTGAGCTGCAGTAGTGAATGAAAAACCTCAAATCCAAATCGTGATTGATGACATTTGAAATCCCTTCTACAGTGTAACCAAAGAGAATGAGGTCTTCAGGAACATATGGCCACTTTTGTTTCACCACACTTATCATCTCCTTGACAAGTAGTTGATCTTTGAAACAGGATGCGAGACGGTCTGATTGCAAAATTTGAACTCTTCAACTACCATCTTTGGCCTGCAACAACCATAACATATAGTGGTGTTCAGAAATTTGGATCAACAGTCACACTTGATCCAATAAAATATGAGTAAACAGTCACAGTTGATCCAATAAATCTGTGTAAACAATCATAGTTTTGGATCAACAGTGACATTTGATCCAATAAATCTGTGTAAATATCACATTTGATCCAATAAGAGGTAGTTAAAGCATGAATTTCAATGCAAACCAAAAAGAAAGCAGTATAAAGTACCCTAAGCTACATATAGTATTACGTCGCACCTCACGAGGGGGCGTAGCCCCCTCGTGAAAGTTATATTCAATGTAGAATGTGAGAAACCTAAAATAAAAGCTACATTATCAAAAAAATGAATGTAGCTACATTACCTGCAATCTACCAAAGAAAGAAAAACACAAAATAAAAACATATTTTGTTCAGAAATTTGGATCAACAACAACAGTTGATACAAATAATCTAAAAATCATTCCAATTTTTTGTATCAACAATCAAAGTTGATCCAAAAACAATGTCTAAATTTCATCACAAACAAAAACCTAATTGATATGGTAGTTCATTAAATTCAACATTCAACATTATCATATGTTCTATATTCATCAAAAGAAAAACACAAACTGTTTTTTTGATTGATGAGCGAATCTAAAAAAACATAAAAAAACAATTCAAAAATTTGAAAAAGTACTGTTTAACTAATGAATCACGATCTCGAGATCAAATTATATCAAGATCAACCAATTAATGTAACAGAAAAATCACGAAATCAAGCTTCCCACAAAAATCACGATCTCTACAACAGCAAAAATAAAAAAATAAAAACTGAAATCAAATGTTGAACATAAAATAGATGAACCGAACATGCAATCATCAAAAACAACTCTATGAATCTTCAAAAAAGCATAAACATTACCAATTTTTTTTTCTTCAGATTAACAGATCTAGCCGATTTTGTTGATTAATAAGAATTGAAAAACTCTGCTAAAATCAACGATTCTGTTGACTAAGACGATGACGATGAAGGAGTTGAAGAAGAATTCAAGTTGCAGAAGAAGCATAAAAATTGCAATTGATTTTTTTTTTAACGATTTCAGCTCTCTGCAGCTGAAATCAATCTCTCTCACTCTCTATCAGTTTTTATTTCCGTTTAATAACCGAAATTTGATTTAGATACTTGAATATATAGTGGGGGTATATTTGGAAGTCCATAAATTATTGATGGGCCCCTGATGGGCTTATAGATAAAGAGGGACATAATTATTATGTGATAAGGATATTTGTATAGACCATCAAAAGTAGGGACAATAATTCATTTACCACAATAAAGATTGCGTGCAGCAATAGACTTCTTGCTACATAGGTTATCGCGACACCAATATGGGTTTATGCCATAACCATTGGGTGTTGCAATATATTAAGTTTCTTGTAGTGATAACAGTTTCATGATTAACTTAAAGACTACAACGACTCCGAGAGGAGCATTGTTATTTGGCTACAAAGATTTATGGACCCAGAGAAATCTATGAAACCGAGGTAATAATCATATTCTTTTTTACTAGCGTATTGTTGTTTTATTCACAATAATACTCTTTTAATTTTGTAATGTATTGTGTGTTTAATAGTATCATTCCAATGTGATTTGTCTACTCAAACCCACGTCCGCACCAACAAAAATGAAAGAATGGCGGTTAGACTAAAAATGTGAAAGGTTCAACTCGGGGTTATCTACTGCTGCCGAGAATTCAATGTTGGAACATGATCGGGTCTTGATATCGTCTTTTGTGGAGAGAATGTACCCGAGACTGACACCTTTCATATGCCATTTGGGGAGATGACGATTACTACGGATGATGTGAGGAAAATTCTTAATCTCAATGACCATGGTGTAGCTTTCAAGTATAACTACACAAAGCAATTAAACTGGGGAAAACTTTATGAACTCTGTCAGAAGTGTCTTGGTTGGGATAAAGCGACATCGGACATTGAGTTCAACAGGTGATTTACTTACAAGACTAGGCAGTTCAGCATGAGTCAGTTGGTGAAGATGTTCGCAGGCACAAAGGAGAAAAGCAAGGACCGTTAAGCGATGCCGAAGTGGAATCCACGTCCACCGCCTATCTCTTGTGTGTATTGGATGTGTTATATTCCCCAATGCCAGTGGAAACCGAGTAGACGCAAACCTTTTACAACTATTGGATCCTCTCCATCAGGTCTCAGACTACTATTGGGGCACGACATGGCTTGCATTCTTGATGGAAGAGTTGAGAAAGGCGTCGAGGCTTAGAACTAGCTAGATTTCCGGGAACATGAGTCTAATGCAAGTATTTGCTCAACTCTATTCATACATTGATCGGTGTTTTTTTTTCTTCTAATGCAAGAATCAATTTCTAATACTTGGTTCGACATCTATGAAGACATGGATCTATGACCTTTTACCTAGTCTGAAATTGGCAGTTTAGAACCCGGATTTGGAGAAAGGTACAGCGAGAGGAACAAAGTACAAGTTCAATGACAACCGTTCAAGGACAAAGGAGTTGCAGTTGGTTAGATTGAGGGAGAAACTAGACGCGATGAAGTCCGCGGAGGTATGTTTTGATCCATACAAGGAAGACCGATCTAGTGGACATTTAGCGGGCATTTCCGAGTTGTGTCGCTATTTTGTACCATTGTGGAACCACATAGGTTATGTGATGTACAACGGCTCCAGGGTGATGCGACAACATGGTTATTTACAAGAAGTACCATGGAACCACATACATGGAAAGTTCAAGTTGGATGTGGAGCATAACGAGTCTAACAAGGAAACCATCAAGGAAGTTTACTCTAGTACACCATATGTTATTGACCATTGGGATCATAGGATGGACTTCATGGTGAACACTGGGAAATATGCCAACAGAGGTGATGATAATTCTCCAAGCTATATGTGGTACCGGGAGCATTCTCATCTTCGTGTAATCCGTTAGCTCAAAGCAAAGACAAGCTCGGTGACTTCCATTTACAAATGTATCGTCAAAGAAAAAATAACATGTTATGAAAGACTGGTGCGATTATTATATCTTTTCCCTTTAATATTACGACTCATTTTTTTTAAGGTAAACTCCATTTCATGTTTTGTCAATTAAAAAAACAGGTGCAAAGGTTAAAGTCTTTGTCCGAATGGTGCACTGCATAAAGGATGGGATTCCTGTGCCAATTGAAAGCACATAGAGCTGATTGATAATGTTGATAATGAAGAGTATGCAGCGGAGTTTGGGGAGAAAGTGACGAAGAACCATCCCAAGAAAAAAACATCAAAGACGAACAAAAGATCTCAGACTTCTTCAAGCTCTCTTGCCGAAGGAACTATTGAGGGAAATGAAGGTGATGCTGGTGATAATGCGGGTCTCCCGGGTCATGCTAAGCATTCTAAAACCTTGGCTAAGAATACTCAGAAGAAAACTAGGTCTTAATGTGTTTTCCGATGTTGTGGATTATGTTTTTTAAACAGTTTCTTTTGGATTATGGTGTTTTAAATACTTGTTTTGGATTATATGTTCTTAAGTTTATGGGTTATGAATGTATTTTGAGTTGTATGTTTATTACTTGATTATCTGAAACTGCTGAATTTTTCACAATAATCGGAGGATAAACTAGCAACCTTATCTACCGATTTTGGTGAAATTTCAAAAAATGGTCAGATATATATGTGCATAATCGGTCGTAACATTATCAACCTTAACTATCAATTCTGGTGAATTTTCCAAAAATCTGTCAGACAGGTCCATAATCGGAAGTAAAACTATTAAACTTTACTACCGATTATGGTAGTTTCATTTCAAAGTTCTTCTGTACCAAAAAAACCCTCATCATCGGACACAACATTTTCTTCTAGTCTACCGATTAACGTGGGGTTTAAAATCGGTAGGTTAGATGACCTTCATAAGATACCGGTTATATTAGTTCCAAATTCGAAAAACTTGAGATTTTTTCAAATTTCTATTGCATCTCAATGCAAACTCGACTTGCACGCTTGGTACCTTGATGATGGTACAATTGTTGGCGACACACTTGAGGTAGCTAAGGCCTTGAAAGTAATCGAAACAGAAGGACCATGCAGGGGGTTACATCTAAATATAAAGAAGACAGAAATCTTTTGGCCTTCTATGGATCCCAGAAGTTCAGATGAGGGTGTTTTCCCAGCTGATATTGGTAGACCTTCTAATGGTGTTAAACTTTTGGGTGGACCAGTGAGTTTGGATAGGAATTTTATCAGCAATATGGTGTTGAACAGGGTGGATAAGACTGTTCAACTAATGACTGCAATCAAAAAACTCAGGGACCCCCAAAGTGAGATGCTATTATTACGCAATTGCACTGGTGTATCTAGACTATATTTTGCAATGCGTACTACCAATCCTGCAGCCACTGCCCTTTTTGATGATCATTTACTTAAGTATTTGCGGCTACTTATTACCGGAGACGGTGCGGGGTTTGGTCCTTTACAACAGCGTTTATCTACCTTGCCCATCAAAGACGGTGGACTTGGCGTTTACACCATGGCTGATACCAGCACCTATTGTTATCTCGCCTCTCAGAGTCAGACTACTTCGGTGCAAAAGATGATCCTTGGTGATTCTTTCTCAACAGACAAGGGACCTGCCTATCATTTTGGTCTTCAGAACTTTATCCAGGTATGTGGATTACCTTCTACTTACTGCGTCGATGTTACTGCCCCTCCTTCCATGCATTCCCTGGCAGTCACTTACTTTGATACAGTTAAGAAGCAAATCCCCAACAGGTTTTCTATGTCTGCAAGAGATTCTATTTTGTGGCAGTGCAATCGTGTCAAGCATGCACAGGATTATTTATTGGCTGTACCCATTAGCGGGCTCAATCAGTGCCTTGGTCCTAGACAATTCAGAGATGTGCTTTGCTATCGCCTCGGTATCCCACTGTTTGTTGAGAATGGATTATGCCCAAGCTGCAACAAATCCATGGACATTTTTTGGGATCACGCACTTCCTTTGTGCTAAAGATGTTGGTCCTAAGTATCGACATGATTTTGTTCGTGATGTTGTTCTTGACATTTGTTACAAGGCTGGTGTGCTGCGCGCAAGGAGGTTCCTCTTGGTTTCTGACAGAGATGAGGACAAAGGTTTGAAGCCTGCTTTGATATTCTCGTGCTCAATTGGGAGAATGGAAAAGATGTTTGTATGGATGTCACAGGAGTATCACCCTTTCTTTGGTGATGGTGTTAGATCTTTTGTCCAGGAAAAGCTATATCTAATCTTTGTTTCTCGTAAACACACCAAATATTTAGATAAGTGTGCTTCACATGGCCATGGGTTGGGTGTCTTGGCTTTTTCTACTTTGGGGGAACTTGGTGAAGACACTTTGTGTTTTTTCAAGCGTCTGAAAAATTGTTTAGTTAGTAACGACGCTAGTAGTGGTTTTGGCAATTTTATTTTTCATAGACTAGGAGTTGCTATTCAAAGGGGTGTTGGAGCCCAGCTTGTTGCTAGGTTACCAACCAAAAGCATTATTTAATTATGTTAAATTGAACTTCGTAATCAGGAAAAATATTAACTCCTAGCCTACAGATTATGTTATTTCCCAAACTCGAAAACTTGTGATTTTTCCAATTTCAATTTTGGGGAAACTTCATAATCGGGAAATGTATACACCAACACTACCGATTATGAAATTAACTACCGATTATGGGGTTCGTAGAAAAAAAAAAATGAGGTAGAGCCAATTAAACTACCGATTGTAGTTTTATCTACCGATTGTGGAGGGTATATTTTCCATTTCGAAAAATCGGAGATAAGGGATAGCTTCAATTAGGTTTGGGTGACCTTATTTTGTCTTATTAGTCGCCCCTAAAGACGCTAGGATATTTATCCAACACTACATATTTATATGTATTGGAGAAAATTTGTACCGAGGAAAAAAGTGTATGATCCCACAGTACATTCTAATATGTACTGAAGGGAAATATATATTAATGGAAAAAGTGTATATATAAACAGTACATAATGATATGTACTCAAAGAAAATATGTATCGAAGAGAAAAAGAGTAAAACAGAAAAAGACTAGATAATACAACGGTACATATTGATATGTACCGGAGGAAAATGTGTAATGAAAGAAAAATTATATGGTCCCACGGTACATATCGATCTAACAGTACACGGTAGGAAAACATGTACCGAAGGAAAAAGTGTATAAATCCCACGGTACATATTGATATATATTGTATGACTATACAAAATCTACAAAAAATAAAAAAAAAAAAAAAAAATCACGATTTGAGAAAAATAAAAGTAAACCAAATAAACATAGCATCATATCAATTAAACCATGTCGTTTAAAGAGACAACTTTCATCTTCTAGTATTGAGCATTGGATCCAAATGAAAAAGAAGATTACATTGGATCCAAATGAAAAAGAAGATTAAAGAATATAAATCAAAACCCAAAATTAATGAATTTATATCTCTTTTTTCTTCATGGATATGAATCTTCTTGATCTTCTTCTTGGCTTGCTTAACTTCTTCACCATCACTTAATTGTCATAGAACATACCTGGATTTGATGGAGATGAAGCTGATTATAGAGAAATAAAACGATCTTCAAACGAAACCCCTAAAAACACCAGCAGAAAAGAAAAACAGATCCAAAATTTTAGAAGATATAGCTGATTGAAATAGTTTCTCTGGTTTTTATCCATCAATCCCCATCGCTAGAGCTCTCCCTGTTAGAAAAGGAACTGGAAGCACTAAATATATAGATATGATTAGAAGGTGTTTAATGTATATCGTAAGAGAAAGGGTATTTATGGAATTTTTTAACAGTACACAATAGCACTCGCACATGCGTTGGATGAGCGAGTAAAAGATCTGGTCCAACAACAAGATTAATACAGTTTTAATGAGTGGATTGACCATTAAACAGTTTTTCTCAACTGAATTAACCAGTAATTCCGAGATATTATTAAAAAACCGACGATCTGCCATCTAATTCGGACCGAGACAGACCCAAACAACACTAAGGATACCTAGATTTTGAGTCCCATGACATTAATATTTTCTTTTAACTCTGAGTCGGGTATATAGTGCTGTGAATCAGGTTTATGTGCCGAATCACATGCGCACTATGAAGCACGGACACCTCAAAAACGGTGACGTATCCGTGTCGGACGCCATATCAGTGTCGGACACTTGGGGACACTTGGGGATACGTATCGGACACCCCGTTTAAAGTGTCCCCTTTTATTAATTACGAAAAGAAAAGGGGGATACTTTTGGGATACTTCTTGGATACTCTAGAGGGGACATTTCTTATAGTATAAGATATATATATATATATATATATATTGCCAAATATTTATATACAGAATATGTCAAAAAATTTTAGATATGTAATATATTCGTATTTATCAAAAATTATTCTATAGAAGCAGTATATAAATGTATAACCCTAACATTCTTATTCAATATTGATGAGTGATGGGTCAGCGAGAGTTTAGATAGTTTTTATCTATTTATTTTTTTAATATTCCAGATAATATTTTAGATTTTCTTACTTTATGTGATTCTTTTCACTATTAATAAATTAAATATATTTTCATTAATACACGTATCCCAACGTATCCCGTATCCCCATTTTTTTTAAATTGACGAATCCCCGTATCAGTATCCCCGTATCCGTATCCCCGTATCAGTATCCATGCTTCATAGCATGCGCATCACAAAAATGAAAAGCAAACGATCTTACATCTTATTCGGGCCGTGACACAGAACCATCTCATTTGGGCCGGGAGACCAAACAAACAAGGTGTTACTATGGGATACCTAGGGTTTTCGAGTCCCATTTTTTTGTCTTGCTTGGACACACTTAATATTTAACACCAAACAGAAACCCTAAAACCCCACTCGATTCTTCTTTTCTATCGTCCCCTACTCTAACTCTCTCCCTCAACAGCAGCGTCATAAACCCTAATGGCATCTAAATTGATGATAGGTACTGGTTTCGTATGGGAAAGTGGTGGAAGAACAATAACCCGTCTGATTTGGTGGCAGCATGATGGTATTTCCTCTCGAAAATATTCTACTCTACAGGTATGCCCCAACAGAAGTTATTTGGTTAGCATTCAATTGTGTATGGATTGTTTATCGGCAGTTCGACATGAAATTCTAATTTTCATATTATTGCAGGACAAATTCGGTAGACCTTAGCGTTCCGTATAATTGGAATTCCTTTGAAGAGTCCATGGGAAAGAAATATAATAGCTAACCCGCACAAAGGCTTATCTAAGGATAAGTGAGAATGGCTGTGTAAGCACTTATCCTCAGACGAGGCTGATCAGTCTGCTGATAGCGAAGAGGAAGATGACTTAGATGACTTTATTGTTGATGATGATGATATTGAAATGTCTCCACCATCAAAAGGCTGTAAGAGTGCAGGTATAGTTACTTATATATCTCAGAAACGATTGTGGATATTTTAGATTAGGCTTTCTTCTGTATATTTGATAGTACATTTTATGGACAAAATTGCTGTGTGTGAAATGCTATATGATGTGTTTTTCATGAGTCTGTCCTTAGGTATCCTTTACAGGTTGTGCTACCCTCAACCAATAAGAAAACGACCAATACTAACACACTACAGAATTTCTTTGTTCTGGTTTTTGTCGTGTATTGTTTCTCATGTAGGCCTTTCAGGTAGTATATCAATAATACGTGCATTGGTGAGGTTATTTGAGGTGCTTCCTTCATCAGCTGATGTTGATTACTTTTTCCTTGCAAAAATTGAATAAGAATGTTTCATTTGTCAAAAATTTATGTTCTATGATCTCTGGTTACAAATTTTTCTTAGCTTATGTTTCATTCGATGCTCTCGCATACAGTGGTGGAAACTGAGGAGACGGATGATGATGAGAAACCTGAAAATAAGTAGGAAGCGACTCAGAGATCGATGATCAAGAGATTTGCAACCGCAAACATCTCAAGAAGAAGTACCAAGTAGGAAGTAATGATCAAGAGATTTGCGAGGTCGAGAGTGAAGATGAAGATATTGAAGAGAAACTTGCAAATAGGAAAAAGTACCAAGTAAGTGACTCAGAGGTCGATGAGGTAGAGATTGGTGTCAAAGATCATACTCGTTGTGAGGTTTCTGAGAGCGAGCGAAGATGAAGATATTATTCCTATCTCTCAATTAAAACGATCTGCCTGCTGCGCAAAGGAGAAACTATTAGTAACTCTGAAATACAATTAGCCAAGGAAAGCAAGGAGGGTAATGATTGCAGTGATTCTGGCACATTCAAAATATTGAACCAGGATAGCCATGTTCAAAGTCAGCAAAGCAGAAAAGTGAGAACTTCTTATGCTTTTTTGTTTTTCTCAATTAATGGAAAACAAAAACTGCACATTATAAATGATAGGTTCATGAAAGTTTTCTCAAGTATTAGTAGCATAAACATACCTAATCCTTTTTGTTTGCAAAACCAGGATATCTGAACCACCTAAAGATTCCTCGACGACAGCTACTGATATAGAGCAAGAAAGCAATGTTAAGGCGAAGAAGAAAAAGAAAAGGAGTCGTGGTGAAGATGGATCATGATCATGTCGAACTGAAGCCTATGGAGGAGCAACCCAGTGCCATGTGATATGCCTCTAAGTTGTAAACCAATAACAATCCATGCATTCCTGAAAAACATGCAACAACAACACGGAAAATTTAAAAAAAAAAACATGAAGACCATGCTTGGTCATTTAGTATAATTATTCTCTATAACGCATGCAGTTGCTCTCAGTGAGGTATTCTTAAAAGAAAAGTCCGCACAGAACCTCCACAAACCACATATAAGATGGAATCATGAAATGGAGACTTGCTTAAAAGACCAGGACGGCCGTAAAAATGGATCTTGTCATAGTGCAAAATGCGCAACAAATTAGATTACTCATGTACAAAAACATAAAACAAACACCCTGCACCATTCAAACCAGTATTTAAAAAAGACACTGAATCACAAACACGCCCACACACTTGCAATGAGCAACTTAATATATGTGGAACTGTGCATCCCTTACGGCTTACGTTACGTTTGAGTTTCCAGATGATCACCGTTAGCCGTGTCAAGCATATATTTCCAGCACACACTGTTGAGAAATTAGCCCAAAATCAACCCACCTTTGTTGAATGCTTTTGAAGCAGCGTATCTGCGAAATAAGTACATGTAAAATCTCCAAAACCACAAGTTCATGGGCTTGGCCAAAGAACCCGCGTATAATGACCAGCGGGTTGGGTGCGGATTTCTTTCGGTTCGGGCTATTGTTTTCAGTATTTAAGGCGCAATTCATTAGGGTTTTAAAGTCAAGAGAGAAAACTCAAGAAGTCTGCAAAGTAATAAAGTGATTGATTAGGGTTTAATTTATATTTGCTTTTGAAAGCAGAATCATCTTCAATGGAGAACCTTCCTATAGATATCATAGAAAACATATATATTGTCTCGCTTATCTGTTGAACCCACCTTACAGTGCAAACGAGTATGCAAAACATGGCAAACCCTCATCGGTAAAAATAAGACCGGCCTCTTGTTCGCTTATGTAGACATTCATAATCTCCAATATGACTATCAAACAAAAGTACAACTCTACTATGGAGATAAGTACGAAGAAAATTTTGAACAGTACTACTCCACCGAAACACTTGCAAAGTTAGACGGTGGAAAATACGATTTGCGCATCCCAAGTTTTCGTTGTTATCATCACATGGTTGGTTCATGCAACGGATTGGTTTGTTTTCAGCGCGACCTTAACCGTGTTCCTCCATTAGGCGGCATCTTCAATCCAGTAACCGGAGAACTCCTTTCTCTTCCAGGCTTAAGTAAAGAAGCGGGTTTGAAGTGTCGATCACTTGGATTTGGATACCTTCCTTCCACAAATGAGTATAAGGTTGTTAGATGCAGTTACAGTGTATTAAATGATGAGTGGCAGGGACATGCGGAGGTATATACTCTTGGCTCTCAATGTGGGTGGAGAGGAAAGCAAAACCTCCTTACTTTTTTCAAAAATCAGGCATCTTCGCTAACGGAGCAATTCATTGGATTGGCGAGGGATGTCAATGGATGGGCAAGAGATGTCCAGGAGGACGTGCTTCTATGATTCTCGCCTATGATTTGGCGGATGAGAAGTTCAAGCATGCCATGTCACTACCTTTTGATTTTGATAGAGGTGATGATAGACTCGAATTGATGGGGGGAAACTTATGTGCACTTCACTATATTTGTGGCGGACCAATCATAATATGGGCATTCAAAAAAAAGAATTGAGCATGCAATGATATTGCGACCGAGAGTAACAAAAACAAAGTACTACGACCATAATTGGAGTTGGAGTAAGGAATTTAATATAGCATTCAAAGGCCGAGAAAACTACAGGTACATGCCCTTTGCAATAACAAGGAGTAATGAAGTTTTATTATGGCATGAACAGGATGAAAATAGGACACTATATTGCTATAACAATGATACATCAACTCTAACTAAGCTTTGGGACAGCGAAGGTAAAAGAATGTCATGGGTTGAAGCAATTCCTCACATGAATACCCTTGTTTCTTTAAAAGATCTAGCAGAATGCTCTGATAATATTATGACTTTGGATAATGATGAGATTTCGGAGAACAACTGGTATCTATATATGCAACGTAAAAAGAGGAAGTGCTAGCGCCATGCAGAACGTAGAAAAGCGAGCGCCTTTTGGTAATTAGTATAGATTGTCGTTTACTATGAGTCTTATATGCTTCTTTTTTTTTTGAACAGCAAAAGGGCAAGATTAAATGAAAAAGTTTTGAGTCACCAAAATAGTGACATCAAAACCCAAGATTAAATGACCGGCGGGTTCGGTGCGTTTTGCTTTACGTGGATTTCTTACGGGCTATTGTTTTCAGTATATAATTACTCCCGTACTAGTTAGCAATTCAGGCGCCATGCATTAGGGTTTCAAGGTGAAGATAGAAAGTTCAAGGCCTCTGCAAAGTACTAAGGTGATTGGTCATCTTCATGGAGAACCTTCCCATAGAATAGATATATCATAGAAAACATACTACGTCGCTTACCTATTGAATCCACCTTACAGAGCAAACGAGTATGCAAAACATGGAGAAGCCTCATCGGTGAGAATAAAACCGATCTCTTGTTTGCATATACCAACCTTAATAATCTCTTAGCCGACTATCATGCAAAAGTACAGCTCTATTATGGAAATCAGTGTGAAGGAAATCTCAAGCAATACTACTCAACCAAAACTCTTGCGAAGTTAGACCGTGTAAAATATCGTTTGCGAACCCCAGATTGGCATCATTATTATTAAGTCTCCTACATGCGACAGGCACAAGCAAGGCTATGCATACACACAGGCTGAACATAAGCAAGACGCAAGCTGTCACAAGTTACAAGAATGCTAGCTGTACTAACACACAAAAGATCCAACAGATCTTTTGTTATTAAGATATATGAAGAAAATGTGTCAATCGGATCTTTACATATCAAGAAAGTATTTTAGTTCTTAGGAAACTCTTGGTCCATTTAGGATTTAGATGTCGACATTATTTTTGTAAATAACTAGAGATAAAGTCCTTTCCTTGTACAGCTTCACTTTCCTTTGTTATCGTTGTAAACAACTATATAAACGAATGTACATGCAATAGCCAAATTGTCCAAGTAATAATATTCCCATTACCATTTTTCTTTATGGTATCAGAGCAATCTTGTTTATCATCATCAAATTTTTGTTTTCCTCTCAATTTTCAATTTTTTTTTTTTGCATTCAAGCTTAAAAATGCCGTCCAATACCTCCAATGATGAAATTCCTCAAACCCCACCAAGAAGATAAAGGAAGCGTCCAATAAGACGGCGATATGGTGTAGGATCAGAAAGAGGGCTTCCATCAGTGGGACGAAGTTTAAGTTGTTGTTCCATTGGGAAGGATGATACCCTAGCACCTGTCATTCCTGTATCTTTAAGTATATCAAGTATGTATTTACGTTGACATAAGAAAATCCCTTTTTGGGATCGAGATACTTCTATTCCTAAGAAATATTTGAGGTTTCCTAGGACTTTGATAGAGAATGATCGCTCAAGAAATTTCTTTAAGTCGGTGATAGCAACATCATCATTTCCAGTAATGATTATGTCATCAACATAAACTAAAAGATAGATACGAGTAGTATCTTGGGAGTACATAAAAAGAGAGTAATCAGCCCTTGATTGAGTAAAGCCACGTTTAAGTAAGTTAGAAGAAAATTTCTCAAACCATTGGCACGATGCTTGTTTTAGCCCATATAATGGCTTATTTAATTTACAGACTCTAGTCTCCCCCTTTTTGGAGAAACCCGGTGGAATTTTCATGTAAACATCTTCATGAAGATCTCCTTGCAAAAAGGCATTATTGACGTCCAATTGATGTAATCGCCAATTCTGAATAGCAGCAAGGGACAGAAGAACCCGAACAGTAACAAGTTTAGCTACGGGTGCGAACGTATCATGATAATCGAGTCCTTCGATTTGGTTGTAACCTTTGGCAACGAGACACGCCTTATATCTTTCCACGGAACCATCGGCATTGAACTTAACCTTATAGACCCACTTGCAGCCTATAGGAACTTTACCGGGTGGTAAATTTGTCATTGTCAACGTATTATTTGCCTTAAAGGCATCTATTTCGTTGACCATAGCTTCCCTCCATACTGGAATTTTTATTGCTTCGGAAAATGTTCTAGGTTCCGTAGTATTAAGAACAGAGGTTAGAAATGCTTGATGAGTTTTTGAGAACTGACTAATTGAAAGATAATCGGTGAGAGGATACCGTGTGCTATTTTTATTAGAAGCTAGAGGTGTAGCTGTACACACGTAATCTTTCAAATGTGCTGGAGGTCGACGTTCTCTAGTTGGTCGAGAGGAATCAGCATGAACTACACCTTGATTTTCGTTAGATAAAATGGAGTTATCTGTAGGTTGACTCTCATGTGAGATATATTCATTTGCAGGTGAAACTGGGATTTCCAAAGTGATATTATTTAATGTATCACTTGTACCCGATGGTTGCAAGTCTTCATGTAAAGGATTAGACATGGATAATGAGGTATTCAAATTATTTGATGATGAGGGTATGGTCTCATGTAATGAAAGAGATGGAATGATATTATAATTATATGTATCATCATCATCAGCTAAATGTGGAAATGAATGTGACGTAGAAGCTGATTTGCTGATATGGTAGTCTCTGTAAGGAAATGTATTCTCATGAAAAGTTACATCGCGAGAGACATGGATTTTACGTGACTGAAGATCGTAGACACGGTAGCCTTTTTGACCATAAGGATATCCTACAAAAACACACGGCCGAGCACGTTGATCAAATTTGTGTTTAACGTTAATATTTCTTGCGAAACACAAACAACCAAAAACTCTTAAATGGTGATAAGAAGTTGGAGCTTGAAACAGAATTTCTTGAGGTGATTTATTGTCTAAAAGAGGAGTGGGCATCTTATTTATGAGATACGCAGCGGTTAAAATACATTCACCCCAAAAATTCAAGGGAAGATCAGCTTGAAATCGCAAAGCGCGAGCAACATCAAGTAAGTGTCGATGTTTACGTTCCACAACACTATTCTGTTGAGGAGTAGCTACACAGCTACGTTGATGAATGACACCATTAGCATGAAACCATTCTTGTAGGTCTTTCGTTAAAAATTCAGTCCCGTTGTCGGAACGAAATTTTTGTAATTGAGGTATAAAATTTTTTCCATTACCAGATGATAAGTTTGTAATTTTAGTGTGGAACTGGGTGATAATGTGATTGAAAAAATATGAGAGATACTTTTTAGTATCGGATTTATTAGTCATAAGATAAATCCAAGTGCATCGCGAAAAATCATCAACAATCGTTAAAAAATATCTTTTTCCACATAGTGAAGATTCAGAAAATGGACCCCAAATATCTGCATGAACTAATTGAAAATTTTTATTACTTCTTGAATTACTTGATACAAAAGGTAAACAAGGTTGCTTAGCTTGTGGACATACTTCACATAAATGATTTTTAGTAGTCCTTATACAGTTAAATTTATTTGCTAGAATACGAAAACGTGAATCTGATGGATGGCCAAGACGCCAATGCCAAAGATCAAAGTTTGAATAGCGAGAAGCCGAAAAGCATGACGGGGTCGAGCGAAGAATGTAGAGACCATTTCGCAAGTGATCACTCCGACCAATCGTTAAATTCCTTAACGGATCCTGAAATGTACATGAAGTTTCGTCAAAAGTCACTTTACATTTGAGAGATTTAACCAAGTGACTGATTGATAAAAGATTGAATTTAAAACTTGGAATATGATATACGTTATCAAGTATTAAATTCGGTGAAAAAATTACTGTCCCAATATGTAATATGGGAGATTGACTGCCATCAGGTAGTTGGACAAAAAAGTTTGTAGGAGCTTTCACATATTTAGTAAAACAAAGTAATGAATAACACATATGGTTAGATGCACCACTATCAACGATCCAAGAAAAATTAGAGGTGCGAGAAACATTACCAGCAAAGTTAGCATTCACTTCATGGCTTGAAGGACCAGATGAAGGTTCAAGAAGTGACAACAATCGATTATATTGTTCAGGAGTGATGCTTGGTGCGACAACTTGAGATCCATGGTGTGGTTCACCATCTTGGGCAGCAACAAAAGCAGCTTGATTATCCTTTTGGCGAGAGTCACGTGATGGATATCCATGTAGCTTATAACAAGTAGCTCTAGTGTGTCCAACTTTGTTACAGTGATCACAGAATGGGCGACCTTTCTTAGCTGGAGGGTGGCGAATATTGTGCTTTGGCTACTCTTTCGTGTGAACTTCAATGGTTAAAGTATCTTCTCAATGATTTAGGTGTACCACATCCTGAACCTATGTCAGTTTTTTGCGATAGTAAAGCCGCTTTACACATAGCGGACAATCCCGTTTTTCATGAACGAACAAAACATATCGAACTTGATTGCCATTTCGTTCGTGAGAAAATTCAATCCAAATTGCTCTCTCCTGCTTTTGTTCGTTCTAACGATCAAGTAGCAGACATTTTTACTAAGCCCCTTGGGGCTGAAAATTTCAATCGTCTACTAGGCAAGTTGGGTGTGCTTGAGATTCCTCAACCAGTTCCAACTTGAGGGGGAGTATTAAGTCTCCTACATGCGACAGGCACAAGCAAGGCTATGCATACACACACGCTGAACATAAGCAAGACGCAAGCTGTCACAAGTTACAAGAATGCTAGCTGTACTAACACACAAAAGATCCAACAGATCTTTTGTTATGAAGATATATGAAGAAAATGTGTCAATCGGATCTTTACATATCAAGAAAGTATTTTAGTTCTTAGGAAACTCTTGGTCCATTTAGGATTTAGATGTCGACATTATTTTTGTAAATAACTAGAGATAAAGTCCTTTCCTTGTACAGCTTCACTTTCCTTTGTTATCGTTGTAAACAACTATATAAACGAATGTACAGGCAATAGCCAAATTGTCCAAGTAATAATATTCCCATTACCATTTTTCTTTAATTATCATCACATGGTTGGTTCGTGCAACGGGTTGGTTTGTCTTCCTTACTCACAAAATAGTGGTATTTGCAATCCAGTAACAGGAGAGTTTCTTTCCATTCCCGGCTTAGGAGAACTAGGACGTTTAGGGTGGCCACTAATTGGATTTGGATACCTTCCTTCCACAAAAGAGTATAAGGTTGTCAGATACTATAACAATTACTTAAACGGGGAGGCGCGGGGACTCATAGAGGTGATACTCTTGGCTCTCAAAGTGGGTGGAGAAGACAGGAAAACACACCTTACATATTCAATATGTCAAGCCTCTTTGCTAATGGAGCAATCATTGGATTGGAGATATAAGCAAACGAGGAGCACGACAGGTGTATAAGATTGTCGCCTATGATATGTCGGATGAGAAGTTCAAGTACGTCTCATCACTACCTTTTGATTATGATGATCTTGACTGTAAAAGTAGACTCGAGTTGTTAGGAGGAAACTTATGTGCAATTAATCAACATATCTTACTAATACTAAGAAAAGAGACTTTTTCACACGTCCGACAGGAAATGCCACATTACCCTTCCGGGTTTTTTTCCTTCTTTAACCTATTGTCGTAAATTTCTAATCACCAAAGGGTAAATACCTATTCCTGTTTTTCGTTCTTTTATTTTTATCAACTGTTTCTTCTTTCTAAAACCCATCGTTTCTGCTTCTAACTTCGAATCAAAATTATCAAATCAAATCACACACAATAAAGAAGCTTCAGCAGAATTCGAGTTTCACAAAAACCATTTCCATTTTCCGTCCCAATCTACTCTTTTTTTTTCAACAACACAAATCGAAAGAAACAACGATAGAAAATTTATAAAATTGGATTAAAACTTACAGGTACGTCTGTTTCTTACTTTTGATATTATCCTTCAATTGTTTCATTTATGTAAATTTCGGTAATGAGTTTGATAATCTTAAGGGTTTTGATTATTTAAGATCTGTAGTTGTATGAAACTTTATGAACAACTAGATTTAGCTTTTAATGAAATCTATTGATTTCCCATTTGGGAATATTGCTGCAACAGCTGCTCAGAATCTATTGATTTCCCATTTATTTGTTTCAATTGCATTACATGAAATGAATTATTCAACGGCTTTTTATGGAACATAAATTTTAATTAGACTGTCAACTTGCTGTATGGAATTTTGGGAATGCCCAAGAGAAGAAGAACGTCAGTTGTTTGTTTATTCTCCTAAGTGAAGAAACATTGTTTAAACCTGAATTTCAAGTCAATATTTCTCTCTTCTCTCTTTCAATCTCCAATTGTCTTTCTGATTTAGTGTTGAGTTTAGTTAAATTGTTTCCGGTTTTCATCCAGCTTAAGATTTCATATGATTTTTTGTGCAGTTGCCTAAGAAAATTCCATACCCCTAATACCATTTCTGCAACAACAAAGAGCAATCAGCCTGCTAATTTGATGCTTTGTTGAAGCCACCAATTCACAGAGCAATAACAAAGTTAAGATTCATTGCATGTAGAAAGTGAAACAAGTACGCTTACTCTTGAGGATAATTTTGTTGTTCTTTTGCATTTCTCTTTGTTGCCAATTATTGTTAGTAAAACCTTCTTATTCAGAAAGCTGAGCAGTAAAAATTAGCTTCCATTCTTTCTTTATCATTCATTATGCTTGCTTCCATTTTCAACCGTTTCTTTGGTAATTAAATACAGAACCTTTACCAAAGACAAGTTATGAGCTATAGCCTATAGTTGTTGCCATGGGCCAATATGTGTGTGAGCTTTAAACTTACACTTATAAAGATAATGCAACTATGAGAAGTTGCACTTAAAAAGAGAAAGTGATCCCTAATGGCTAATACTATAGCTTTCATCAAGCTAAGTAGTAAAATGTTATCTAAATTTTGAGTCAGTTTTTATCTGAATCATCTTTTCTCCTTTTTCAGTTTAATTATTTTTTGTTTATAATCAGAGGAAAGGTGTTAATATCAAGTGTTCGCAACCCACGTTGTAACTGAATCTGATTCAAGAACATTTCGTTTTATTTCTATTTGGTGTATGATCAACTATTTAGTCCGCCACTAACCTTTGTGTGGTAACGCTTGGGCTATGTTACAGCCTATACTAAATCAACCTGTTGTAGTTCTTGGTCCTCTTACATTTAAATCATAATCAAGTAGATTTCTCTATAAAAGTTGTCACCGAAGTTTTATAGTTATCCTTACTCTTTCAAGATTAAAATTGGACTATGCATCGTTCATTTCAAATTATGTCATAACTTTTTATGGTGGTTTCTGTCAGGTTTTATTAAGGTGAGATATATGCGGGTGCATTAAGGAGGTAAGGAAATTAGCTGCCGGTCGTGGCCATTTAGTTTTGGTTACAGAACAGGGTTGGATGCTTCAACAGAGATATTATTAAGGTGATGCTGATGCTTTAGCAGCCGCAGTCGCAAGATATGATTAAGGTGAGTTGATTGGACCCAGATCAAAGAGCTAATCTGCTGTAACAGCGCTGCAATCTAGAGAGATAAAAAAAAAGCACAATGACAATATACGACGGGGATGATTTCCTTAAAAAACGCGGTAATTAACATCGTACTTGGTCATCAACATTAATATATAAAAGGGCAAATAGCAGGAACGAGTAGTGGTTAGAGACATACGGACGAGGGTGGGTTCTTTGCAGATGGAGCAATTCATTGGATTGGCGAGACATACGGAGGAGCAAGAATTGTCGCCTATGATCTGGCGGATGAGAAGTTCAAGGACATCCCATCCCTGCCTTTTGACTTTTTAAAGGGATATGATGCTCTCAGTGGTAGACTCCAGTTGTTGAGGGGGAAATTGTGTGTGATACTGTGCCGTCCTAGAGAAATCCTAATAAGGTCATTTAAGAAAAAAGACATTAAGAACACAAGAATACTGCGACCTAGAAGAACACAGTACTACGACCACAGTTTGAGTTGGACTAAAGAGTTCAATATACCAAACAGGGGCCCTGAGATGTACAAGTGCAGGCTATTTGCAGCACTTACAAACAGCAATCAAGTTCTATTGTGGCGTGAACCTAAAAAACTATATTGCTATGACTATAATACATCAACTTTAACCGAGCTTCGGGATGCCGACGGTAAGGATTTTTCATGCCTCCAAACAATTATTCACATGAATACCCTTGTATCTTTGAAAGATTTAGGAGAATGTTCTTGTAATAGTTTGACTTTGGATAATGATGAGAGTTCAGAGAGTAAGATATCAATTCGGCGGCGTAAGAGGAGAAAGTGTTAGCGCCATGCATGCAGGGTAGAGCGCTTTGCTAATTAGTAAAAAATCGACATCTACTACCATTGCCAATATTAATTAGTAAAAAAATTCCTATTAGTAATATTTTTTTGATGAATATTTCCCTATTAATTAATTAGTCTACTTGTTTTGTGTTCATGAAACACGTTAGTGAATTTTTAGTACCTTTGATGGAAGAGCGGGAGCAAATGCAGCAATTTTGGAATACTTAACAGCAGAGGTTTAGAGCTGCGTGGTAACGTTGGCAAAGATAATTACCGGCGGGTCTGATGCAATTTGCTCACCGCAAAGAACCCGTGTGTAATGGCCGGCGAGTCGAGTGAGAATATTATATATATATATATATATATATATATATATTTGGTTAACAATCATTACTCATTAGGGTTTTAACGTGAAGAAAGATATTTGATGACCTCTCTGATATACAAGGTACTTAGGTGATCGTGATCGACTCCCCATACTTGGATTTATAATCGGTTTCTACATGGAGAACCTTCCCATAGACATCATAGAAGACATACTTTTCCGCTTACCAACGGAATCAACCTTACGGAGCAAACAAGTAGGCAAAACTTGGAGAAACCTCATCGGTAATAATAAACCCGGGCTCTTATTCGCATATGCAGATGTCAATAATCTATCAGATAACTCAGGAACAGAAGTTCAGCTTTACTTTGGAGATCAGTATAAAGTAAATCTCGAGCAATACTACTCCAACAAAACTCTTACAAAGTTAGATAGCATAAAATACAATTTTGGAGCGAGAAATTGGCGTTCGTACCATCACATAGTTGGTTCATGCAATGGCTTGGTTTGTCTTCACCCATATATCCAAGTGTTTCCTGATGGACGTAATTATAGTCCTGGAGGTATTTGCAATCCAGTAACGGGAGAATTCCAGTTTCTTCCAGGCTTACCACAAGCAAAATATTCAGGGCTGCTAGTACTTGGATTTGGACACCTTCCTTCCACCAGTGAGTATAAGGTCGTCAGTTACACTTACAAGCTCTTAAACGGTGTGCGACAGGGATATGTGGAAGTATATACTCTTGGCTCTCAATGTGGGTGGAGAAGAACAGAAAACATCCCTTACACGTACGTTCAATTATTCAGGACTCTTTGCTAATGGAGCAATTCATTGGATTGGCAAGAGACGACGAGGAGAACGATGGGTATATGAGATTGTCGCTTACGATCTGGCAGATGAGAAATTCAAGTACGTCTCACCACTGCCTTTTGATTATTTTAATGACGGTGATATTAGACTCGAGTTGTTGGGGGGAAAGTTGTGCACAATTCACTATGTTTGCGGCCGTGATGAAATCATAGTATGGACATTTACAAAAAAGATTGAGAATACAAGAATATTGCGCCCCAGAGTAACAAAATACTACGACCACAATTGGAGTTGGAGTAAGGAGTTTAGTATAGCAATCAGAGATCCAGAGAAGTACAGGCCATTTGCAATTACAGAAAGCAATGAAGTTCTTTTATGGTATAAACAGAAGAAACTATACTGCTATGACAATAATACATCAACTTTAACTAAGCTCTGGGGCCGTGATGGTAAAAAAACTTCATGCATTCAAGCAATTCCTCATATGAATACGCTTGTTTCTTTAAAAGATCTAGAAAAGTGTTGTGGCAAGAATGTGACTGCGGATAATGGTGAGAGTTCGGGGAGTAAGATATCAAGACAGCATAAAAAGAGGAAATGCGAACGCCATGCAGGATAGAACAACCATTGAGCTCTTTTATTAGTTAGTTTAAAAATGTCATTTACTACTATCCTATGTGTTTTGCTTTATTATTCATTCATTAAGCTCTATCAACCAGTCTATTTTGTGTTTTATTGAAACATCAGGAGAATATTCTTGAAATGCTTATTCAGTTCCATAACATCAGTGCCAGAATATGAATAAATTTTAACTTGGCCTTGATCAGTTTTTCTGCATCCCCAAAGGGTACACACATGAACAGGGGTGAAGTTGCAGTTTCTAAACCAGATGCACACCAGATACATTTTTATTGGATCCATGGGGTTTTTCTTCGTTGTCTAAATCACATACTGGATTCTTTCACCATGAAGGTTGTCTTTGTCAATGATGTAGAAAACAGAACAAAGAAAAAGCGAGATGAATAATTTATGTTTTCAAAAGATTTAACGAAGGGTTTTAGTTTTTCGCATGTCACCATGAATAAAAGACACGCTAATGTTAGAAGCATAATCATGAGAACGCTATAGTATACTGAATACATGCTTACCCTCAAGGTACATCGAAGATATTATCAAATAGCACGCGGAATGCAAAAATAAAATAAAAATGCAGCAACAAACAAGACTCATCCTAACACGAGAATATATACGATACCTGAAGAGTGAAGCCACATAATATGTTAGTTTATCGTTTTAGATAATTTGTATCATGTTCTTTTACTTTTGTTTTGTCTTCTCTTCTCCTGTCTTTGAGGTTTGGCCTAGTCCCCTCATTCTTTTTGTTTGCCTGTTGAATAAATGCTCCAAGTGAGTTTCGCGAAGAAAAAAAAAAATGTCAGCCGTCCATAATCCAAGCTCAAAAAGAATATATATTTCCATATTGAAAGCACACCACATCAACTCTCTCGGTTGAGCAAAACAAAGTGTATTACAAAATCTCTGATTTAAACGTTATCCTGTTTTTGACAAATGCATGCATGCACGGTTACAGGTTTCTGCACACAGACGAAGTTGAGGGATTAATCCATTCCACTGATTATTTTATTATTATCAAGTGCGCAAAGAAGAAAAATACAGTAGTAAACCACCTCATGCTAAATCAAGTATGCAAATGTTATACTGCCTGCTTTTCATAAATTTATGCACGGCGGCTATACATGTTTCTAGTACTCTTTACAAATAAACTAATTATAAGTACAGGGAGAGAAAGGACTCCCACTTCCTATAGACTAGGTCCCAACGTTTGGTGCCAACACTGCCAAGAGGCCTAAATGGCTGCTGTTGGCGATAATTAATGCAGTAGAGGATTCGGTTTGGGTTGCCGATATTGTGGGGTACGGCGTGGAAATGGCTGTTCTGGCGGTGGAATGGATGGTGTTGTGGAGGTGGTGGGACGGTAATGTTGATTTTGGAAATTTCGTCCATTTCCCTGCCTGAATCCATTGTTGGCAGCTTACTAAGCTATGACTATTGATTTACAGACGGAGGACGAGAGCAAAATTGTCTATATGGATATCGACCTTCTCTAGGCTGTGCTGACAACGGTTTATTGTAGGCAAGGTAATCAACAACCTAAACACCCAATCACATCTCTCACACCACGTCGAGAGTTGGGAAAACCTCCCCTCCCATTGGCCGGTGAACAGAACCCTCGCTCCTGATTGGCCGAAATCAAAGTTAGCCCCCTACATTTCGTGGCCGTTAATTTTTTATAGAATTGGCTCGATCTGACGCTCTAAACAGAGTGATAACTTAGCAGATTTCTTACACCATATATATGATTTTAATAAAATCTGGACCTTCGGATTGGCTATAAATAAAATGCCATATATATCGGACGCCAAAAAATCTACAAAAATCATTCTAAAAAAACGAAAAAAAAAAAACGTGAATTTCTATATAAAAATAAAATAAAATGTATATCTTTAGAAAAAAATCCGTGAAATTCCATTATATATATATATATTTATAATAAAGTATCCAGATAACCACAAATAAAATCTATAATATCAAGACATTACGGTGTTGATGGTAAGTAAATATGTTAAGTAAGGTAACAGAATCTGCGCATGGCCTGTGACAAGTATTCCTTAAATACTAAAATTTCCTTTCCTATATGGAACAGAATCGTCATTCGTCACATATATGGAAAGTATTTTACGTATACCGAGAAACAATCAAATACTCCTAAATTAGCGCGGATACTTAAAATTCATATTAAATTAAATTGACTTCGAGAGATGTAGGATTCCTAAAGTAATGAAGATACCGTTTTTACTAAATACGGATTTCTGTTTTACGTATCGATAGCGATGCTCCCGTTTCAAGAACTTAAACTAAATATATTATAGACGTCATAAAGAAAAATTAATCTCCACGTTAGAAGACTGTCAAAACTACGCATTCGATAGCAACTCCTTATTTCATCATGGGTGATTAGTTTTCAGCCAATAATCATACGGTTAGCTGTCTTTTTTTTGTTTGTTTATTTTTTAATCGATTATTGTTCTTATTTGTTGTTGATGTATATGTTTTTAGCTTGGATTGCAGTCAAGATTTATATCGTTCTCTTCTATTGATATGTTAATGGTTCGAAAGGACGGTAGAGGCAATTTAATTCCCAATCCTCTCTCATATAGAATTCAAGCAGGATACATTGGTTTTCTCTAGCTAGCAGTCATGATCTTCCCTCTCCTCCCAGTGTAATATCATACTAAGATCAGATCTAACGGTTGGGCCCTATCTTTTCTTTCCACTACTCTATAATCAATTTGATCTCCACCTCTACGAATTTAATACCCTATTTTTCTCCGTTCGTTTACTCTGTAACGCTGCTTAGTAAGTTTTTTTTTTTTTTTTTTTCTTTTCTTTTCTTTTTGGCCTAAAAACCCAGACTAGCCACTAAGGCACTAACTCTCACAATTCTACTGTGATCTCTTCCAACACAATCTTCATGAAGTAAACTGGAAACTTCTCTTGGTGGTCTTAGTAGGTCACTACACCCAAATCCCATGAATCGGAAACCCCTCATCTCCGTTTTACTGATTAATCTACTATGCTTAATTGAAACGCTCATCTCTGCATTGAATTGATACTCGATATATGATCTCTAAGACGATTCGAAAACTACAACCCATTCGAACAAGTAGGTTTTCTCAATGCTTTTCTGTATTTTCGTCTCATTAGCTTTGATACGTGCTTTTGATTGATTGTTTGTCAACATAATTTTACTTCAATCAGCTGCTGGAACAACCAAAGAATCAATGTCAACAAATCTTTGAAAAGCTAAAATAATGCTACTAAATTAAGGTAAAAATGTTGAATATTGGTTTAGTTTTTTAATTCGAATTCTAACTATTTATGATGTGTTTAGAAGTTCATACTAATTGTGGGTTTCAATAGTCAGTTTACAGCTTCAGAAAATGAGATTTATAGGTCACAAACTATTTGTTGCTTTTGATTGGCATAGAGATGTCTGTAAGAGTCTCTTAACTTGGATGTAATTTGTTTTTTTATTTATGAATCTGCTACATTTGTAGGATAATTATGAAGAGTATGTGGACACCATGGGTCGCCCACAAGCTTAAGCAACCAAAAAGGTTGGTGTTTATAGTTGCATTTAGTCATTCCTTTGTTTTTTAAAAGGGATTCTTATCTCATGCTTAGTATTCTAACTGAGAAGTAGAATAATTGATGCAAGTCTTTCTGTTTGTCCACTGAAATGGGATATTTTTAGGCATTTGAAGACTGAGTTTATCAAATTGCATGAAACTAGGCTGTACAAGATGGAAGTAATGTTATTTCCTCTCCTCCTTTGTCCTTCGAAAGTGTTAAACTATTCGTCGATCATTAGAATGCAAAATACAGAGAATGGTAGCCAGCATTATTAAATATCATGTAAAGTACTTTGAATTTCTTATATATGATTTTGAACTTCGTGGAAATGCTTAGTAGAAGTCTTTGCTTGAATGAGATTGAGATGTCAATCTAAAAAGTAGTATATCAATGGAGTTTTAATATCTTTGCGTGAACCGGACATTCTTAACTGCTTAGGGTATCTTCATGCATGTGTATATGTGTATATTATTTTCAAAATGACCAGTTATATATATCCTCCTAGATGGAAGCTAAATGATGTGAACTACCTATCTTTTATCTATAAAGTCATTAGTGTCGATAACAACCATTTCGTCTGAAATCGTCCATCATTCAAGTATGATGGATGCATGCGTAAATTTCAGTTCGCCATTCCATTGGTACATTACAAAAATTAAAGGTGGGCATTACGCTTTGCTCAGTGGAGAACCGGGTAAGCTATGTAACATCTTTCAACATGTTTTAATATTTTGTACCGTGCTTTTGGATGAAACATCTCTACAAGATATAGAATGAAATTTTAGGATTACATTCTTAAACCATGAACTTTTCTTACTGGATGCATTGAGGTCGTGATGTTGTTCCATGTGACACCACCTGATATTAAAACTATTTCGGGGACCTTTATCAAAGACGTAGCTCTTGATTTTGCAAGACAGCTTAATGGGTTGGTTTTGTACTATGGCCTTCAAGATATTGAAACTATTTCGGGGACCTTTATCAAAGACGTAGCTCTTGATTTTGCAAGACAGGCTTAATGGTTTGATTTTGTACTATGGACTTCAAATATTGTCAAGGACTCTTAATGAACTCTTAATGAAGTTCATCTTATGTAACATACAACGAGATGTATTATTGAGGCATTTGACAGAGTTTTGATCGTAACTATTGTGTTTGGAAACGATTTTGATTCACATTTTTTATGGCAATGCAGGCAACTTGCATATCCTACCTTGAAGAAATCATAAAGATAGCATACGGTTAAGAACATGGCTCGGGGACTGAGTATCGGAAGAATTAACAAATATTAATGTTCGTATTCCATGTCGATAAATCTCAGTTTACTCATTTAGTAACTGGAATCCAGACGTGTGTATATAGTATATGGCTATTGTTCGCCACCAGTACTTGAGTTACAAGCATTAACTGAGCAACGGTGTAACGTAACGGTGTTGCGTATCTTACTGGGTTCTCCACTGAGCAAAGTGTCCAACCTTAATTTGTTTGTTTATCCTTCGTTGAAAACTTTTAAACATGTCTGGGCAACGGTGTAAATAACCCAACATTTTTTCCTCCTCTGGATGTCGGACTTTACATTGTGGAAATGTGGGTTTGCGTTGGTAAAGATTTCTAAATCAAAAGCAAAATATGCGGATAAAGTGATCAAAACCAATGAATATGTACTGTGATATACTGATGTCAAAAGGGTGTTCAAAAACAAAAATTTGTTACTAACCATAGAAAAAAGAAAAAAACAAAACATTGACCGAGCATTGCAAAAATAAATTAAACGTGTCATATAAAACTTACTCCTTGGCAAGAGAAGGTCATTTCTACTCTTATTTTCATATCCCTTGACAAGGTGGCTGAAACTAATGAGAACATATTGATTGGTTTCGGTGGGCATTAATTGGTTTCGGTGGACATGAATTGCTGAATTTGTTGAATCCATGGTGCACCCCCTTCAAATTGGACCTCAAAATTGGTTGTCCAATCATGATTTAGAGGAATATAGCTCCAGGAGAGGGTCTTTGACGGAACAAGACTGAGAGTGAAGATGTGTCTACCACATGTAATAAGAGCCAGTTGGTTTCATCCCGAGGATATCGCTAACTCCTTTTAGGGAGACGCACCGGTTAGAATGACTATGAGGCATACACGGTGATGTAAACAAGTCTTAGGAATAGGTCGTACAATCCGTAGAAATCGATATAAAAATATCGGTAGGCATTGTCTAGATGCTGAGATAAAGACGCTTTGGTTATTTATGCCAGAAAACAACAAGGAACATCTATGGCGAATGTGGTTTATCCGAAAGTTCTCCTTTTAATCATTCAGATTTCAATGAGTATTTAGGATTGTTGGATGATAATTGTGATTGTGACTGAATAAGGGGTTAAACTTAAATTAATACTACCTTCGTTCCTAAAAAAAAGTTATTATAGCTTTTCCAATTTTACCTAAAAACAGGCCCAATTGAAAAAGCTATAATAAATTTTTTTTGGGATAAAGGGAGTATTTGAATGTTGTCCAATTTAGCATGATTGTTAACGTCGTATCTTTGATTATTAATTCTTTGAATATCTCTCAAGAAGATTGAGAAAAAAGGTTAGTTGATCTTTAATAACTTACTTACGATCATTCTTATAGATGGTGACGGAGCCGGACTTCCGATTTTTTTTTTTTTGGCATTTTTTTTTTTACTTTTTAGTCAACAATTTTTAGACGGATTCAAACATTGCCAGTATGTGCAAACATTGTTCTTTGTTGTTTCATAGTCAACAATTTTTAGACGTACGGTATGGGTTCTTTCACATATGTTTCAAAGAAAGTTCTTTGATGAGTTAAAGTTAATCTGAGATCAAGAAAGAGGGTTTGGATGTTATTACGGTTGATTAGCAAGCTTCCGATTACAAAAAGGAGTTTTAAGTTACAAAAACTTCAAATATGGTAGATCAGGCTATACACAACATATGAACATTGTTCACATGTTTTCATGGTCTTTCATAATATCTCTAAACTCAACGTTGGTCATTGCAGGCAACTTGACGAGGAATGCAACCTTCTTAATTTAATTAAACAAGAAAGAACTATGGATATGGTCAATGCTTAATACGTCTAAGCCTCAGTGGTAAACAACACAAAAATGTTTACTTTTGGTGCGACATAACGACTAGAAATCCGTATCAGAGAACACAAATGAAGAGCTACAATGGTTAGAGAACCATGTACACAGCGCCTACACACAACCTATCTTGGTAAATTAGAAAATTACTTAGAAAATGCATACTAATTGAATTATGCAACTGTACTCAAAAAATATTTCTATATTGTGAATTCAGTTTAGCTGCGGTTTTGCAAAACTATTTAGAAAAAGTTGGGCAATTGCTTAGATTTTTATGTCGAATGATATCACATGGAAAATGACTGTCACAATGGGTTTTCTGGAGATGTGACTTTAAGATGACTTTAAGAAAACTGACCACTTAATTGTGCACAAAGTAATTAATTCTTCTGGTAATAAAGAAGGGTGATGAGAAAGAACGATTCTTCTTGGTTACAAAGAAGTGCGAGAAAGAATGAGCAATTACATGGGTTGCCACTATTGGTTACTCCAAATGAATTGGCCTCCGCTAAATAGGAGGTGACCTCCTAAATTTCAACCGAATCACGATTAATTTCAATTTGGTAACTACATCCTTAATTTTGATCCAAATCATGATTAATTTGAATTTCGTAACCACGTTTGATCCTAAATGGTCTGATTGACAATTTAACCCGACCAACAACACACAATGAGGACCCCAGTTAATCAATATTATAACGGCTAGGATTGTGACGCAGCCCGGGTAAGGCTAGCCTAGCTATTATTCATAATACGACTAATCTTAGGTTTGTCATAATACTTTTCTTAATATAATATTCTATTTCATAACAATATAAATACGACTAACGCTAAATATTAATTTCCAAAATAGTTTAAAGAGGCGATGACTGGGACTGTAAGTCCTGGCTAATTTGAACCGACCGATACGCCTTGACTAACTTATATGCTTCCAGATTTCAACCAAATCACAATTAATTTTAATATAGAGATTGCGTTGAATCCTAGATTTTCCAATCCAAGCCCGGGGATGTAGATCCTGTCTAATTTACATATTTGCTAAACTACACATATTATAACCTCAATGTTATGACCTGATGATCAAATAACATAAAAAAGTCGGTTGAGGACTACGATTGGACTAATAAATAATAATAATAAAAATAAATAATAAGTAATAAATAAATAAATAAATAACAATTAAAAAAAGCAGGGATTTGGTTGCTTTGATTGTTTCAAAGCTTCTTATGCTTTTCATTTCATTTTTTTGGACTTTGCTGCGTTTTTTTCTTAGAGGTGTAAATTGGGACGGGCCAGCACAGCACGTTTATGGCACTAAGACAAAGACAAAGACGTTAAAATTCCAAAGCAAAGACGGCACAAACACGTGACCGGCCTAGCACGGGCACAACACGTTTGTTTAATGTGTTGTGCTGTGCCAGACAAAATAAGCACACGGCCAAGCACAGCACGCGGCACGTGTTAGCACACGGCCCAGCACAGCACGCGGCACGTGTTAGCACACGGCCCAGCCCAGCCCAGCACGCGAAGAAAGCACGCCACGTCATGCATAAAATACTACACAATTCATCACATTTGATGCATATTTCACAAAAAAATCATTGTTTTAGCCAATTTCTGATATTTTATCTTCGATATGCTAATTTATTTCTATAATAATACATGTACTAACTAAAATATGTCAAAAATATTTATTTTGGAGAACATAAAATAAGTGTGCTAGCACAAAGACAAAGGCAAGACACAGCACGTTTATTTTTTCGGCACAAGACAAGACACGGCACGCCATTTAGCACAAAGACGTCGAATCTCAAGATGACCCGGCCCAAAGACGCAAAGATGCTAAGCACGTGACTTCGTGGGCTGGGATGTGCCGGGCCGGCACGTTTTACACCTCTATAGGTATGTACGAGGCTTGGCTTTTCTTCCCCTTATTTTTCCTCTGACAACAAGTGCTCACTGATGACGCAACTATGCTTGGAGGCGATCATATCTTCCGTCTTTCTGAATGTACCTTTGATGATGTGTCATGGAATAGTGAAATTTTAAGTGAATATTCTATCATGAGTGATTTCATAGTTCGCAAATGGAAGCTTACTTCAGAAAAATTGGAGAGGAATGGATGCAGTTAGTATGTCCATTATAGTTGACGCCCACTAACAAAAGACTGTACAATAGGTTGGCATCGACGTTTAATACTCTTTTAGCTTGGCGTGCTATACTATGATTTTTTACACTTAACAATAATTTGTAACTATTACAAACTTTGTATATGGTTCAACTAATTCTCTAGGATTATCAATGTTGTAATTGATTTTAAATGTTGCCTGGTCAACATTAAACTGAACATCAAACTTGAGCCTTCATTGTAATTGTCGTCAATCCAACCCAAAACCGTTGCAGAAAAGCATATGTCTCCATAACCAAATTAAATACAGAGTACAAAACTAACACGAGCGACGTAAGGCAACAAAAAGAGTCTTGGAGAGTGAGCAACCCTAAGGGACATTGCAAAACCATTTGGCCGCTAATTCCATATGATGTTATGTGGGGGGCATGGAAGGAGCGTAACAGAAGGTTCCCTGGAGCAAGACTTAAGTCGTTAGATGAGCTTAACCTTCATATTAAACAAGCAATCATTTTATGAATTCATTTGAAAGGACCTTTTGTATTTTCCTATCTCGCAGGTGTTGTTCCAATAGTAAGATGTAATTAAGATGTATTTGTTTCATTGTCTTTGTCATCGGCTATGCCTCTTTGTACATATGTTCTTTTTTCTTCTTCTTTTTTTTTTTCAATATAACCTTCTATATTCGAGAAAAAAAAATGAATACTCCATACAAGCCATACAACATAAAATATTCGAAGAATAGGTTAAGCCAGATTTGTATGCTAATAATGTATAGCTCAGGAGCTTGCTCATTGGGATAAGGCTAACGGTTTTCATATGGTGTGGTTCGTTCCACTTGTTTTATTACTGCCTCACCTGTGTGCTGACTATAGGGAGGAGTAGCTGTGTAATTTGTATTTGCTTATTAAAAAAAATGTTGACGCGATAAGTTGCTGATTTATTGTACAATATGTCTGTCTAGAATTATATTATTTTGTCGACTCTGTCCAGGACTGGAATTTAACTTTCGATTGTCGTTGGTGAAATTTTAAAGCTGGCGCCTAAACTTTAGTGAAAATATATATTGTGAAAGTCTATTTCATCTTGACTGCATTTCTAACAAAATTTTGAATACATATCCACATTTTTAAGTAAATGTGTGAAAATAACTTATGTTTTGATTCATGGGGTAGTCTTTATCCCAATTGGGACATGATTTTTTCGATCATATGAAGAATGAATTTCGTGAAAAGGTTTTTCCTTTCGCATATCAAATTAAAGAACAGATTCCATGGAATGTTTGTAGTCCTCTTCAATTTGGAGAGTCAGTTAATTAATAACTTATAAGAATTGCCTTCTCTTTCTTGAAGGATCGTAGGAAAGTTTTCTTGGAAGAAGTGTAGAGGAAAATAAATAAATAAACTCTCTGCACTGTGCTATATAGATTTGATTGAGAATATAATCAAAGGAAACCGAAAGTCTAATAACTTACTTATATATCAAATACAAACATTGGAGAAATATGATAGTCTTCCTTGATAGTATGAGATAGATTTTGGATGACAAAATGAAGTTGAATTTTAAATTCAAGGACACAACATTTCATTCACAAATTAATTTCATACTTCTTCTTAATGGTCATGTGAAAAATGAAATGTGTTAAAATTTTGTATGCATTACCAATGAACTATGTCATTGCTACAAATGAGTTGCGGGAGTAATTAGTAAACTGAAAACCTAGAAAATCTGAGATACATAACACTATTTAATTAGACATGAAATTTAAGTTTAAATGTTGACGTCATATATTGATGGTGAAAGCACATGCAAGCCTTCAACCATGTAGTTGTGAATTCAACTTCCATAAATGACATGTATGATAACTCTTTTGCAAGGACCACGAACCCAACATTGCAAATACTAGGGAAAATTTGTAAGCATTTAAACTTATGTTTTGGGTATTAATGCCTATATTATTGTTGGTATTCACTGGAAAAAACACGAAGTATTTTTACAACATGCTTACCTTTGCTTGAGTACGTCAATTGGTCGACTAATGATGATTTATCAACAAAAAAAGAAGCATCATTATGGGTTGGTGAAGGTGTTGAAATCTAGCCCTTTTGGATATTTACACACTTACTTGGAAACTAACAAAGTGGCAGACAATTTGGGGAAAGGGTCGACGAAGTATTCACGTCGTCCAACTAACAAAGACGGGACAACTCCATTCACGAAAAAACTACCCCACAAATTACTATGAATGTATGCTGACTTGACGTTGTTTCCGTCCTCATAGCTTGCCTAGATATCTATAGATAGCGAATGTTAAACACTATAGTGGCTTAGAAATTAAATAGCGAGCTACATCGGACAACTCATCCAACACCAAATGGTTGAGACAGCTTAAGTTGCCAAAACAAGGAATTATATCTATTTCTGTCTCTCATGTATATTTAACATATTGATCAACCAGTTGAGATCCATTTTTAAAATACTAAAGGAGTATGTGTTTTTTGTTACATGAGTAGAGCCTTCTCACTACAAGATATTTACAATTTACCTTTGTAGGATTCGAAAAACAAGTTCGAAAAGATGAGCAAAAACATGACAAAAATTAGCCTTATAAATTTTTTCCTTTGAGGGACTATATATATAAATCATATACTATTTTTATTTTCTGACACAAAAAAGGAACTCACCTTTCCAATGCCAAACACGCGGAAGATTGTTTCTCGGGAGCTTTTTCGGTGAAAAAAATCGGTGAGTCTATCAGCTCCCCTTTCCAAACTAAGCTAAAGTTGATAAGGAAGACAAGTGTTCTCATTTTTGTTTTTTTTTAGTAAACTGGATAAGTATTCTCATCGATTATCAAATTAAGTTTTAGGAAAATTTATACATCATTTATGCATCATATTTTTCAAGATAATATTTCGAAATTATCGTTCATCATTTAAATCAAAGTTAATATATTTAATTATTTTGAATTAAATATGTTTCTTCTTGATATTATAGTATCATACTTATTCTACTTTATAGGAACATGCGGTACCATAAGGGATAGATATGGGATCTTAAGTATGTTTTTAGTGAACCCTAAATTTGTAATGAGGGGAGGAAACTATTAGTCTTTTGGAATGAGCCGATCACAACTCTAGAAAAAGAGTGGTATAATGTTAAACTTTACTTCCTCCGTCCGGATTTAGTTGAAAAAATTGCATTTTTATCATGTGAAATAATAGGCGGTCATTTCAATAAGTCGACGTAATATGCATGCCAGTTGCACCTCTAAGTTTATCAAAGAAAGCTGAAGATTCAAAATATTTTAAGCTTGCAACAACATGTCAAAGTTAACACTTCATAAATTTTACATTTGGGTATTTCTAATAACCAGTTGCATATTTATTTTAAAGATGTTCCACGAAATCTGAGCCACGGGTGCGGGGCGAAGCCCCGCCACACCAATCGATAATTCCCATCAGACCCGGTGCGTAGCACGGGTTACATACTAGTATATATAT